>BMAV01010304.1:243659-259681 GCA_019973955.1 Trichonephila inaurata madagascariensis
ACTTTTTATGATAGAACTATATTTTTAGTACAAATAAGCATATGCATAAAATAAAATTATTCATTCGGAACTGAACCGTAAACCGTTATTTTTGGCGGAACGAAAACCGGAGCTGAACCGATATATTTTTTTAGGTGAACCGGAACGAAAAAAATTACAGCTCGAATGAATGAGTGAATATTAACGTCGCACTGTTCAGCTACATGAGGGCTTTTGGCGACGGACCTCGTCATTTTGAGCCATGGTCAAGTGACGAGAACGACTCCCGAGCTGGCACCCCCTCTCCTAACTACCACACCAACGGGAGGACGTTTGAGCTCTCGACAGATTTAACTTGCATCGCTTCCCTACACGGCGGGACTTTAGTGGTACCGGGCTCGAACTCGTGACAAGGTCAGCCATAATCCGATACCTTGACCACTGGGCTACCGCACCCCTTATTACAGCTGGAAGAACTGGTCACAATTTTATTGTGTTGAAACATGCATGGAAACCGTTTCCGGCTGCATATTGTGACATTTGTCGACGTGGTTTGATTTGATGAAATGAATCAAAGGTACTAAATAATAAGTAATAATAAAAAATCAAAGGACCCAATAAAAATATCTCACCTTATTTTTGTTAATTTATGTGTGTCTTCTTTGTATATAAATAGATTTAAAAATACTTAATTTTCATGAGAGGCTCAGTGAAAAGGTTTGCTTACATGAAAAATTTATTATAAAGATATGAAATACTGCTTGAACAATTATAAAGAAATTACGAATGAAACATTTTTTTTTTCATTAGCATAAATATTTTTCCATAATAAAGACTGCGGAAATAGGATGTAATCATCCAAATCAGAGGTCGCCAAAGTGGTGGTCTGCGAGAAAATTCAGCTGGTCTCCAGAAAAATGTGTGGAATATACTTATTCATCACGTTAAGTTATGTTTTAAGATGCATTAAAAACATAATTAAATTCATAATAATACGTGAAAAGTTATAAAAACGCTACTTCATATAGAATAACGTCATTTCACAGAATAACGCCACAGTAAATAAGTCGTACTGACATAGTAATATGTGGATAATATATCCGTTTGCAGTGAAAATTTAGGATAATAATTTAAGCATGCATCTAAAGGAAAGCCTCTCATCGACTTATCGTCCGACGAAACTTTCAAAAATTTAACTTTTCTTCATCCTTATCAAAATCTGAGTTTTGGCTTTCCGTTAAAAGTGAATAACCCTTTTCTTAGTGAACAGGCGATGAAAATTCTGATTCAATTCTCCACAACTTATTGATGTGAAAAGGCCTTTTCGTCTGTCACAACCATCAAAACACAGCATTTATCTCAGCTTGAAATAAATGCTCTTCTCGGTTTTGGAGAAACGACATTGGATCCAAATATCCATAATCTTATTTCAAATAAGCAGGAACATTTATCACTCTAGGAATGTATGATGCTAAAAGTTTGATATGCTTAAACCATTTTTTAATTGTTTTGTTTCTACAATTTTTCTTTATTTGTTTATTTTATTAAGGTTTATTAATAAGGCTTTCGTAATTTGGTAACAATTAATAGTTTCATTTTATTAACTAGGTACATTTTATGTGTTCTTAAATCACAATTTTTTTTTATAAATATATCTAACACTAAAAAATACTATTAGTGGTCAGCGGGATTTAAATAATAAATTTACTGGTCCGTGAGATCAAAACGTTTGGCGACAGCTGATCCAAATAATTCTAAAAGATCCAAATAAAGTCTTCGTGAAAAAGAAATGTATATTATAACAAGTAATATAAAAAAGTAAGTCAATTCCTACTTAGATCAACAAAGAAAAATTTTATTTTAGCTACTTTGTATTAAATAGTTACAATTAATATAAATATGTATATACATAGGACAGAATTACAACATTAAGTGGTGATTCATTTTTATTTATTATCATTAAAGTATCGTATTGTCATCCAAAACAATCGAGTCTATAAAATTTCAGTTCAACTAAATGCTTCAAAACGTGAGAAAATCTTTTAAAGTTTTGACCCAAGTCGCTAAAAATGAAACCAACGTGGCTGTATCTGTAATTCTTTAAATAATTCGTTTCAGTCAATTCATTTTAATTATATTTAAACTATCGTATTTTTACCCCAACAAACAATAGTGTATGGAAAATTTCAGCTCCAATGAGTGCTTTAAAATAAAATGTGAGAAAAAAAACCTTTTCAAAATGTGACACAAGTCACCAAAAGGGTCGCTAAGTCGCCAAAAATGATGCCAACGTGGCTGTATTTGTAATTCTTTTAATAATTAGTTTTAATCAACTAATTTGTATAAATTGTAATTAAATTACCGTTTTAAGATACAAAATAATCATGTATATAAAATTTCAGTTCAATGGAACGCTTTAAAATGTATTTTATGAACGATTGAAAATTCCACCGAGATAGAGTGTGAGCTAATAGTAGGAATTGAAAAAGGTGCGAACACACGCAACTATAACTATTACAAAAATTCAACTGATTTTCTTTAATTCCCTCTGTCCTCCACCCAGCTGCGTATATACTAGCATAGGATGATCGATAGTGTCATCCATATTTAAAAGCTCCCTGAATACGTCACACCCACATTCAGTCACGCCCGTTTGAAAAGATTATTGGATCCATAATTAACCCGCCAATAAAAGACAGTCACTCGAAAGAATACTACATTAGAATTCTCAACCGAAAAAAAAGATAACAAACCATTTGCATTCATTTGCACCATCTTATAAGCGTATTTTTGCAACTTTTGGCTGAAGTTTTGTATTGTAAAATTGCATCATTTTAAGGTATCCGACTACATACGACAATTTGTTTTAAAAAATGGAGATGTGGAGATTTTTTGTGGTTTTTATATTAATTTAGTACATTTTAAGAAAGTAAGGCTAAAATTAAGAAGAGAAAAATAAATTATTACTACTAAAATGAGAAAAAATGGGTAAAAATTGACAAAGAAGTACATAAACGGGGCCCGCTCTGTACAAATAGTAAATGAATAAATTCTCAGTTTTTAAATTTCGATGTATTACTTTGTTATTCTTTTCCAAAATGACCTTCAGGATAAAAGATATTTTAATGTTTACAAAAAATAGAGCCCTTTATCTTAGTTATTATATGAAATTGCTTTAAAAAAACAGTGATTATATATACATAAAAGACTGTAAATTTTGTAACAAAACAGTGATGGAGGAATCTGAAGGTCAAAACACTTCTAATGTTATACACAGAGCATACACACAAAATTTTAGCAAATTTATTTTAAAAACTTTTTGAGCCATCGCTGTCCCCGTTCGAGTTTTTCGAAAAAAAAACATATTTCGAGTAAAATGCATTTTAAAGTTGGACATCTTGTGTAAAACTATGGAATCTGCTTTTATACTAAAACACTTGTAGAGTTTGTTCTAGTTAGTGAATGTAAAATAAAAACCTTGGTATTTTTATAAAGCTAATAAGATGACCTATAAAATAAAATCATAAAATAAATTGTCAATTTTTTAGAGTAGCCGGATACCTTAATGTATTGAATTATTGTTACTATTGAGCAACATTGAGATTAGAGATTTGATTTTATAATTTACGTTGCAATGTGAAGTATTACAAGGACTATTGGCGACAGACCTCGTCATTTTGTACCACGGTCAAATGACAAGAACCCGCGCGCTGATCCCCCCCCCCCCTCCCCGTGATGTCGTGAGTCTAAAATTTCTTCATTATTGGGTAGTGTGAGGGAACACACTCAGATAGTACAGCTCAAGGGCCTTTTATTTACAAATTTATTCCTAAAAGAAAATGGTGCGTGGAGCACCATGCGACAGAAGTGAAATTTCTTTGGCGATTTTGAACATTGACTATTTACCCTAATATTCCAAACTGAACCTGTACATGCCTCAATCGCCTACTTTGCATGAAAGGTATTCGTGGCGAAACGAGTCTTTCTGATACCAAATCCAAAGTAGGGAGATGTGCTGGAATTTCTGGGTATACAAAACCATTATATTTTGATAAATTTGGTATACTTTTCCTACTTGTCGGCAATTGTAGCATGCCTTAATTTACTTCTAAATTAATTCCCGATAAAATATTTTGTAAAATATTTTTGTGCTCTCTCTCAGGCGTTCTCAAATCACCTCTAAACCATAATCTATCAGAAATCGAACACCCGGGACAGAAAAGATTATCAACGAATCGCTTTTGAAAATCTTTGAGAGCATTTTTATGGGAATCATAGTCTTTCTAACATAAGATAGAATTTTTATTATCGATTCACATGCATCACTTCCAACACGCACCAGACTTGTTGAGGTCTCTGTAGTTGATGGCACAGGGTGATTCACAAAGTCCGTATTAATCTGTGATGTCATTAGAAGAGTCTCAATAGCATTTCTATTCCTTAAACTCGGCATTAAGAGAGTATTTTGCAATGTTTTTTTCCGTGCTCCATATTCTCTCATGTAATCTGATGGAGTTTAGGCAGTAGCACTTGATGAATTAGCACTATTTTCTAGGTTTTATTGTCGCTGCTATTTTTTTTTTTTTTTTTTCCTCGAAACTCTTTTCCTCTTTCTCCATTTGATTTAGGCATTCTGACTAGATTTCATAATAACTCAACGCAAATGAAAATTTAAAAAAAAAAATAAAATAGCCGCCGAACACATCGCCATGTAGCCAAAAATCTGAGGAAATATTTCAAAAAGGCGCGCTTTTGCAGCGAGAGCTATTTTGTCTACACTGTAATGCACACACTGCAACTCATACAACCGTTGATAGATGTTCCCGAGTCTGGGAGGAAAGGACCTCCAATCGGAAGGTGGGCAAGTTGAGCAATCGGAAAGGTGGGCAATCATCCAACTTTTTCACGAACATGACGCTAGTCACGTGGTGCTCTTGCCCCTCCCCCTTTTCCTTCCGCTCGCTATCTCCTTACCATGGCGACGATTCAAGAGAAAGGGGGGAGACTTGCCGTTTGCTTTTTCACCTTAACGCAAAACTGGGCAAATTTCTCATTCACTCTCGAGCCCCCAAAGAAGTTTCACTTCAAAAAATAATAAATTCAAAGTTAATTATTCTATTTACTCAGCCTTTCGCTGGAAAAAAGTTCAAAACCGGAACAATATTAGTAGATCTTCATACGATTGTCTCCGCAACCCTAAGATTAATCTCTCAAGCGTTTGCACCGCAAACTCAGTCACACAGTCTTTCAGGGGTCATCGCAACTCCTGTCTTTTCAGGTACGAATGCCAACGTAACCTCTATCGCGTGTCTTCGAAGAGGGAAAAAATGATGCGGAAGGTAATTCAGAAGATTACAGAAGTCTCGTCAACTTTCGAGACGACCCTTTAAACCCCCTGAGTGGGACTCTTTCACGCCCCCAATCATCTCTGAATGAATGAATGAGTGAATATTAACGTCGCACTGTTCATCTACACGAGGGCTTTTGATGACGAACCTGGTAATTTTGAACCATGGTCAAGTGACGAGGATGACACCTGAGCTGGCACCCTCTCTTTTAACTACCACACCAACGGGGGGATGTTTGAGCTCTTCTCAGATTTAAAGTGCATCGCTCCCCTCTACACGGCAAGTCTTTAGTGGTACTGGGCTTGAACTCAGACATGCCTGCCATTATCCGATACCTTAACCACTGGGCTACCCGCAGCCAGCCCCCCCCCCCCAATCGTTTCTGATTGGCAAACGTAGCGGATCTGATGGTGACGCTCTTCATTTTTGTCCTAACTCCATTGGTTCTTTGAGACAATAGGCCAGCACGACTGAGACGAAGTCCTTCGCCGTACTTAACTCGCCCTATGGAAAGAGTATCAACCTTGACACTGAGGATACCCTCAAGAGTATGCCTTTATCACAACACCGCCGACATTCCTTTTCATTCAAATAACCCGCAGTCCACATGTGCACTGGGTCCAAACAAAAGAAACTGCTCACAGGAGTATCCTTTCTACAAATCGCTGAGACTAAAAATTGGCTTGGGGAGCTGTGGCAACATAAAGGCCGTTTTCAGAATCTGTTTTTCGCCAGGCATAAGGAAGAATACAATGTCTTTTTTGGAAGATTACAGTGTCCTATCTGGGCATTCTTCTCACCCCCATATATCAAAACAAATATTGTAAGGAAGTGTTTGTCTAATGAGTCGAAACTACACTTTTCCCCCTCCAAACTTCCCCACCACAACCATGGGAAAATTGAACTAGCACATTGAACTAGCATAGCCTTTTGCAGGTGCTCAAGGATTCGAACACACGACACGACAACAAAAGCCCCGAGTTTACGACCATCACCACTCTGTTACAGAGGCTGATACAAGACTCGAACCCGCAAATTGACTTCAATAGATTTAGTAGCTTACGTTCTGGACCCCATGTTTGCCACACTTTCTTTTTCTTGAAGATGTATGCTCTATAAACTGAGGTCTAGATCAGAGGTCGGCAACCTTTTAGCTGTTCAATGCCAAATCAATCAATTAACATGATTCAGCGTGGAGCATAATTTTTTTTTCCATATGCACCAGTCTTTTTTTTTTTTTTTTAATTTTCATTTGCAGAAGAACAAGACAAATGTTTATATTATGGTAAGAAATTGCTGACGCACTCACCCCTTTCTCACATAAAAAAAACAAAACACTTTTTATTTTGTTTTATTCGTATTAACCACAAGAGCCTATTCGCGTTTTTAGGGTTGTAAGTTAATCTTTTAATCGCTGATTCTGGAAGTGGCATATGGAATCTGAAAATGGTATATGCAGTAAATCGCCTAATCTAGAAATGGTATAATTATTTAGTCGCCAAATTTGGAAATCGTTATTCCTGAGGATCTTGATCAGGACAATGGAACAAAATTATGAAATTTTTGTATTGTCATCGGTCCTTGACAAGTGTGCAAAATTTCGAATTAAGGTATCCGACTGCGTTTGGAACCGTGATTTTGCAAAAGCGTGTAAATGGATAATATTTATGCTATTTAGTGTCACTTAGATTAGAAAAAGTATATAAAATTGTTTTAAGAATAGTATTACAATAAAAAATTATTTAAGTACACTATTTTGACAAAAAATGAACACAGAATGATCCCTTTTCAAAATAGTCTCCTTTTGTGAAAAATGCTTCTATTATAATAATATTTTGCCTGTATATAGCTCAGACCTCTCTACAGAGGCTCAACTAGAATTTTTGAAATATATAACTTAGAAGTGGGTTTATCCATGTTTTACGATAACAGAGGGGACAAATTTTAAGGAAAAAACGCCGATCATTATATTTCAATGGGTTGTAACTCTGAAAATAATGTGAATTTCTCAATCATAGTTGAGTCTCTGTACTGTATGAGCTATACACACGCAAAATATTATTATAACAGAAGCATTTTTCACAAATGGAGACTATTTTGAAAAAAGGTTATTCCAAGTTAATTTTTTGCCGAAAAATTGTATTTAAATTTTTTTTTTTTCTTTTTTTGCCAAAATGTCTTTAAAGCAATTTTATACATGTATTTTAATCTAAGTGATATTAAATATCATGAAAATTATCCATTTATGCGCTTTTTTAAAATCACTGTTTCGAACGTAGTCGGATATCTTAATCGAACTTTTTGAAGTGAGTAAAAATCGAGCTCAAAGATTCCGTTACATACAAGTAAAACTTATAAAAGCGTGTTAAAATTGTCTTTGATGACTCGAAATATTTTTCATATGAGGAAATATCTTTTCTTAGATAAGTAAAACCAAAAGCGGAAAGCAGGGTACATACCATTTTCTCTCTTCAAACAATTAAATCTTTCCATGGCATTCAATAATTTACAAAATAGCTGAAAATTTATCGTTAGAAACCATCTTTCGGACTTTTTCGTAATTCCATAATTGCCTATAATTCTGTAGATGTTTGTCAAATAAGGTCCATAACAAATTTATGAACCATCCACTCAAAAATAGACGATTTTGTTGAATAGTGCAGAGTGCCACTGAGAATTGTACCGCGTGCGGCACGCGTCGACCCCTGCTGTAGATGTTAATTCATGGTTTATTAATATTTTTCTAAGACTTTATGAGAACTATTGGCGAACTCATCATTTTGTACCCTGGTCAAATGACAAAGGCACAAACACCTGAGCTAATTCTTCAAACTCGCACACCGTCCCAATGTGATTACTTTGAGCATTGGAACTAGGGATTGCAATACCGGTATACTGGGATACCGAATACCGGTATTTTGAGCCTATTGTACAATTTTGCAATACCGGTATTCACAAGTTTAAAGACCGGTTTTTCGGTATAGTTGCATCGTACAATCAAGAGAAGTGATAAAATATGTGAATCATCCAAGGATGTGGGCCAAAGCTATCCTATTATATATATATAAAACTCAGAGCGATACTACACAAACTCAGGATTCGGAGTCTTATATTCGTATCTGTAAAAACAAGATTGTAATTCTGAAGAAAGTGCGTAATATTTCGATTTTTTTTAAATTGGTGAGTTTGTTATTTATACTATTTTTGCACATGTCCTACTTATGGGTTCATAATATTTTTCAGAATCATTATACATACAGTTGATCACAAAAGTGTTAGTACACTTGCAATTTTTTTATAAAATTTAATGTTTTCGTCTAATAAATATTAATAAATTGTAATTGTAATTTTTTTATGATATCTGCAACTGTTTCTTAATGAAATGACAATTAATTTTTTAAAAATAGTATAACTATTTTTTTAAAAAATTAATAATCAAAAAGCTACTAAAAAATGACGCCACAAAAGTCTTCGTACACTTAACAAAAATCTCAACTTAGCTTTAAATATTGTATTTTTTTTTCTTAATTTAGTACTTAGTAGGATATCTTTTAGTGTCCGCGACCACTTTTAAGCATCTTGATAAAGATTTAATCAGTTTTTTTGCAATTTCTGCATAGGTATTCCTCTATACTTCTTTGATTGTTTTTACTTCGCTATTTGTGTTTATTTGTCATGTTTTCTTTTTTTTTACACCAAAGTCTCACCAAATATGTTCTACTGGGCTAAATAAAGTGATTGAGGAGGTGTTTTCATAATTTGGGGACAGTTATAGAGACACCATTGGTGTACATTGTGAGCAGTGCGCTTGGCGTCATTATCCTGTTAAAAATGAAGTTGTCTCCAATATCCAAATTTCGGGCGGATTATTTAAAATTTTTCGTTAAAATATTTAAATAGTGCTCATGATTCACAATACCATAAAAAATACCAAATCACCTTATTCTGAGGCCAATTTACATCCCCATGCCAGAACACCTTCACTTCTATGCTGAAGCATGGAGGTGGAGGAGTTCTAGTTTCACATAAATTCATGGGATTAAACTCCTTATTTTTGCATTTACAAGCTATTATAAACCCATCGGAACCAAAAATGTTGAATTATCTGCCATCTCAATCAATTTGCTGTCAATTTTGAATTTTCTGAAACTTAATCCCAAGAATCTAGTTGTATCAATAATATGGAGGTGGAAGTGTTCTTGCGTGGGGGTGTAAATTGGCCACATAATTAGGTAATTTGGTATTTTTGTTGATATTGTAAATCATGAGTTCTTTTTAAATATTTTAAACAGAAATTTTAAATTATCCGCCCAAAATTTGAATATTGGAAACAACTTCATTTTTTAACAGGATAATGAAGCCAAGCGCACTGCTCTCAATGTACGCCACTGGTCTCTATAACTGTCGCCAAATTATGAAAACACCTCCTCAATCACTTTATTTAGCCCAGTAGGACATATTTGGTTAGAATTTGATTTTAAAAAAAAAAAAGAAAACGTGACAAATAAACACAAAATGTGAAGTAAAAACAATAATCGCAGAAGAATGGAGGAAAATCGATGCAAAAATTACAAAAAACTGATTAAATCTATACCAAGACGCTTAAAAGTTGTTGTGAACACTAAAAAATATCCTACTAAGTACTAAATTAAGAAAGAAATAGAATATTTAAAGCTTGGTCGAGATTTTTGTTAAGCGTACGAAGACTTTTGTGGCGTAATTTTTTAGTAGCTTTTTGATTATTAATTTTTTTAAAAAATTAAGTCATTCCATTAAGAAACAGTTGCAGATATCCTAAAAAAATTACAATTAAAATATATTAATTTTTATTAGACGAAAACATTAAATTTCATAAGAAATTACAGGTGTATGAACACTCTTGTGGCCCACTGTATATGCTCATAAATAGTAACCCATATTAATAAATAAGAATAACTTTAAAGGGCATAAAAAATCAGTTGATAATACTTCGGTTCGGTTTCATTATTTATATGATGAAAATAATATGGTGGTACAATGTAAAAAAAAAATGTTCAAGAGTTATTAAAGTGAAAGGTGGAAGTGTATACAACCGGACTCCATACACATTGAAAAACGAAATATGATACAAATTTGTTAAAGAGGAAAGAATCTAATAGCTATGAAGATACAAATTTAATCTAAGTTTCTAAGCCCAAGCCGTCAGGAATTTTAGATTTTGAAAAAAAAAGAATTTGGATGAAATTATTGCACAAAATTTCGTTCCAGGTTTAATGACAGTGCAATTGATGCAAAATGTTTTTTTAAGATCACATTTCAAAAATTTGTAATAGTACCACAGATTGAATAGGGATATATTTACACTATTTTAATATTTATATAAATAAATAAGATGTTACTTTACTTTTTTTTATATGATTCTTTATATACTGTTATAATTTTTTAAGTTAGAAATTATTTTTTGTTATATTTACACTCTCGAATAAAACTGGCAAATATAAAACAAAGAAACACTTGCGTTTTCAATGCTTTTTCTAAAATTTCTACTACCGGTATTAAAATCGGTATTCCGATATTAAGATCTAAAAAATACCGAATACCGGTATTGAACTTTTGGTCCGATATTGCAATCCCTAATTGGGGAACCTCTATACACCAGGTCTGTATGGGCACCAAGGCTCGGGGCCAGAATTTGACTCAAAAACACTCAAGAGTATTTGATCACGACCAGCATTCCTTCCCCTACCCTACAAATGACGGACTTTGATCATTTGCATAGCATCGGTGGTTATACTTTGTAAGATTTAGTTCCATATAAATGATAAAGATTCGAACTCCGAATTATCACATCAATTCAAAAGAGGAATTTAAGGTGTCTGAACACCTTCGGAGTACTTTTTTACGAAACATATTTAAACATTATAAATGCTTTTTTAGGACTCGATGCTAATAAATACTACTATTTAACTAACAATATTTAAAAAGAATTACCTAAATTTTGCAAAAGTCACAATTATAAGCGAGATTTTAGCAATATTTTTGAAAAATCAAAGCAGTTAGAGAAAAAAAGTAATAAACTTATATTAGTAAGAGTACTACTAAAACAAATTATAGATACATTTATCTATAAAATGTACTTCAATTGTAACGTTTTATCAAAATTTGAAAATTTTAGAACTGATCGAGTAAACATTATAGGAAATGTTACATTCTTTATGAGGCCATTGTTTAAATAACAAGCCATAACTCAAGAAGTATTCATACAATAAGAAATATTTTACGACATTTTTAGAAAATAACATAAATATCAGGTTCAAAAAGTTTTATAGAAATACATTCGTAACATTTTGAGTTATCAGACTCGTCATGATAGATTTTAAGCAATTTAAATGTCTACTTCTGGTAGATCAAAGACTCACTTCCGGTTTTTCAAACTTTATAAAATGGATTGTAGCTTGGCCTCTAGGTAGTGTAGAAACAATACAAAGTATGTTTCGCTAAGACAAAAGATAGCTCTATTCAATAAGATAAAAAACAAAAATATCTGTCTCGACCGAATTTGGTTATTTTCAACATGTTCGGATACCTTAAAATACTCGGATTTAATACATACTAGCTCCAATATTCCGAATACTAGCTATATTCTCTGACGGAATCAACTGCTGAACCTCTTAGTCCACCCCATACCCCCTGATAGCAAAATACTACTTATATTGACAATGTCTCAATTGAAACATGTATGCAATTTAATGATAAACAACTTATTTACTTTTACCATAAAAAATAAACTACATAAGATGCAATTAACAAGGTTTGAAATATCAGCGGAAAATTTCTTTAGTTACTTACCTCACTTGAAATGAAGAAGCAGCGTTATTTTTTTATAACAGCTTTGCAAGCTCATAATAGTCGCTTAATTTATTAGAAATTAATACATAATATTGTTCATCGTACCATTATTACTCATAAAATTATACTTATCGAACACATACTCCAGTACTTTACTGACAGAACAGATATCACCATTACAACTACTATCTCGTTACTGTAACTTTCACCACAATCATGGAACTCAAGCTATAGTTACAGCCTCAATCTAGTAGCTGAAGGTCTAGGGGCTTAGGGTCCATAACAGAATATTGTGTGGAGTATTATCTCTCCTTAAGTTCAGCCGAATTATGGGATGAAAAGTAATTAATTATCGTCGCACTTTTCCGATACACGAGGGCTTTTGGCGACGGACTACGTCATTTTGAACCATGGTCAAGTGACGTGAACGACACCTGAGCTGGTACCCCTCTCTTAGCTACCACACCATGCCACACCAACGGGAGGGCGTTTGAGCTCTCGACAGATTTAAGGTGCATCGCTCCACTACACGGCGGATCTTTAATGGTACTGCGCTCGAACTCATGAAAAGGCCAGCCATGATCCGATACCTTGACCACTCGGCTACCGCGGCCTTAGGATACATAATACAAAATATTAGTCTTATCTCCTTAAATTCAGCTGAATTATGGGATGAAAAGTAATTTATTATCGTGTTTATTATCGTCGTACACTTAGAATGAGCAACGTGAGAACAGTTGGTGACGGTCCTCGTAATTTTGAGCTACGATCAGGGGGAGAGGACAGCACCACCTCTCCTAACTTCCACACTACACTACCAGGGGGGACGTTTGACAGATTTATCATCCATTAAGGGCTCTATTGGAAAAGGTGAAAGTTTATATACGCTAACAGGAAATGTACACTACATTTATAACTTCCATCCCTAACAGTGGCCGCAGAAGCCGAGTGGTCAAGATATCGGATCGTGGCTGGCCTTGTCACGAGTTCGAATCCAGTGCCGCAGAAAACCCGCCGTGTAGAAGGGCTGATACACGTTAAATCTATCGAGGCTAAAACGTCCTCCCGTTGGTGTAGTGAATAAGTTAGGAGAGGGGGTGCCAGCTCAGGTGTCGTCCTCGTCGCTTGACCAAGGTTCAAAATAACGAGGTTCACTGCAAAAAGCCCTCGTGTTGCCGAATAGTGTGACGTTAATATTCACTCGTTCTATCTCAAACATTTATGTCTTTTGTCACATCTGTGCCAATGAATGAAAAAATACAATTTCTTCAGAAATAACAAAAAATGCTTTGTGAAAAAATCATTGTATTTTTTTATTGTGGTAATCATTCATTCTTAATTAACTTCTTTTTTATAACATCCCATGGGTGGCTGCGGTAGCTATTGGTCATGGTTACGAACTCGTGGCTAGCGTGTCGTGAATGAATGAATATTAACGTCGCAGTGTTCAGCTACACGAGGGTTTTTAGCGGCGGACCTCGTCATTTTGAACCATGCTCAAGTGACGTGGACGACACCTGAGCTGGCACCCCTCTCTCCAAACTACCACACTAACGAGATGACGTTTCAGCTCTCTACATATTTAACGTACATCGCGTCCCTACACGGCGGGTCTTTAGTGGTACCGGGCTCGAACTCATGACATGCTTGCCATGATCCGATACCTTGACCACTGGACTACCACCGACGTGTCGTGAGTTCGAGCCCCAGTGCCGCTGAAAGCCCTCCGTGTAGTAAGGTTGATGCACGTTAAATCAACCAAGCTTGTCGAGGTTGAAAACCCTGGCGTTGGCGACGTGGTGTTGTAGTTTGAGAGAGAGGGGTGCCAACTCAGAAATCGTCTTTGTCACTTGGCCGAGGTTGAAAATTACATGATCCGTTACCCATTGTCCTCGTGTTCCTTCAAAGTGCGACGTAAATTAAAAACAAATTAAGACAGACCTCGTTATTTTAAACCTCAGCCAAGTAACGAGCCACACATCTGAGCCAGCATTTCCTTCTCCACAAATTCCACACCCCACCAACGTGAAGTTTGCTTTGTTGCTGCATATCCCAATCAATCAAAATTAAAATTTTCTTGTGGCATAGATGTGGAGGGTGGAGTGCTGACCTCGTCATGTTTTTACAGTTCAAGATTGTGAGGTTGTTGTTGTCGTGTACTTCCCGAAGGGAAGGAAGGAATGTTGCCAGAGCCTGTAAGACAGGTTAGACTTCTTTACGATAGATGAAGACACCACCTATCTCCATCTCCACAATTTAGGCATGGAACTGGAGGAGAGGGAAATATTCTCCAGCCCCCTGCACCCGTGGTTTCAGCTGCGACCGCCCACAAGACTTTCGGACCCAATGATTTAACGAGCACGTACTCCGTGTGTACTCGGAGGGAACGGGCATGGAACCCAGGCCTTCCGGTCTGGAGTCTCTACCACTAGGCTATCCACAGCCCAGATTGTGAGATTTGCTGAACACAGTTTGTTGTGCTGAAAAGTAGTTTTCTTAAGGCCAAGATTGTGAGATAAATTGGTCTTAGGAAAACTACTTTTCAGCACAACAAACTGTGTTCAGCAAACGTTTAGTGTGAAATTTAAAGCCGTTGTGAGCTATTTTTCTTTTGGCGGTTCTGGAATCTTTAAGAAAGTGAGAAAACATGCCTGAAAGCTTTCTGACATTAGCTCATGCACACGTAACACTTTTTTTTTATTTCCTGAACAGGTTCTCTAATCATCAACTATTGCTCCATCAAATTGACTCATTAATTTTTTTAACTTCTTAATTATTTAATACTATTTACTAATATTTTGCCATTGAAGCTATGTATTGTGTGCTCAAGTTTAAATTCGTAATTAAAAAAATTTTAAGTAATTATGAATTGCTTCTAATGGAAGTAATGTAACCAAAATTCATTTTGTACTTTAGATCTCTTAACATTAAAAATGGCACAATATAATTTTATTTACACTTTGAAGAAAATCTGTTGTATTTTATTTACATTTATTCATTAGTGTATAACAAAAATAAATGTTCATGCAAAATTCCTTTTCAGGAAAAATGTCGATGATATATAATAACCAAGAACAATTATTAGTGGTTCTATTTTCTACATTTCCAAGAATGTTACACTTAGCAATTATATAAATAATAGTTATATTAATCCTTTGGACACATTTGACTATCAGTACGCCATACATTTGTTTGGGCAAAGACGAGTATGACGTCATTGAAACACAGATGAGATTTAACTAGTTCATTCCGGTTAATTTCAAAGTATCTGTTGCAGTATAAGAAGATAATTTCAGTAGTTTAGTGAACCTTGTTTCGGATTCACGACCCAATAATGGCAGAAGTAGAGAATACATTTTCTCAAAGTGATAGTGACAGTTTTAACCGAGGTAAATCTTGAATGTGATGACAATGATCCTTTTATCAATAAAGGAGAATTTCAAAATGAAAATGAACTAGAAAGTGATAATGATAGTGAAATTATCCCAAGACTTAAAAGACACTTATCAAGCAGTGATTGTGCCTCTTCTCATGAAAAATTAGATGAATAGATTTGGGAAGAAAAACAAAATGTACCCGATGGAAAACGGCTTTCTAAATTACCTGGATTGAGTTAATATTAAAGTCGCACTGTTTAGCTACATGATGGCTTTTGGCGACAGACCTCGCAATTGTGATTCATTGTCAAGTGATGAGGACGACACCTGAGCTGGCACCTCCCCTCTCCTAACTACCACATTACACCAACGGGAGGGCGTTTGAGCTCTCGACCGATTAAATGTGCATCGCTCCCCTACACGACGGGTCTTAAGTGGTGCTGGGCTCGAACTCATGACACGCCAACTACGATCCGATGCCTTGACCACT
>BMAV01010304.1:261002-299756 GCA_019973955.1 Trichonephila inaurata madagascariensis
GTCCCTGCAAAATTTTTTGGATGGCAAAACCTTTACCTCAAATGAAGATGTCAAAAACCACCTGAACCAGTTTTTTACCAGCAAGGACCAAAACTTTTATGAGAGGGGAATTATGTTACTGCCAGAAAGATGGCAAAAGGTGTTGGACCAGAATGGCCAATATATAATTTAATAAAATATTTATTCATTATACGAAAACTGTCTTTCATGTTCCCCAAAAAAAACGAAATGACTTTCCGAACAACCCAATAAATAGCTATTCCAGAGCTGTTTGAAGTCATTACAGCACCCTTCAAACCTTAAGACTCCAACGTGAGTACTTTAACCCTTATATATAACTTCCTAATTTTTTTAAATTTCTATGTAAAAATTATATCAGCTGGTTCTCAAGTGATAATAAAAGGGAAAAATATTTAAAAAAATATTAAGCAGTTTTAAATTGAATTTCAGTCATTTTTTGTTGTTGTTGTTTGTTGCAGAAGTGCAACATTGAGCAGTAGTGCTGTAAATTACAAAACTTTTTTTTATATGAGGATTTTATTATTCATTGTTATAAACTGCTTTAGCCTTACATACAATGAAAATTTTTAAAGCAGTTATTGATTTTGTTGTAACTAAGTCCTACTGTACACTTTTCGCACTCAGTTTGTAACCCTTGCAGTTTGGAAACTTGCACCGTATTCTCTTTTCTGACCATATTGGCCAATGATTTATACCATTTCTACGAATGTCCTTACATGGAACGGATTGGGCAGTCCTTTTGTATCTTTTAGTCTGAAACATTTGTTTTATCGAAGTATTACTAGGTTTTCCTCTTCTAGCATTTCAACTGTACCCCATTTTACATAAGAATGATGCAACTTAAGATTTGAATTTTTGTAAATTCATTAGATTTTTTTTTATTTCAGATTCCTTATCAGTTTCCACTCTCTTGTACAGTAACCATGCATTTATGGTAACTAGATATAACAAATGAAAAAAAAAATTATCATATACCATTTCTTGCTTCTCATTAATATTTTGTGTCGAGCTGTTATGCTATCGAGTAAGTCACAACACCTCCCATATGTTTGTTATATTCTTCGATGACATGGGGCCTAATAATTTCTACACGATTTTTAGTTTTGTCATATCTCATTACTTTTCCAAGTGGCTTTTCACCAGCAAATGTTGAGGCCATTATTACAGTTTTATTGTCTTTCCATGCTGTCACAGAGATTTCTACATCCTTATAATTCCCAACAAATTCCATTGAATGTTTTCTCGTTCCATTTTATTGAAAACTTTGTCAGTAGGAATTCTGTTCCTATATATATATATATATTTGTGGTTTCTGAAGAATATATCTCTTCTTTAGATAAGTATGCTAAGTATTTTCACAGTCGCTATCCGAATCTTTATTAGATGACATACAATCAGGTAAAAAATCAACATCAGAATATTCAAGATCCTCACTTAATTCATCAGAATTATTCCTTTGTCCATCAATTTCATTGTGGTTTAGTATACGCTTTTTGGCCATGTCAAAATGGTAACCAAAGACCAATGTTGCAGACCTGCAACATATAATTAAAATCAAATTTCTTTCAAACTTTTTCCATTAGAAAATAAAAATTACTTTTAAATGAACATACAATGTTTAAATTTCTTACCTGGTAATTTATTTCGTCAATAAACAAGAGGAAGCATAAAATATAAAGGATTCTTTTTATAGCAAAACCACAGTTCTTGAGGCATCGGAGATTTTTTATAATTGTTGAGATTTCTGGAGAAAATGTACTTCCATCTAGTAACAAAATTCGCATGTATTTCGTTGCAGTAATCTTTTTTTCTCAGATAAGTGATTTGTAGGTAATTAAAAAAATATTGAGTCTGTTAAATTAAAATAAATCATATGTTGCAGAAATGCAACAGTGGGAAGTTAAGGGTTAAGTCTCGACTGATTTAACGTGCATCGCTCTCCTACATGGAACGCCTTCAGCGGTACAGGCTCGAACTCAAGACACGCCTTATAATTTGGTGACACCAGAGCTAATAGCTCGCTCTCCGTCCTCTGCCACAAATAATCAGATTTTCTGATTATTCATAACCCGGCTTCAATATTCAATAGCACACATTAGCAGATTTATATTTAACTTGTATCATCCCCTCTATATGGTGAATCTTCAGTAGTACCAGGCTCGATCTCTTGACACGACGGCCACGAGTCCGTGACCATGACCACTTTAGTCATCCCTCTAACAGCGGTAAGGAAGATTGTTTTGAACCACTGGCGTAGCTAGCTCTGAGGAGGGGCCCTGTATCAAAATTCCTTCGGGAGCCCTTTTTAAGATATTGGGGCCCTTTTAGTGGACTGTAGTTACACATGTTGGGGCCCCTATAACTTGGGGGCCCCGTATCATTGATACGGAGGTAGCTGGTGAGTAAATATTAACGTCGCACTGTTCAGCCACACGAGGGCTTTTGGCGAAGGACCACGTCATTTTAAACCATGGTCAAGTGACGTGGACGACACCTAAGCTGGCACCCCCTCTCCTAACTACCACACCACACCAACGAGAGGACGTTTCAACTCTCGACAGATTTAACGTGCTTCGCTGCCCTACACGGCCGGCGGTAGCTACGCTCCTGATCTGAACGATACTGAATAATCTTCCACTCTTCGTTTCGAAGAACCAACAAGACTTGAATCTCGGTAATATGGCCGTGGTAGCCTAGTGGTCGGCGTGTTATGAGTTTGAACCTTGTACTTCTAAAAACCCGTTGTGAAGATGAGGCCAACGCACGTTAAATCTGTCGATGTTCAAACGCCCTCCCGTTGATAAAGGGGGAGTGGAAGAAAGGAGGTGGTGGTGGTGCCAGCTCAGGTGTCGTCCTCGTCACTTGGCTATGGTGCAAAATTTCGAGGTCCGTCGCTAAAAGTCATCGAGTAGTGGAACAGTGCTACGTTGATTCACTCACTTAACCTTGGTAATGATAATGACATCCGAGCTGACTCTTCCCCCCTCTCCAAACTTCCACATCACACCAACATGAACCTTTTGAATCTGGACAGCTTCAATGTGGATAAGCTCCTCTAATTCAAGATCATTTACACCTCGATTACTTCAGCCATAACACGTGAAAAATTCCGTTAACTGTGTGTGTAAGATTTACTACAATCGCAATAAAACGTTCTATTTATTTCCTAGTCATATAATTGGGCAACATTCTTTTGGTTTGGTAAAAATGATTGAAAAAATTTTACTGGAATAACTAAAAATTATAACAGAAGAAAACTTTTAATTTCTCTCATACAAAACACACAATCCTCTAAAAAAAGGTCATGCACACGTAACACTTTTTTTTAATTTCCTGAACAGGTTCTCTAATCATCAACTATTGCTCCATCAAATTGGCTCATTAATTTTTTTTTTCTTAATTATTTAATACTATTTACTAATATTTTGCCATTGAAGCTATGTATTGTGTGCTCAAGTTTAAATTCGTAATTAAAAAAAATTTAAGTAATTATGAATTGCTTCTAATGGAAGTAATGTAACCAAAATTCATTTTGTACTTTAGACCTCTTTAACATTAAAAATGGCACAATATAATTTTATTTACACTTTGAAGAAAATCTGTTGCATTTTTATTTACATTTATTCATTAGTGTATAACGCAAAAATAAATGTTCATGCAAAATTCCTTTTCAGGAAAAATGTCGATATATAATAACCAACAATTATTAGTGGTTCTATTTTCTACATTTCTAAGAATGTTACACTTAGCAATTATAAATAATAGTTATATTAATCCTTTGGACGCATTTGACGTATCAGTACGCCATACATTTGTTTGGGCAGACGAGTATGACGTCATTGAAACAGAGATGAGATTTAACTAGTTCTTTCTGGTTTATTTCAAAGTAATGCATATCTGTTGCAGTATAAGAAAATAATTTCAGTAGTTTAGTGAACCTTGTTTCGGATTCACGACCCAATAATGGCAGTAGAGAATACATTTTCTCAAAGTGATAGTGACAGTTTTAACCGAGGTAAATCTTGAATATGTGATGACAATGATCCTTTTATCAATAAAGGAGAATTTCAAAATGAAAATGAACTAGAAAGTGATATAATGATAGTGAAATTATCCCAAGACGTAAAAGACACTTATCAAGCAGTGATTGTGCCTCTTCTCATGAAAAATTATGTTTTTCTTACCAAATCTATTCATCTAATGTACCCGATGGAAAACAGCTTTCTAAATTACCTGGATTGAGTTAATATTAAAGTCGCACTGTTTAGCTACATGATGGCTTTTGGCGACAGACCTCGCAATTTTGATTCATGGTCAAGTGATGAGGACGACACCTGAGCTGGCACCTCCCCTCTCCTAACTACCACATTACACCAACGGGAGGGCGTTTGAGCTCTCGACCGATTAAATGTGCATTGCTCCCCTACACGGCAGGTCTTAAGTGGTGCTTGGCTCGAACTCATGACACGCCAACTACGATCCGATGCCTTGACCACTAGGCTACCGCTGCCAGAAAAATTTGGCTGATACTCTGGCTAAAGAGAAAATATCAATGGATTTGACCTCTAGCACCCCATGACCTTTTTGGAGATCTGCTCAAGAGTCCATTACCTCTTCCTGGCAGGCAACCAAGAGGTGCTACTACTTTTGGGGTAAGTCATATCCAGCAGACTGCTTTGTCAAAACTCCAAAGTGGACACCTGAGGCACATCTTAAATTTGACCAGGGAAATGAAACTTTCGCCTAATGTGCGAAATGTAACAACTCTCAATTCATCCTCAATCATCATTCTTGCTTGGGAGGATTTGCATCAGAGAATCCCTTTCTTGTTTTAAACTTTGTCAGGTTATGATCTCGTAGACCTAGTCTAGTGAATGGCTAAACAATTAAGATTAGCACTACAAACTGTCATATTATACAAAAAGTGTAATATACAAGTATGTATTTATGCAAGGAAGTTGTTTATTAAATTAGATAATTGTATGCATAAATTATGCCTCAAACAATTTCAAACAGTCAAAAAATAACATGTTCATAACCCAATTGTAATTTATCTCTTCTGTAAATAAATTACGATTCAAAAATTTTTCTCTCTCGAAACCTATAAAAATACCTTAAATAACACACACACAAAATAAAGTTTAATGGTTTTATTAATTTACACCAATAGGACATAAAATTTGTACAAAAAAAAAAGTATCACACATAGAGAGAGAAACTGCCGCTGTACAGTATGATATAGAATTACAGTTAGAAATCCCAGAAACAGAAAAGACAGCAACACAAAAACAAAAGAATGATAACCACTTTAGAATCACATTTTTACAGCGTTATCCATGTGGCACAGGTTTATACAGACAATTATTTTTAAAAATACACTAAAACATACACTTGAAATGGCAAATAAGCCATAGGCAGTGTTAATGCAGACTGACCAGCAGTACAATAAAGTTATATAAAAGTGACCAGTAGAAATGTTCATTTTTTTCCAAAGAAAAGAAACACTACCCCAACACAGTGGTCCACCAAAACGAAATTAAGTTACTAACTTACATAGGCACATTTCAACAAGGTGTACAATACAAATGTCTATTAAAAACAGCTATCCTTACATGATTTTGCACGATATGTTTTACAATTTAATTTTTATACAAGTATTATAATATATATAGTTTTGAGAAAATTGTATATTTTCTTCATTCATAAAGTGTATACACTTAGAAAATTGTGATAAAATACATTTAAGAACATTGATGTAATAAAATAATTATGAGATGAATTGAAAGATATCGCAAATTTAAATTGTAATAAATATTAAGATGAATCTTCAGCATTATGACACTACATTATAAAATATATATAAATATATTTAAATGAAATATTTACAATTTTCACTCTTAATTTTTCCTGAAAAACTTAATCCTGTTTTTAACACTAGAAATGCAATGTTGATCAAAGCTTTTTTTGTTTCAAACTTTGAAATGAGAAAATTCTTAAAATAAACTTAATCAAATCATTTTTAGATATATTTCTATCATTGAAGGTAGCAAAATGTCAGTATTCAAATATGAAAGACTTCTCTTTAAGATTTTAAAAATTCACATTAGAAAATTGAGACTTTAGCTAACTTCATAAAATTATACTTTTGGTCATTTTTTTTTTCTCTCTCAAAAAGCTTGCAACATTTCTTTTTAAAGAACCATGATTTTTTTTTATCATAATTCTAAATTTTAAATAAATTAGCATCATTAAAAACAATAGCTATGCATAAAAATTTTACATATAAAATTCCCTATACATCAATAAAGGAACTGAAAAATCAGCATATGGATTATTGAAACAAAGATTTTTTAAAAGGTCAGATATCAAAAAATGCACAGAATTATATCGACAATAATACATATATAAATCACATTATAAGCATCACATCGAACAAATACAATCGTATTTTATCTTACAATATTATGATCTCACCTTTAAAATATTCCAAAACCCTTTGAACCATCCTCTAATTTATACACCAGTTGGGAGTGAAAGCATTTCTTTTAGTCTTCTGAATAATATTGTCATAATATTACAACAAATTTCAGATAAGTATGATTTTGGTCTCATAAATAGTTGTTGACCAATGGAATTAATTGACTAACCCATCATAGGAATGTATATTCGAGTCCTCATACCACCGCAGGTCTTGGTGCGTCTTGCGGTAGCTGCGGTAGAATTCGTTCAATTGAATTTACAGTGGCTGTAGAGTCATTGTCCAAATTGTCTATATCTACAGCACATGTATTGTCTAAATTTTGGTTATGAATGTCCAATTGTTTGGCTAGCATACGTGAGGTGGCTGTGGAATAAGAAGGGGGTGGAGTGTACTTGGGGGGTGGGTCATCCAAGAATGCACTGTTGGTGGAGCCCTGACTCACTGAAGAAGTTGAGTTGAAGGAATGCCTCGAGCCTGTACCTGGCAAAGGAACCATAGGACAGCACAAAAGCTTCAGCCGCTTAAAAATACAAAACAATTTTTTAATTAATTGCATAAATATTTTTCTTTTACAGTAATAATTTTAAAGATGAAAGCAGTTTAAGGGGAATTTTTAAAAGTTTTTTTAATATAGATTAAATAATAAGTAACTTAAAACCAATATATAAAATTTTATTTTAAAAATACATATCACTATTTAACTACTAACAAAAACATCTGCTATAATAAAAATATGAAATAATTTATAGTTAATCCTTTAACGCACGGTGGTATCGCTCCGAAACCACCATTTCCTAAAAAATACCTCTAAATGCACAGTGGTATTTGAATGAAACCAATGGTTCTACAGATATCTTTTATCTTTCATAAAAGATACTAGATGTCAGCACTTTACAAAAAACTCTTCTTTCTGTGAGAAAAATGCATCGTTTTAAAAACCTTTTTTGAACACTTTCAAAAAAAGTTTCTTTAGCAAGTAAAAACAGATAAATATTCAAAGTAGGTTATGTACACTTTTGCTGCATATGCTGTTCATAGCATAGCTAATTTTTAGAATGATAAATTATAAGAACTACCTCATAATAAGTCATCTAAGTGGTGGTTTCGTAGGGATACCACCGCGCGTTTAGAACATGAAAACTGTCCGATTTGTAGCACTTATGTGCGTAAGAGATACTCCCCTTGTTTTTCTTTTTTCTGACTCAGGCAGTGAAGTAACTAATAATTTATGGGGTTTTTGCCATTGCTTTGGAGGAGGGGATTTTGTTTATATTGAAATGGTGATGTGTTTCTTGAATGGAAATTTTTTCTCATCTTTTTCTATCTATCTCATCTTCATCAATTTTTTTATACTGAAGGGAGGTCAAATTTTTTTTTTTTTTGGATGATGAATATATGTTCTAATATAGCTGATACTATTTCTTTTAATATTTTTGCTTACCTCTTTCAATTAAATTTGCTAATATTTAATCTTTTGAAGATAATTTTTATCAGTATTATTGCATGTTTTAATAATTTAATAATAAAAAACAACGAAAGATCTAGTTATTGAAGTTGATTTCAATCTCTTATAGTTATATTTTGTAATATTTAACATTTAAAATGTAATTCTAATACTTAATATTACATGTTTTAGTAAATTTATTACAAAATATATAAAGAATAATCTTACAAATCTGATCCAAATCATATATTGTTCATCTGAGAATTATGTCGCAAGTGCACGGTGGTATCTCCATGAAATTACCTCTCCCTCGGGGGGGGGGGGGGTGTACTGTAAATTTTTTTTAAAGGTATTTTCTGTTCTTAGGTTCAATACATAGCATTTATTAATTTTATTTTGAAAAATTCAGCGAATTTATTTTTTCCCGCGTCAAAGGGTTACAGTAATTATATTGTTAAATCTGGCATATAATGCACACTTTTGACACAAAAAATAAGATCGAAATTTACAGGTGCATGGTTATATGCCAGGTATAAAAATGAGCTTTAAAAATAAAAACAATTAGTATAAAAAAAATTAGACTTCTACATATATCGAAATACTGTTCATTTAAAAGAAATGAAATCCCTCATGAACTTAAAGGGCTGTAGTTCTAGAAGTATACTATTTTTTCAAAACTTGGAATACCTTGAATAAATTACTTCAATACTTAAAAGCATTGCTCACATACATTTCAGATTTCTTTGTAAAAAAGGGGGTCCACATTATAATACAAATATAGCTAAAAATTAATAATTACAGCTTAAAATTATAAATGTACATAATACAACATTGCACGTTATATGTGAGATTTTATGATATGTAATTATCCTAATCTATAGGATTAGTAAATCATAACAAATTTGAAATAAAGACTGCTGTGCCACATGATGCACAAGACTACTTTTACATCTGTGGGGTTTACATATTAAAAACACGAAAATTAAAGCATCAAGGCTTGATTTTTTTTGCAAAAGATTAAAATTCTCTTTGTATATAATGGGATAAAGGTTTAAACCCTACCCTTGTGTATGCCTCTGTACCCTTTCCCTAATTTGCAGGGCTTTTAGATATGTTTTCTACTAACTAAAATTATTTCATCACTATATTCCTGATGTTAATATATATAAGTAAAATATTTTTAAAAAAAGAAATTCAGACTGGATGTTACTAGCATTCATCGCAATTAAAATAATTACCTCTATAAATGGTTTATCACTTTCTGCTGCAAAAACTTTGAAAGCTTGATATGCTCCAACTGTGATGATAAGTATAAGAGGAAACATTTGGATACACAGATTCAGGGTTTTTGCCCAGCGTTGCCAATATCGATAATTGTCCATCAACTCCCCCATGGCTGAGGTTGGATCAATGGAACTCGATTTCAAAAAGGATATGGTGAGTAACTAAAGAAAAAGATAGGAATCAGATGTTTGTTTCAATTTGAAATAAATCTTAACAGGAAGATATAAACACATAAATAAAAATATATTTAATGAAGTCTAATTATATAAATAAATTTTCAAATTACCAACCAATTACTGGAAAAAATTTCCTTAAAAAGGAAAGGGAGATTGTATAAGGATAAAAGCTAAAATTACTCTATAATTATTTTGTACTTAAATATTAAGTGCTTCTAAAATTAATGTTGCATTTCTTTAATACAGTTCAGTTAGCCAAATTCAGACAACAAATTCTTCCAGAATTAATCATGGACCTCTTACAAAATCACCAAATACAACCCCTTCCCCATCATTTTTAATGCAGTTTTCAAAAACCTCACTGCTAAAATAAGGGAGTAGACAACTCTAATAAAATGAGGGATTTGCCAGAAACAAAGGCCCCTCACTAAAAAAGTGAGCTATTCGAGTGTCGTCTGTACCCTGACCAAATAGTACCCTTTTCACCCTTGCTGTTGCCAAAAACCTATACTTAAGACCATTTTAAAATTATCTCTCAAAAATTCTAAATGCAATTATAAAGTAAAAAAAAATTATATAAATAAGTTAAAAAATAGCTGAATCAACATTTTTATAAAATTCAAAATCTGTCTAGTATTCAACACAACTAGTTACAGCTTGTATCAGTGATCAATGTTTTTCTCAATGATATATTAAATTTATAATTGATTTTATCTAGTTTGGTAAGTTCTTTGTTTCCATACAACACAATAACAAACATAATAACTTATAAAAAAAATATGGATTTTTGTTGATAATATTTGAATTGAATTTATAAAAACCATATCATTGAACACACTATAAGAAGACTTTTCAATATAGTATTTAAATTTTACAATTTCCCTCATACAGCAATATTTTTTTTTCTTTGTAAACCACTTTCTTTTATTATAACTGTATTATCTCATATATATATATATATATATATATATTACTAAATTCAGCAATATGTCTAATCTTTAATTTATTAAAATTTTAATATTTTTTCTAAAAATTCTGTTATTGCAGTATACTGAAAGGGATTCATATTTCAACATAATGCACATACTTCCATACTCCTGTATATTACATATAAATCAAATGGGATATTTTAAATAAGCATTGAGAACTCATTTTAAATTTTATTATTCAACCGCATAACAATGTATTCTATGCCTCAAAAGTATTTTTACTATAGATATTTAATAAACTCACTAAATACTAACAGTTCAATAAGATTTATAAATTCCACAAGTAAAAAATATTATTTCAATGATTAAAAAGAATTACCGTATTTACTAGAATCTAAGCCGCACTTGTTTTCATATATTAAAGCTACTTAAAATCGGATGAGGCTTAGAATCAAATTTAAAAAAGGCATTAGATGGGGCAATTAAAAGCAATTACAGGTTCTAAACTATTTTATGCTATTTTTCATTTTCCACAAAGACTTATTGAGAATTGGGGTTGTGGCTTGGATACGAGTAAGTACGGTGAGCTGCATACATTTTTTTAAAAAAAACTACATTTTTTGTTATAATATAACAAGAAACTAATTTTAGTTCCCAGTATCTTTGAAATAAACAATGATAAAACTTAAAATTACTCCAGTACTTAAAATTAGATATGTATCAAATACAATCAAAAATGAAAAATAAGCATATGATAATTTTTTCAACAAAGTATAAATATTATTATACTTTACAATTTGATATTTTTTATTTATACCATTACTGTTTAAATTCAGTAGTTATTTTTAAAAACAAAATAGTAATATTCTAAAAATAAATAAATAATAAAATGTAATGTAAAATGATCAAATCATAAAGGACTTATAGATGAAATATAATTGAAACAGTAAATTCAGTTTCTATATTTTATAAAATTTCAAATTCAAAAATAATCAAACATTCACAACTACTCACTAGGAAAGATAAAGGCAGCACGACATTCCACATAAAAGTAAGGAATGGTAGGATTCTCATTCTTCTTACAGGATCAGGACTTATAACACGGATTATTTGATCAGTGCCATATGGTCGGCCTAGAGAATAAAAATTAATTTAATCACAGAGGCTGATTCAAGTACTTTTTTATTAAACAGTTAATACAACAAATCAAAATATTAAATAATTTTACTTAAAAAATTTTACAAATAGGTAACATTTAAAAAAAAAAATTGGTACAATGTAGTAAAACCAGGACCAAGTTTGTACAAGTACGTACAATTTTGTAAGAAACCAAAATTTATATCACTAATACATATAAAATAATATATCTATTTTTCAGACAGCATTATTAATTCACATTAGCTCCTTCTCTTAAAACAATGAACCAGATCAATACATTTCAGCAACAAGACACAAAATAAATTTGTTTTCATTGTAATATTCCTTCACATCAACGAAAAATTTAAATGTTTATGTGAAGAGAAAAAAAGAGAGAGAGAACCTGTTTTAACTTTTTAAAATGCTGAGTTTTTAATTAGCAAATCATAAAAATACATGAATTTGCTTTTACCAAAATATAAAAACATGCATCATTAACTGTTCAAATTTTAGAATTCATATTAATTATTTAACATAAATCGATATAAAAAATAACATTAGTTTGTATTTAAAAAAGATATCCTTTTAAAACTATCACATGTAAATATTCCACATTATATATCCATCTGTTTTTGTTTGTTGCCACTATTCCTACATCCAAGTATTATATTTAATTTGTTTCATAAAATCCTTTAACAAAATACAATCCACATTTACATTTGATCCAGTTTCATGACAATAGAAAGTATGATACGAATAATAAAATTTCCAATGAATAGAAATTTTTAATACAAATATGAAATCAATCATAAAAATCTGGTCAAGTTTAAAGATTCTGATAACTAATTTTTTACATATATCTATATTTGTCTGAGTACTTACCCCTAATAAATAAAATAGCAAACAGCATTATGAAGTACATTAACACAATCCACCACAATGAACTAACACAAAAGTCCAAATAATAAACAATGTAGATTCCCATCTGCAAAGATAAAACATAAAATCAACAAAATGTAGGGTAAGTTTTAAAAACAAAAGTTGTGTTAATATAAATTTTTTAATAATTAAAAAGAATTTTAAAGCCAAGAATTTTTAACCTACTTATAAATTCCTATAAAGAATTCAAAAAATTCAATCACAGAAACCATCGCAATAATTTAAACAAATCAACTTGTTAGTTTTAGAATTAACCTACTTGGCTACATGCATTAATATTTTCATGGGAAGAAGTAAAAATTTAAATCCGGGCATATTTCAAAAAAAAAAATTCAGTATTGCTCAATCAGACAAGCCCAAATCTCAACAAGAGACCATTTTTGGCTATAACACACAAAATAAGCAAAAGCTAGTCATGGTCCACTGTTGTGTGTTCTAATTTTCCTGAATTATTACTAAAAATTCCACATAGAATTATAGGAAACAGCTACAGTAGGCAATTTTGCCTGACACTAGTATGAAAATATTTGGAGCTTAATGTCTGCATCTAGCTACCCTAACAGTATAAAAATTAAAGATACAATATTTATAATATTAATATATTTTAAAAAATAACATTAAAATCTTTGTCATTTATCAATATCACCTTCCTGTTAGATTAAACAAAGCTTTTATAATAACTTAATATAAAAATTTGATAACATTAATTAAAAAGCAATAAATATAAACCAACTTACATTTGATGTGATAGGAAGTCCCAAGAGAAAAGCCAGATTGCAAGTAATAAAAGTAAGTGTTGTATGCCATGCTTTGAAGGCTTTGTAATTGACAGCTACAATTGTTTCAACAACGCAATACCATATCACAATCTGAAATGAGGAAAAAAATTAAACTTGTTTATCAGATATTTTCCATAAAATACAAATTATAAAAGTTTAAATACTATAACAAATTTTATGTTGCAACATGAATGGATCAATTATACTCGAGGGGAAAAAAGTTACTTTTAAGAACTTAATCTTCAGCAATAGCATGTGTATGTAAATATATTTTCCAAAATATAATCAGTTATAACTGTTGATAAAACTGATGTACTGTAAAATGAATTCAAAAAAGAAAGAAAGCATTGAATGAAAGAGCTTTTCTTAAGGTAAAGCATAGTTTTTCCAAATTTATCATGTCTATGATTGAATGACTGCTACTTTATAGAACTGAATTCCAAATAAGACACTGCATATTTTACATTTTAAAAGGATTTTCTACACATAATTAAATTTGAAAAAAAAAATTTATATAAAATAACCGATTAAACTTCTAGTCAAAATTAAATATTGTTACGTAGATTCGGATTCAAGGATTTCATGCAAAACGTTCACAAAGAAAATAAACAGTTCTTTAAGAGCGATGTGAATTTATTATCAAAAATCCAATCCTTTAAATACTGGATTCAGCAGCAATATTCACAGAATAAATCTCCGAAGGTCTTCACACCTTCAAAAGCACTCAAACACAATTGCCAGGGTTTAAAAATACATGTATGTAAAAGATTATTCGCAAGCACAGCCGAGCTAGTCGTTAGTCAAAACAATGCTCACTACTCACTTAAGACTGACCCTCGTTCCGGCGAGCCTCTCTATTTATAGGCGTGGCAAAAACTTCCAGAAATATAACCGCTTGTGTCATAGAACATGACGTTAGGGGACCTTTCCACAAATTTCTAAAAGAATCCAGAGGGTTCCGTACTCGCCACATTGGCTCTACCGCCAAGATTTCGCTAAGTTCTCATTGAATCGCCATTATAACGTAACGTATTGCTTGTGAATAGTACAATTTTAAAATAAAATAAATATAACAGAATAATATAAATGAATGCATTTATATTATTCTGTTATATTTATTAACATTTATTAACATTAAACATCCAAATACAAATTATTTACACTATTAACACAAAATTCGTAACAATATATATATATATATATATATACACATACACAAGATTACTTTATAACATAATTTACACTAAAATGTTAATGTATGGCATTTTCAAAGGACTGCATCAATATAGAAATCAAGAGTAAGAGCTGTACTCTTTTGAAATTATTACATGTTCATGGACAAACCAGCTTAGGACCCTCTACTTGTTGTTTGATACAAAAAATGTTTGTTATAACACATTTTTGTACACAAAATGCCATTCGATCAGCTTTGATGTCCCAGTAAACAAAATATTACATTACTCTATTGTAAGCTAGGTGTTTGATCATGTTACAAATAACACTTATATAATGTGTCAGTCATATACTTCTTCGTTACAGAATTCATTTTCAAAACATATGAACTGATTATTATTTATCCTCTAAAAATGTAATTTCAAACGGCATATTTGTGAGTATAAAGATGCAATATCACACAAAATTTACTTTTCAGTTTTATAAACAATGAGTTCAGTATTTTTTTTTTCTATTAGACTTCTTATTACATACATAGTGGCTTGAATAGTGTTGATTTCAGAAACAAAAAGAAAAATATACTCCTTTCAATTCAAAAGCAATTTCAAATTGAAACCAAAATTCTATAAACAGAATACCATTCATTGGTCACATAAAAAAATAACTAAATAAAGAATCATTATCTTAAATTCTTCAGTGCAAAGTGGCAAAATTAAGAGCTGGCATATTTTTTCCTTAATTAGAACTCTAGGAAAGGAATTTTTAGATTTAGATTCCACACATTAAAAATACATGTGAAACCATTTTAAATTCATAAACAGAGATTTATGCTATATTAGAAGCAAACATGAATTCATAATTTTGAGCCAGCTATAAAAGCTAAGCCAGTTCTACAGTTGGCTTACAATTCTAAAACGAGCACCACAGTTGACATATTCTACAATATGCTTGTATAATGGCTTAGAGCCCATATAAATTTAAGATGCATTCCTACAACATAAATAATCTTCAAAATTACACAAGACCCGGTCTTTCAAGCCTTCAGTTACATATAAACTCTTTTGTTTATCATACTATGGATCGATTGCTTTAATTATATAATGCTTAGAAGTAATTCAAAGGCTATAGCTGATGAACTCCTTAAACTAAGACCCATAATTTTGAGACATAATGACGAGGACGATACCCGAGCTGGCAATCTACTCTCCAAACTCCACTCTTGGATCTTACTTATGTTGGGGTTGCCAATCTGTTATAGTGGTTAGCGATGCTGTGCCGTTAGGCCTGGGTTCAAATCCCGGAGTGAGTGAATATTAATGTCGCACTGTTCAGCTACACAAGGGCTTTTGGCGACAGACCACATCATTTTGAACCATGGTCAAGTGTCGAGGACGACACCTGAGCTAGCATCCCCTTCTCCTAACTACCACACCACACCAACAGGAGGACGTTTGAGCTCTCGACAGATTTAACATGCATTGCTCCCCTACACAGCGGATCTTTAGTGGTACTAGGCTTGAACTCATAACTTGCCACAGCCACGATCCAATACCTTGACCACTAGGCTACCGCGGCCACTTCGAATCCTGGAGAAGACGTGGATATTTGAAATTTATAGTGCCTTCGCTGCATGGGGTACTTTAAATAGCTGTAGAGTCGCAAGTCCTCTCATGAAGTTGGTTGAAGGGGAAGAGACGGGGGAGGCCTCTGCCTACTCCCAGGGTACTTACCCTCAAAATTGGGGTGAAACTGAGCCAAATCGTTCTGTCACCTATATGGTGTTTAAGGCTACATATAACAGGTGTCACTTACTCCTTTACCATGATGAATTTCGTGGGCCTTGATCTGGCCTTTGCTGATCAAATGGCATGAGTAACAACATCAGTAGAAACTTATATTGGGTCTTTTGGGACATCAACACTTAAATCCATGAATTGACAGAAACAATGCTAGCCATGAGTTTACAGTCATGACAACTCCACTATTGCAACCGTAATTAGGTTATGGTAACCCTAAGATCATGGACATTAATTTGTTCAACAATTGAAAACAAGTTAAAAAATTAACATTAATTAATTAGAATATGGTATTTACAACTTAAACGTTTTTCTCAAAGTATAAAAAGTTGGGGAAACATTTAACTCTACCAACCTGTTGACCAAATCCAAAGAGAATCATTGAAGTATAGAAGCAAATGGACCAAAATGAAGAAATACTTCTGACTCCTTCAACAGCAAGAGCAGCAGGAAAAGTTTCTGTTGCTAGTCTCAACACTTGGTACCCACTTTGATAAACAAAGCTGTCTCTAGGAATAGCACTCACTCCAAACAGCAGGCTTGTTACAGTAACATTTCTTTGATGCCCTACTCCAGCCTTGAGTACTTTTACTGAGGATTCTTCCTCTAAAAAAAAAAGTCAATGTCCAGATTTTACTTTTATAAAAAAATAATTTAGAATAATTTCTTTTTTTAAGTTTTATTTTTATTTCTACAAAATAATAGACTATCTATTCACATCACACAATGAAGCAACAGAAGAGCTGTTGGAACAGAAAGCTATGGACTTACATAGTTTTAAACCATGGTCATGTTATGAGGAGAAGCAAGATTAAAAGTAAAGTAACTAGAGCTGGAACTCCACTCTCCAAATTTCCCCACTATACTTGCAGGAAGAATTTGAGATTCGACAATTTTAACCCTTAACTTCCCACTGTTGCATTTCTGCAACATATGATTTATTTTAATTTAACAGACTCAATATTTGTTTTAATTACCTACAAATCACTTATCTGAGAAAAAAGATTACTGCAACGAAATACATGCTAATTTTGTCAATGGACTGCAGCACACTTTTTCCAGAAATCACAATTATAAAAATCTCTGATACCTCAAGAACTGTGTTTTTGCAACAAAAAGAATCCATTATATCTTATGTTTCCTCTTGTTATTGACGAAATAAATTACCAGGTAAGAAATGAAACATTTTATGTTCATTTAAAAGTAATTTTGTTCTTCTATTGGAAAAAGTTTGAAAGAAATTTTATTTTAATTATATGTTGCAGGTCTGCAACATTGGTCTTTGGCTACCATTTTGACATGGCCAAAAAGTGTATACTAACCCAAGGTGAAATTGATAGATATATGAATAATTCGGACGAATTAAGTGAATTAAGTGAGGATGGTCTTGAATATTCTGATGTTCATTTTTACCCGATTGTGTGTCATCGAATGAAGATTCAGACAGCGACTGTGAAAATAGTATTGGTTCACAAAATACAATTAAGAATATAAAAAAATCCGATGATGATAATAAATTAAATAGAAATATTTCAGTCAGAGAACCTTTTTTAAATTTAACTTTTAAGAATAATAAAACATTGTCACAGAATTTTTTATGGGAAAAATCAAAACATTTCATTGAATGAAGTAATAAAATTCTATGGAGATTACATGCTCCCAAGAGTAATTATGGATTTGGAGTGCGAAAAGTGTAAAGTAGGACTTTGTTACAACAAAATCAATAACTGCTTTAAAAATTTTCATTGTATGCAAGGCTAAAGCAATTTATAACAATGAATAAAATCCTCATATTTAAAAATGTTTTATAATTTACAGCACTACTGTGCAATGTTGCACTTCTGCAACAAACAAAAAAATAACAAATTCAATTTAAAACAGCTTAATTTTTTTTATGTATATTTTTCCCTTCTAATTATTACTCGAGAACTAGCTGATATAATTTTTTCATAGAAATTTAAAAAATTGGAAAGTTAAGGGTTAATGCACACCAGCCCTCTTCTACATGGCAATGGCATCAGGGCTTAAGTACAGTAATGTTCATGACCATGACTATTCTTGATTGCATGACCATCATACCCAGAATGAAACATTCATCAATCATGTGAAGAGCAATTTGAAGTTTAGAAAATTGTATACTAGAATTAGCAATATCATGAAAATAAACATTATAAAAACTAGTCTTACAGTAGTGGCATATGTGTAACATATGACATGTTATCATGGTAAAAATGCAATATTAACTTTTTTTCATGAAAAAAATATGAATCGGGTATGTTTGGAAATAATTTTCTATTAAATAATTATATCTTTAATGAAAATTGTATTTAATTAACAAAAGGAGTAATGCAATATTTTATCAAAAATAATTATTTTTGTTCAATTTGGGGAAGAACAGAGACAATATACTTATGATAACTAAAATATGACACACATACTTGTGATTTCAAAGTATTTAACCATTGAAAAACAGCGTCAATAACAGTACCACTGTTAGCAGTCGAAACATTCTAATTTGTGTTCATTTCGAGCTTGAGTTCATCATTCATAAAAGCCACGAGCGGCTCAGCTTTTGGAAAACTGCAGTTAAAGTGAAAATCACCACTCAAAATCATGGGAAGCGAGTAATAATTTTTTTAAAAGAGCAGAACCACCTTTGTTATATGGTAAAAGTACAAAATGCAGGAAATCTTCAATTTTTTTTTAACCGTTTAATTCAAAGAAATGTATATGACCACCGAAATCACCGTTTGTCCATTTTCAAATAAGCATTCTGCCACACTTATGTCCCCTATATCGTGACTAACAGATTTAGAGTCAAGTGCTCGAGTGCTTGATGGCTACTAGAGTTGGCCCCCCCATGCGAGGGTAGCGAAAAGACACAGCTACGCACTCTCATTGGTCAAATCAAGTAGCACGCGCTTACGTCACATCCTGTGACACACATTCGTACCTTTCACGAAATCACTACTACATATATAAAGCAACCGAGAGGAAAGATGTTACACATCAAAAATACTATTTAAATATACTTTTATAGTTTCCTCGGAGTACCTATTAACAGAATTATTTTTACTTAAAAATCCCAAGAACATTTGTTTACTTTTTTTTCTCTCAATTACAGTAGTGTGTAATGAAGGATGGAAACCAACCAAATGAATCCCCCATAAAATAGCTTTAAAGACTACCTCTATTTAGAGAAAAGAATAAGGATTTTCAGTTAAAGTGTATAATAGGGGGCCCCTTGGCGAATTAAATTTTTGGCGACCAAAATTAGTTGCCAAACTACCTATATGTAGCAATAGGTGTTTCAAGAGTAATGAATGAGAGAGTGCCGAATTCATTCTAGCATCTAGATAACATCGTCAAATCCCAGGAACTCCCTATTCTATACTTTAACTGGATTTTTAAATATATATAAAAATTCTTAATTTAATATACTTCAGATACGTTGCTGTCAAAGTCTTTTGAAATAAATCCATAATTTTATGAAAATTATTAATAGAGTATATAGTTAATGGAGAGTGAGTGAATATTAATGTCGAAATGTTCAGCTACATGAGGGCTTTTGGCGACGGACCCCGTAATTTTGAACCATGGTCAAGTGACGTGGATGACAACTGAGCTGGCACCCCCTCTCCTAACTACCACACCAATGGGAGGACGTTTCAGATCTCCACAGATTTAGCGTGCATCGCTGCCCTACACGGCGGGTCTTTAGTGGTACTGGGCTCGAACTTATGACATGCCTGCCATGATCAGATACCCTGACCACTGGGCTACCGCACAGCCCCCATAGTTAATGGAGAACAGTATTAATAACTTATATGTTTAATTCTAAATTTAAAAAGCAGTTTTAATATCCAATAGCATATATTCTTTCTTAGAAAATTTTTCAAGCTAATATTCTTCATGATTACAAATGTTTCATTATAATTTATTACAATAATGCAATCTATACAAATAAACTTCAAAAAATTGTTTCTCAAAGCATTAATTTTTCAGCATCATTCTTGTTAAAAACATTACAACCATTATAGCTCATAACAAATTTTAAACATAACTAGATCACCATATCGCATAACAGTTTTTTTAGAATGCATTTACAGGTAATAAAAAATGACAAATGATAATAACAAATCACAAAATAAACTTACCATAAGATGAGTAAGCAAAAGAAAGATTTCGATTTTGGAAAACATTTATACAACAAGCAAATAAAAAGGCAGATGTAATTAAGACAATCACAGCAGTAACAGCAATAGCAATTAAGTTCCTAAAAATAAAGATATCAAAAGTTTATTTTATAAATTATTAGGAAATACATCAAAATATTATTTGATATAGCAAATGGAATAAAAATTACTTTATACACAAGAATGAAACTACATTTCAATTCATAATTAAAAAATTAATAGTGTAAGACCATTTTTGTATGCAACAATCTGTATTAATTTCTTTCAATGTGGCAGGATTTCATACTAAACACAATATTTTTTGTAATGTCTACATTTTCTCCTTCATTTGATTGATTATTGATATCCTTTTCAGCAGTAACTATAGGATTACTGACAACAGAACTTGGAATTTGGAACTTTGATCAATTTATTAAAGTGACACCAGAACTGGCACTTCCTTCTCCAGACTTCCACACCAGGCCAATGTAAGGGTTTTAAGCTTCAATAGATTTAATTTGAGGGTCTCTATAACAGCATCAAGACTCAAACACACAATTTAACAGAAACAATGGCCATGAATTTGAGAGCATAATCATTGTACTATTGCAGATACCTTCATTTGACAGTAAGGGATAATAAATTGAAATTAAATTACTCCCATGTACTTTTTAACAGAACAAATAGAGAATTGCAAATTTTTACAAAAACTTTTCTTTGCAATTTTAGAATGAATTATAAACTTCATCAATTAAAAAAAAAAAAATGTACTGCTATCACTTACTTTGTAATGTTTGTTGATGTTTTGTTATGACTACAGATATGTAAAGCAACTGCTCCTAGTAATCCCCAAGTTATGAATGCTTCTCTGGCAGCCAGCCACCAGGCCTAAAATAAAGTTAAAGACACATAAGTTATACAGAAACATGATTTATATTCATTAATCATTCTTGATATTAAAAAATATAAAATTTCTAAAAACTTTGAGTAAATACACATTGACATGCAATATATAATAAAAAATTAAAGAATTTGAGGGTATAAAAGCATTTTAATAATCATTGATCAAAAATAATTTAATTCACAAAAGTATAAATATAATTATGATTCTAAAACAATATATAACCTTAGTCAAAAAGAATTCTCTAGCATAATATTGTAAACAACAACATTTAATATTAAAATCTTATATAAAAAAAATATCAACTTCTATGAAGCTCTTCCATTTCCTTACTGAAAAAAAAATTCTAAGAAATTTTGTAACCTAGATTTTATGTGTGTGTATGTGTGTGTGTGTGATTTTTTATTCTCTCTATCCCTCTCCCCCTCAGAAAATTTATATTTAAATATACAATCAGGAAATTTTTATTAAAATAAAACAAAAATAAATGTTAAGTATGAATCTTCGCCACATTACTTTCATGATAAAGGACCTTTTTGTAATTGTATTTCAACTTTTTATCCAGAGATGGAAAAAAATCGGTTTTCTTAAACATTACTTGTTAATGCAAAAACATTTTTCTTTGTTTTATTTTTTAAAACTATTATAATGCAATGCAAAATTTAATTATATTCAACACTTAAAATGCTTAACCACAAGCAAGAAACTCAAAATATGCAAATCTTTCAAAGAAAATTCCAAAATCCAGTTCTTAAAAATACAACCCCTAAAAATTAATTTAATCTTAAACTTCAAAATTTATGAAATTATTTCTCCATTGAAAGTTTCAAGCTAGCTAAAAAGTTTGGACTATTTTCATTTTACATGATATTCATAATTGGTAACCAACTCTTTAGGTGGGGAAATGAAAGTATTTAGAATATTTTCACAATTCATTTATTGGGTAATTTTTTCCCCTTCACATTAATAAAAACCTCTCAAAAGCGTATACCTAATGAATAATAGAAGTCTTAGCAAAATAAGAAATGACAGATTTTTATAAAATACATCAAAACTCATTACATTTTTTATACATATAAAAACCTTAAAAATAAAACTCTATAAATTCTTTATGTTTTTGACATCAAAAGAAATAAATCAAGATTTAAGAGATATTGAATATATCAGTGACATTTAAAAGTATTTGAAAAGTTTCCTCACAAAATTGAAACACTTCAAATTTGACAGGGAAAAGAATTATAACCTTGACAAAGAGGACTGATAAAGGCTTATTCATAAAATGATAATTTGTTTGAAATGGCATGATTTACTTGTGTTCATAAAGTTTAGACATAAAACTGACAGTAAATCTGTCAAAATAAAATAAACCTATAATATCAAAAACAAAATCAACTCATAACTCAAGAAAATACAACTGAAAAGCTAAAATTAGGAATTTGCAAAATGGCAAGTAGTTAAGAAAATGAAAACTAACAGTCCTAAGAAAATGTTTTGGAAACCAATACTAAATTATAGTGCTTTATTTTTAACTAAAATAACTTTTATATTAAGTCAACTTACACACTTTCATTTATTTATTAAAACCTATACATATTTATTTACATTAACAATTTTTTTAAAAAAAAAATTATAGGAATTTTCCTAATTTTTAAATAGAATTGAAGCATAATTAAAGTAAGAATGTCTCGCATAAGTGATAACTTGTATTTTGTGCATCTCTCACAAATTTAGTAATTTGTGATTTATAGACTTTGACATAAACAAATTCACTCAGCCAACACCATGTATTTACTATTTGTTGTACCAAAATCTATAAAAAAAAATTACAATGAATTCTAAAAAAAATTGAACACTCACAGAAGGATTAAACAAAACAGGTTTCCAGGGAGATGAAAATATTTCCAAAATCCCATCACTCCACTGTTGCCCCATACGCATGGTTACCATCATTAACAGAGCAATCGGTAACATGCCAAACACATACACAACCTAAAAATCATAATTTAACTATTAATCATTTAATTCTAAAAAAATCATAAGATGCACAATAAATTACACAAAAACTTTGTTCTAAAAACATTATATACTACATTTTTATAAAATTCAGAAAATGTGTGAACAATAGAAAATTTTTAAAACTTTAATTCAAGTTTTGCATTCTAGTACTAAGAATGCTGACATTTTTTTTAGTCTTAAATCATCAAGAAAATATGAATAATGATTTAAAATACATTTATCTATGTTAATTGAAAAAAGATCTGCTTAAAAATTAAACCATTCAAAATTTTTACCAAGATTTTAATTTCAGATACAGCTTTAAATAAGTAATAAGCAATCAAATATCACTAGGTTAAATTACATTCATTATTAATATGATATTAAGGTTCATGATGTTCAACAGAATAAAAAAATGTCCATCTAAAAATCCAAGTTTTAAAAAATACATATACATATTAGAAATATTTTTTCTTCAATAACAATGTTACACCTACCACGAGTTAGAAATATATAGCCGAGAAAATTTAAACTTATAAACAGAACGTCTAAATGTAAATAATGGTAATTCTTCAATTTTCAAACACAAAGCAAAATCACAATAAGAATGTCTTGTCAAGTGGTGATAATCTATGCTTTGAACAGTTTTCACAAATATATGTGATTTATAGTTTTAACTCAGCTTATATCATGTATTTGTTAAATCAAAATTTTAAAGAAATTACAATGAAATTTTACAAAAATAAGACTGCATACTCCCAGAAGGATTAAACAAAACACTGCTATAAAATTTAAATTTTAGATATAGAAAGTATAAATTTACCTTGCCAAATGTCTTTGACCCTCGACTCAGACATACAAAAATGATAATCCACACTAGACACAAGTTAAAAGCAACTTCAAATTTCAGTTCTCCTATCTGATACTCTCCAGGCTTTCTTCCAAGAACTCTACCACTAGAAGATTATTTTTCATTAGAATTTAAATATTAAAACCAACATATTAAAATGTAACCCATCATAAAAACATTTCATTCAATATATAAAACAAGAGGATGGGATTGAAGCAAATATTCTAAATACTTCATAAACAAGTCAAATTTATATAATTTCTCATAATAAAAATGAGGAATCAATAAAATTAAGAGTAAAACTATCCTATACTTACATTACATACCATACATTTTGAAAAAAAACTTGCATTAAAAAAATATAACCTAGATCAGACAAAAATTTATCCAACTGATATAAATTTGTTTTTCATTAAAATAATTACAAAGCAAAAGGATACATACAAAAATTTAATTAAGTTTTACTATAAAATAAATCAGACCAAAATTCAAATTATTCAGCTGAACCATTTTCTAAATCTTTTAGTTTAGAGAAAAACTAATTTTGCCTTAAAACCAAGATAAATTTTAATTTAAAGCAAATCTGAAACAAAAATTGGATTTTTTTCCCAGTAAAATTTATGTTAGAAGAATTAGAAAAATGTACATTAATACAGATAAAATTTTAATACCATAACTATGAAAAAAATTCAATCTTTCAATCAGTAACTATCCCTTTTCAATAAAATTTTATGTATTTCGTTTAATTTCTAATAGATATTGATGAAATAAATCTTGAAAGATTAAAAATTTAGAAAGGTTCTATAAACATTTAACTAAAAATACAAGCATATTTAGATAATTATTGTCTGATTAGAATTAAATAAAACAAAAATAACTTACTGGAAATAGGATGGAACAGACCAACCATAAAAATCAGCTGATGAAGTATTCAAAGCTCGAAGACAACCTAGAATTAAAAACAACTAATTTACAAATTTTCTTGAAAAAAAAAATTCAGATTCAAATCTTAAAACATTAAATGAAACATAATATTAAATTTAAGTAATGTAATAATATTTATTAAGTTATACAGAAATTGACAATGCAAATCAACTATTTTTTTTATAACTAATTTTCTCAATTACTGCAAAAAATTATATTCTAACATTACATTCTTGAGAGATACATGCAGAAAACTTTTAATTACAAAAGCAGAAAAAAATATTTATTTTACAATCCTATTAACAAAAATCAATGCTTTAATTTCTATATACAAATGAACTACTAAGACAAGATGCAGATCTAAAGTTTTACGTGATTTCCAAATAATCAAAGCTAAATTTAGGATTACATGGTCTTGTTCCCAAGGTAGAGAATATTAAGAGTCTCATTTTTTTTTCATTCGTGGTAGCATTTGATGCATGCTAATAAAACTATAATAATGGTTGAAGTGTTTTATGCTATCAAAAGAAAATCAAAGAAAAGAATTGACAAATAGCTGAGGCACTATAAAAACTACAAGCAAGTCCCTCTCCTCAGAGGGTATATCAGATTCCTAGAACAGAAATCTATTTGAATGATATCAAAGAATCATCTTTTGTAATTGAATGTCTTGTAAGGTATTTGGTGTTGTCTGTACCACGATTTACTTCGGCAAACTTCAGTAAGGTAAAGTTTGCAATGAGGACTGCAATTTTAAATTACAAACTAGGCAAATGATTATAAATTATGTAAAAATATAAATCTAGCTGTGATCACAGGTAAAAGAGCAAAAAAATTCCCTTTGAAAAAAAAATTTTTTTTTTAAAATTGTTTAGAGAAAGGCTGAAACATATTTAACCAAATTTAAAATTTCCCTTTAAAAAAGATTTCAAGCTAATAATATATGTTTGCAATAGTCATTTTTTAAAATGACTATTGCAAACATATACTAATTTCAAATTATATAAAATATCCTGAAAATAGAACAATGATAACAACCAAAAAGGGTAAAAGTATTAATTCACAGTAAGACTTATGTTGATGTTAAGATTTTTTTAAAAACTGTTAGTTCACTCATTACTGTTCTGTAATGTAATGTATAATAAGTGAACAAATATAAAACTTAACTGATTTTAACATAACTTCAATACATGAAAACTTAATAGCAATATGAATGGAAATGTATCAAACTATATCATACCATTTCTAGCAAAGCTATAATGACATCGTCCCCATTTATATGAATCTTTGAGCGTGATAAAAGAATCTTTAAAATAAATGAATAACCATGAAAGAGGTACAGCGTTATAGACACCTAACAGTATATAAAGGTACAGCATTGCAAAAGCTAATCCTGGAGGGGAAAAAAAAGCACAAGTTATTTAACAGTCATAAAAACATCTTAATCCAGAGATAACTGAAAAATTATAATAAAAGTTCTCTTTAAAAATACACCTATACATATGTATTACTAGTGTACAATAATTCATCTTTCTTTTTTTATAAAAAAAAATGAAGGCATGAAAAGATACCTCCTAAGATTTTAAATTTATGGACAGAAAAAATAATTATAGTTTTTAATTAAAGAATATATATATCCACAATAAAGTTCAGCTCCATCATCAACTACTATATTTTCATTCTTTTTATCTTCAATTAATTCAAGATAGAACACATTTTTAGAGAAATAAATTCATTTATTCTATAGTTAATTTTTAAAAATACTCAATAAATTCTTAATAACACTGCCCAGATATTTAAAATGATTAACTTCAGAACTGAGTCATTTCAATCAATTTTAAATATTTTTAATATAAAATATGTAAATAAACCTAATAAATTATGGGAGAACCCCAAACTGAACCATTAATAAAAATTAAACTGAAACATTGTAATGATAAAGTTTGCATATTAGCCAAAAATCACAAATTTTAAAAATTAAACTTACAGTGCAGTAATTTATGGTAGAGAATTTTCACACTAAACAATTAAATTACACACACATTAAATATGCATCATTTATAAAGTTGTAGTAAATTTTTAAGAGAGAAAGAATACTATATTTCTAAAATCTACATGAGAAAAGGTTTTAAAATATGTACATATAAATATTTTTTAAAAAATGTAAAGTTTCAAACTAAAAGAGTTTTGTAAAGCACTCTCATCCTTAATGCTATTTTTATAAAAAGTATTTACAAAAAAAAAAACATACAATTTAAAAATTTCTTTCCAAAATTTCAGAATAAATATCATTTTTATTTCAAATAAGAAACATTGCCTTTCAAAAAATCAGTGCTCAGTTAATATATTTCATTAAAAGATTTTATACAGAATAAATTAAATTCAGTATTTTAAAGCTAAAAAACAAACTTAATTTTCAAAAAATTACTACAAATCACAGATGTGGAACTCACAAACGAGAATAAAATTTTATTTTTAAGATAAGCCTCTCATTGATTATTTCAAGAAATTTTTCTTAGAAGAAACAAATTGTTTAAAATGAGCACAACATACTGTAAAAACTGTAAAAACTTATACATGTGTAAAATCTCCAGCAAGTTTACAATTGTTTTGTGTTACTAAAATTTGCTTTGTCAATACTAACTTGTAATGTTAACATATTGAAATTATACTAATAAAAGACAAAAGATCCAAGAATGGAAAATCCTATATATCAACATATCTATTTTGATGTTTTTCAAGTATAACCAAGAACTAACAAACCTTTGAATGCAGGTGAAATATACCACATGTCCAACATTCCTGACCCTAAAAACTGGCCAAGAGACATTTGCATGTACAGAAATGGAATGCCAATGATAAGTGATAAAAGTAGAAACTGGAATATGAAACATCCTGTAGAAAGCAAAAAATATAAGAAAAATCAAAGCAAATTCTATAAGAAAAATATTTTATAGACATATTTAATACTTTAACATTGCAACAAGTTGTTTCTCAATTGTCAATGCATGTGTTACCTTTTAGCAACAAAATACCTAAAATGTGTGTATTATGGTAATTACAATGGTATAATGTACACCCTCACAATTCCTGCATTGTGAGGGAGCCAGGATTCAAGGAGGGCCTCAATAGGGTCTTCCTTGGGGCCCAAAACCAGACTTCCCAGGGAAGCCCTAACATTTTCCAATACACCACTGGGTAATTAACAAGTACTCCAATTGCTTTACCAATACTATTTTAAACATTTTAAAATACAAATAGCCCTTTAAAATGTTTTTTTTTAAATCAATCAAGGAATTAGGATTGTTTATGTCACATTTCAAAGCTATATGAGAGTTATTGAAGGCAGACTGTAATTTGGGCTCTCTGGTATCCCACTCTCCAAATTTTTACATCATACCCAGTGGCAAAATGTACACCCTTGCATTGTGGAAGAGCCCAAAGACTGATTGACACCAAGTACATATTTGGGCTTGGGACCCAAACCTGACTTTGTAGGGGAGTCTTAATACTTTCCATTATGCCACAGGCCATACCAATGAAAGGGCTTAGATTCTAAATGGTACTTCTTTAGACACCAAGATTCGAACTTGTGACTTGACAGAAACAATGACAACCATGATTACACAAGTATATGGTTACATGATCCCATTAAAGAAAATACTGATTTTTTTTAACAGAATAAACACAACAGTACAGCTGTTTTGTCACTAGTAATACCCAACAGTATATATAATTCTCAAGATCAGATGTAATTTTAATGTTGTAAGAGCTTACAGCACATTTTATAAGCACATAAACTCAACATAATTATCTGTTAATAAATTGTCTTTATTACTATCAAATAAAATGATTTCAATATGTATTTGCTACATAAGTATTTACTCAAATCAAATATTTTCAATAATAAGTAATTTACTTTAAATTAAAAAAAATATTACATACTTTAACACCAATTTCAAATAAAATTTGTCAAGTCAAAATTCTAATTTATGCTTTATACGTTTCCAAAATTAATCAAAATTCAAATTTTATTGAACAAATAAATTAGTACCTCACACCACAATTTAAAAATACAGCATTTTAAATATTTTGAATTCAAATACAGGATAAAGAGAACAGAAATTCCAAAATCTGAAAAAATTGAGCTTTCCAAGAAGATTTTAAAAACCCCAAAATGAAAAGAGTGATAAAAACTTTTTTTTTCAAAAAAACTCACCTTTAAAGACATACACAAGCATGGAGAACCTGCTCACATTGCAAACACCTATCACACAGCTGAGGCAAGCAAACACAGATGAAGCCTTATGAGGCCATGTTGGTGGTCTCACCCTTTGAGATGCACCGCTAAGAATTCTAGTCATCGCAGCTGCAGAAGAACGAGTCCTATGTCTCCTGCTGTCATCAGCATTATGAGGAATGGTAAAGTTCCTCTGATGGTTTGTAGCTGTTGGAACACTATCTTGTTCCGAGAAACCTGAAGATTCACTAGCCACACTTTCATAGGGTGGTGGATCAGTCCTTGGTACTACTGCAGAAACATTATGTTGTGCCTCTGGGCTCAGCTGAGGCGCTGAGGTTTCCCCAGAGGTGTTGCTGGCTCGAGCAGCTTCATGGGGATTACCCATTACCAGCTGCCAGGAGTCAACAGGTTGTGTTGATTGGGGAACTACTGCACTTTCCAGCAAAGGCCATACGTATCCTACATCCCAGCCCAACATACAGATAGATTACAGAACAAAGCCTGTAAAAAAAAAAACTTTATAGTTTACCTAAAAACTATATAATATACGAATATATAATAGTTTAGTATATTTAAGCCATCATTGCAAAGTTTTTATGCAATTCTGATACTTTTCCATCAAAGACATATTGCACATTTTTAAGTCAAATTGATTTTGCTAAATTTTTGTCTTACTTTCATCCTACAAACTGTCCTAGTGATCTTTATCATTTTAACAATGAAAGGATGAGAAAACAAAGAATTTATGATTAAAAAGATATTTGGCCTTGCATATTAAACATTTTTAAAAAATTTAAATCTTCTATAAATAAAAAAAAAGTCAACATATATACAGATAATTACAACAAAAATTTTATAAAAAATGGTAATTCACTAGAAAAAATAGTACTTATGAATTAATTCCAAGTTATTGGCAACTTAAGGCAAATTTCAACAATTGACCTTAAGATATTAAAATAGACTGCCATAACACAATCCATTTGAAATTAATATCTGGTAAGCAGCCAATGTTCAATGATAAATCAGTAATAATATAAGTACCTGCATTTTTTTAATTTAAATGCCATTGTTACAACTAACAATTATAATAATTACAATATATTATTAAAATACTTCACATCAAAATTGCATTCTTAATATTAATTTCAAAAACATGTTACATAAAGTTTCATACAAAAAGCTTTTAAATACAATAAAGACTTAAGGTTCTATTCTAAAAATTCCATTCCATGATTTTACTTGATCAATGCCAAACAGCACATTATAAAACTGTCAAAAAAAGATAAATGGTTAAATATAAATTTGAAAAAATATACGTAATGTTTAAACATAACATATGTAATGTTTATTTGGAAGATTACCTAGAACAGCAATAGTTTAGAATCAAATAAGAATCATCACAATTTAAAAATGCGTATGGTTAAACTAAAGAATTGAGTGGAATAAATATTTTAGAAATATAAATTATGGGCAATAGACAAGTATCAGTATAACAATTTTCTACATGAGAATTTTATCCATAGCGTAAATTTACATTGAAGCAGTTAACAAAAAATATTAATTTCTTGGGATATTTTTTTTAAAGCCAGATGCAACTTTAAAAAAAAAAAAAGGATGCATGGCAATGAATACTATAACTAGCGATTATAAACGGGATATTACCTACAACTGAAAACTGACGTATGCTATAATATAAAAATTCGTACTTCAAGAACAAGACAAATTTATCGTTAAATTAAATAAAAATTCGATGGGGAGAAATTTGTTGGGAAGATCGAATACAGAAGAAAAGTTTCGAATTTGACGGAAACAAAAATTTAATAAAATAGAATAATATAACACTTTAGCAACGACATTAATTCATTGAAATGGCGTTTGCTAACAAGATCAGATTAACTCTAAAACACACACCTAAACTTAAAATTATTACTAGAAAAAGGCATGCGCCAACGATAGGGAAAAAAATTTAATAGAAATCATACCGGGGGAAAACTACAATGATGTAGAGAATGAAAAACTCTTAAAGAGCATGTACCTAACTAATATATTTTAAAATCAAAATAATTCGTACTTTTTATACCGTAGTTACAATCTGACCAACAGATGTTCGAATACTATGGAACTGAAACATTCACATCTATATTCCAAAACAGATGTTATTAAATATTCTATTTTGCTACGTAAATAATAAAACTTATAGTAATTCGAACAGAGACTGATGAAAAGAACACTCAAAACTTCAAAAAAAAAAATCAAAAGGAATTTCTTCATTTTCCTACCGTACGGCAAATGTCATCTGTCACCCGTCTCAGATCGAACGGCCGCGGCATAGCGTAGTCAGTAGAATCCGTCGACGTTTGGTTCTGATTTGTGTGGCTGTCGACGATGCGGAAGGAGAATTTATTTTTTGTTTTGGAGTCGCAATCGCTATGCGCAGTAGAACAAATGAGAAATGAAGCACAGAGGATGGAGCCGTACCATTTTTGAGAGGGGATTTCTCGTTAATAACGATTATGGACTACATTCCTTGAGGTAAAAGGTCCCTTAAAAATTTCGAAACTGAATTGGAGACATTGTATTGTCTCCAATGTCGAATAATAGAACGCAAAACAAATCCAAGATCCAACTTATTTAATGCGACAATGGAGGATATTCAGGGTTTTCTAAATATTGGCACTGACTAGACCCATGGATAAAACTAAATCTTCCCTTTTCAGACAAAATCGAAATGTGATTGGTCTGTTAACAGTTGGTAATTGATGAAAAGGAAAGAAGTGAATTTGAGTTCGTTTGAGTTTGTTCGGGATAACATTTGTTGAATTAAAACATCGAACTGAAACTATTCAATGGGCTATTAATTAAGAAAATAGTTCAGAATCGCAGTCAAGTGTGAACGATACCTCTAGAACTCCATCAGTCTCTAAGGTGGAAGGGAAAAAACTTTATATAAACAACAAGTCTACTTCAAATCCAATTCGAACTTTTTTAGTCTGTAGACTTCGATCAGAAGTGAATTACTGAAATTAGTTTTGGTTTCGGTTTTGTTCAAGCTGTTGTAGCGAGAGATGCGTAAGCGTCCCAGCAATTTTTCTCAACCTTACTTTTGCGATACTTAAGAACTTTTGTTCATTGATTTAACTATCTTATTTTTAAATCGGAACAGTATTTTACGAATTTTTATCTTAATTCTTATAATAGTAATAAACTGTTAGTTGTAATAAAACTCATAACACATTTCGATGATCAAATTTTGTTTGTGTATGCTAAACATGAAATGCATTATGCACTGTCCCTTCACAAAATTTTAAATAAAAATTTAGTCTCTCTCGCGCGCGCGAAGAATGAACCTCCCCCACCCCTCCATTAAAAATTGATCCCAGGAGGAATTAAGAACTTTAAATGAATTTGTTTTGTTGAATTATATTCTCATAAAATAACATAACCGCAAAATCTGGCGTAAGACGCACCCCACCGTATAAAGCCAAGGCCATCTTGATTCTATCAGGCCGAGACAGAGACCTCCCCCCTCAAAACAGGTCACGTGACGAAAGGAGTGACGATTTCCCCCGGGTTTGACTAAAACCATCTTGAATAACTTCTCTTTCGACGGCTACCACCTACATTCAAAGACATGTCCCACTGGATAAAATAAAAAAACACGATTGGCTGTGGCTTACACAAGGGTGGGGCTTAGGGTTCAAATCCCTCCCATACGCCACAGATTGAATTTTTAGCACAAAGATTACATCTTGATGCTTTCGTCTGTTTTAAAATATAACTTATTGGGGGAAAACCTCCGAAAGTATAACATCCAATACGAATTTAACAAAATATACTAAGAACACAACACATAGCTAAGAAAATGCGATTCAGAGAGAAAGATTTTAAATTACTGCATATAACAGTTAACGTACAAGAATAAGAATTCCGGCTCTATGACCACTCCCTGGTTTTAAGGAACTGTCCTTATGAGCTAAATAAGATCGTAACATTTACTTTATAAAATATTGCTTTGTTCAGATTAATTTTAAAAACACGTGATTTGCATTCTTTATCTCGCGCGCGTTAATTTCGAATATAAAATTCATTAAATAAGACATTACGATTTCTGCGTCCTGTGCATACAAAACGAGAAAAGGAAAAAAAGGCAAGGCTATCAGCAATTTTTAGAACGTCCTTCCCGCCAAGTAAAGCATGTGAACCACAAAATCGTAAACCACCCATTTCTACCCGTCACCAAAAGAACCGCATGTGTAAACAAACACGTCCACAAACCAACAAGGCTACGACAACCGTCTCAACAATGAATGAAAGCCCAAACTCGACATTTTTTTTTTAAATTGAAAGAAAAACGTGTTCTAAGATCTTGGCGAGGTCTGACTGAAGGATTTTCTTTTCCCGCATGCGATGAGGATATCTGAAGGTTCTTGGCGCAAATATCTTTCCCCATCTCTGGTGGAATAAAACATAGTAAAAATATTTGATACCAGAGCCGGCTATCAAATCTAGTTAGAAGAAAAATAAAATTCCACGCGTTATCCAACGTGACTCCAAGAATTTTTATCCCCTCACGTGGAGATTCACACTCTTTTTGAATAAACAAATGGAATCTTTAGGGCTATTGAGGAAAGAAGGTATTTAAATATCGACAGTTAAGGCGCTTAATAGTCTGAATCGTGGAAAAATGTGCATAATTGCCGGTCATCATAGCTTTCTACTTCAGATAAAGCCTGAAAATTATTTTATTTTTTGTTTCAATATCAGAACACTAATCGTTAGAGTCATCGTTAAGAGATTATCGTCTGTTGTGTTGTGAAGCGTTGTTTTAAAAAATCGCAAAGAGATTGTTCTACAATATGACCTTGGCTCTATTTTTCATCATATTTATTTGGTAATTTACAGATCAATTGTTATAGATACATAAAATATAAACATGGAAAATTCCACAACTTGAATTGAACAGAGTGCTTTTCCTAAAAAAAATTTTTAAAAAATAAAAAAAAAATTTTATAAATTTTACAATTTCCGCGTGAATATTTAAAAATTTTAATTACCACTGGGAACATTTACAAAATTATTGAAATTTATTTAACAAATGATTTTGTGATATTCAAGATTCAGTGATGGACTTTTGGAAATACAGCACAAATTTCATTTTACATGATTGAACGGTAGAAAACATTTGTGGAACGTTTTCAAATTTTAAGCTATATAGTGAATAAATGCACGTTTCAAGGTCATGAATTCACATTAAAATTGTCACATTGTTTTTCGTCACAGAAGTTTTGTTCCAAATTAAACCCTTCCTAACTTTTATGGTTTCATTTTCATAAATGATGTATACAGAGATTTATGCACCTAATGCGATGTCATCTAAAGCAGTGCTCCGCAACCCCCGGTCCGCGGATCAAATGGTATCGGGCCACAAGTTTCATTCCAACTGAATTTAAATTCCTAGTTCTATACACCAAATTAAAAATATCTGTGTTTCATTAAATTTTTTTTTAAAAAAAGGGGCCCCCGAAGGTTGTGACATAAATCTTTTAATGTTTTAATGTTTTAAAAAGCAAAAAAAAAGAAAAAGAAAAGAAAAACACAGCAACTATTTTCTCTTTCAGTTAGCAGAGCATCTCTACTTTCTCTCGCCGGCTGCCCCTGGGTCAAAGCATTCCCTTCTCTCCACCCCATTCGAGGGGGGGGGGTGCCGCCCCCTTCCCCAGGGTACCGGTTTCCCCGGAGGTCTCTTGCTTCATTCTAAGGTTGGTGGAATCAGATTTTTCCGGGGTCCAAAAAGGTGTGCGGGGGGCGGCCACGCCTTAACCCTCAAATACACAGCTGCCGAATGCACGTGTGAATGTCGTTTCCACAAAAAAGACCTATCTGTGTGAAGCGGGGTTTTCTCTGCAGTAACAGCAACCAAAATAAAGCAACGGAATAAACTGGACATAAGCAACACACTTCGGGTGTCATTGTCTCCAATTACCCCCAGATGGAACCGTCTCATTGCAAAGAAACAAGCTCAGGGTTCTCATTGATTTAACGTTCTAGTAAGTTAAAATGTTAAATCACTTTATTTTTTGGTGTAACTGTATTTTATTTTGAAGGCATAATTAAATAGAATTAAATTCTTTATTAAATTATTTATATTCTTTATGTATTAAATACACATTTTGCTATAAATCAAAATTATCTAAAATATAAACAATCAATGTCCCCCTCCCAGCGGGCCGCGGTAAAATTATCAAACGTTGACCGGTCCGCAGCGATAAAAAGGTTGCGGAGCACTGATCTAAAGCAGTGCTTCCCAAACTTTTCATAGCCGCGGAACGGTCAACGTTTGATAATTTCACCGTGGCCCAATGAGGGAGAGGGGACTTATTTCATATTTTAAGTTGTTTTACTTTAATAATTTAATCGTATTCAAAATAAAATAAAGTTACACCAAAAAATGAATATAAAGTGATTTAATATAGAATATAAAGTGATTTATTTCTATGGAAAGTCACACAAACTCGAGAGAAATACACCTTAACAACTTAATGATCATTGTGCGGACCGGTACTATTTGATCCGCGGACCGCTACCGGTCCGCGGATTGGGGGATCACTGATCTAAAGCAGAAATGAACTTTTCTAATGAGTGGGCCCAAAAAAATTAATTTTTGGCGGGTCAGAATACCATTATAATAAGTAGTATGTTTGTTGTTTTTTTTAAAAAAAATGGAATATGAAAATTTTTAGTAACAAACCGCGATGAATAAAACTTTTTTTCCTTTCAAATTTCAAAGTTAAATATGTAAGCAAAGCATATTTAAGCAATCATGAATATATTTGTCGAGATTGATCTCATTTCTTACACATTCAAAAGCTTTTCACAATTAATTTCTTTTAACTTCACACAACTGTACTTAGCATATTCAAACTTCAATGCAAATTTTCACATTTAACAAAAACGGGGGGAATGCGTGTCTAAAAGAATATTTCTAAATCACTGAAATTAAATACTGCATTAAAATCTGCAATGTGTGAGAAAGAACCTTTAAAGTGGCCGTATCCGATACAAAGATCATAGTTTACCCATCATTGATACAAAGGTTATGGTTTAAATGTTACGGCAGTAATTATTACACCATAATTAAATTATATTAGAAATGAAATAGTTTTACATCCATTTCAGAAAGTGAAAATATTAAACATTTTTATTACGCTCACTCCGTTATATATTTTTTATTTCCAAGCTTGTTCTACCGCTAATTGATTGATTGAATATTAACGTCGCACTGTTCAACTACACGAGGGCTTTTGGCGAGGGACCACGTAATTTTGAACCATGGTCAAGTGACGTGGACGACACCTGAGCTGGCACCCCCCTCTCCTAACTACCACACCACACCAACGGGAGGACGTTTCAGCTCTCGACAGATTTAACGTGCATCGCTGCCCTACACGGTGAATCTTTAGTGGTACTGGGCTCGAACTCGTGACAAGGCAAGCCACGATCCGATACCTATACCACTCGGCTACCGCGGCCACTTATTTCTCTGACACAAATACCATTAAATACATTACTCCCAACAAAGTTCTCGTTGAAAGAGGAATAACATATCCAAGCTCATTTGCCTTCCTTCATCCATCAACACATGTTACTACAATGTGATGTAAATGTCAAATCAAAAATAGATCATAAATAAAATTCAAGACATGGTTATTTTAATAGCGTTTAGAAATTCGCATTCACTTCAAGATTCCACACACACCACATTTAATACTTCTCATTCATAAAACAAACAATAAATTTACATCAAGTTAAATATTTCAAAATCATGGTACCGGAGGCAGATAATGTGATATTGTGCATGGTGCTACATGTGCAATTCCATACACAGAAGAAAAAAAAAAGCCATGACCATAAGATCACATAATGTTTTGTTTTTCAAATCTCATCGGTGTAGGTGGCATTGAACTTTGAACTTGCTGTCATTTCCCTTCTCAATGCGTTTTTACCAATTACAAGAGCCACTCATTTTTTTTAGCCGTCAACCAATCAAATCCACTACTTTGTTTTTACTCCGTTTTCCTAATTTTAATCACTACCTCTTAAATAAGCCTCGTCACAAAAAAAAGGACTTACGCGAGTAAAAAAGATCCATGCTGTTCTAACAAGTAATTACAGTTCTTGAAATCCTCTTAAATTTCAAGCGTGCTCGCGATGAGAAGAGTTGAGAAGATATTCCGGAATGATTTACTGCTTCGTTAATTGCGAGGGTAATTTTTCTGCCATAGCTTCTTACGCTCAAAAAACGACGACTATCGTGATAATCTTTAAGTAGCTTTAAATGCAACTGGTTTTTTAAAACAACGAAGTGGTTGTTCGCGTATAATCGTAACTTAAATCAGCACTAAACGGCTGTTATTAAGCTGTTAAAAGTTACCCGTTGTCTGAAATCAAGTTTTTAAAACGCTTCAGAACTTGAGCGCTGATAGGTTATTCCCACCGAAAGCTCTGTTGCCAAATACAGACAATAAAATACAAATTCTAGAATGTACGACAGAAAAAATTTACTAATGCAAGTTGTTTAAAGCGATTATTCTTAAATAGTACTTAACCTTTTCAGAACGGGGCAATTTTCTGCGAGCAGCTCGCTAGGGACGGGGTGAATGCGTAAGGACTTACTCCCTTCAGGACGGGGCGTTTTTGTCGCTAAGCCTAACTTAAGAAAAAAACGCATAAATAATAAAATTTCAGTCCTAACGTCGTAATTTTTGGGACCCCTTTAGATTATATAACACAAGTTGTCAGTTACCTTAAAAGTAGAATGTAATAACGTTTTTACTTTAATTTACATGAAATGATATAAAAAAATATGACTTGCCTTGAAAAATAAATTTCGTAAGCACTATTCATTTTTTTCCAAAATTTTCTTTGACAAAACACATTAACACACTTTCAAATAAATAAAAAAAATTACCACAAAGATTATTTACAAAAAGAAATAGCAAAATTAAAATGAAGATTGAGTGTAGAAAATCTCGAAGCATGGAGAAACGCAAAGTCCTACATTGTATGATTTACAAGCATAAAATGTTTGTTACGCGTTTTTTATTATTATTATTATTATTATTATTTACACACGGTTTGTGACTATACACTTTGGCTTTTTTCACCCTTTCTGTTCATATAAGGTTAGGAAAATGCCTTCGAAACAATCAAATAATAACCTGGAGTCAAGGTTTTTGAAATAAGAAAAGTACCCGAAATACATCCGAAAACAACAAAATCTTAAGCATAACTGACGCTAAAACACCGCACACTGTTGTAAAAAAAAAATAAGAAAGAAGTATTCGATGAGTTATAAGTGCGAATGTTTCATCTCAAGAGGAAAATTTATGAGCCGAGCTCTGTTTGTTGACCTTTCAATTACCCCTCCCCCCTACTCAGTTGATGTGGAAAATATCAAATCCAAGCAGAATATAAACTAACTGAAGGGCAGGTTACTCTAGCTACGTT
>BMAV01010304.1:299856-314345 GCA_019973955.1 Trichonephila inaurata madagascariensis
TGTTGACCTTTCAATTACCCCTCCCCCCTACTCAGTTGATGTGGAAAATATCAAATCCAAGCAGAATATAAACTAACTGAAGGTCAGGTTACTCTAGCTACATTCAATTTCAATATAATGGACATAGGGTGCCATCTAGGGGTCATTAAAAAAAAACGTTCCAGCTGAAAATGCACATCTGAACAGCCCGTCCCTGAGATGCGTCCGTGAAGAATGCACATTTGCACTGCCCATCACGAAGGGGTTAATACCCGAACTCGTATTTCATTCAAGAACAAATACAAATATTTCGAAAACTCGCAAAAATAAATAATTTTTAAAATCAGAAAATTAACAAATAACCCTGACATTTTTCATCGAAGAATAATAAAACCGGCCATGGCCTGCCAATAAATTTCGAGGAATGTTGGATTTAATCCGAACAAAACAGTTATCTAGTTTTAGAAGAAATTCCAAGAGATATACCAAAATATGAATGAAATAAATCCTCCACGCTTCACGCTAGAAGGGATTATTAACTGATTGCTTAAATACGACAAACTTAAATGATTTCATTCAATAAATCTTAACGGGAAAAATCACTCAAATCAAGTTCCAACAAGAAATTCATATGAACTATCAGCGCGAAAAGGGGTAATTCAAATAAACAATGCAATGCATGAAAATTTTCAAAAAACCTGGGGGGGGGGATATAATTAATCATTTTATAGCTTTTAGATATTATTGTGTATGTAAATGAAAATTTTCAATTGGAATTTCTTTACTCGAGGAATATTCCCCCAAGTATCAAAGAATAAATAAATTTTCAAAGTATACTTAAGGTCTGGCATAAGCTGTTTGTGAAAGAGCCATTCAAGTAGTATTTTCTAACAGAATTTTCACGTCTAAGTTTCAATACTTCAATTTTAGAGCTAAAAATCTTTATTTCCCCTTGGGAACTAGTTAAAACCCGTTATTATTGGCAATCTTGTGGATTATGACTTAGCTATTTTTACCAACCATTTAAAATTCATGAACGTAATGTCAATCTCACTGAATTTCAATTTTCCTACTTAATTTTTTTTCCTTTAACTTTTGAAACGATTCTTTTTATATTTTAATTTTTCGTTTCCAGATGTTAAAAATTTTATTTTCAATAATAGAGGAGGGGAATGAAATTCCACAGAAGTGTTAGATACATTTTGTAGTATTCAAATGAATGCAATAGTACGGATTTGAAAATGAAAGTTGCAATTCTTTTGGATTTACATTGCAGGTACGAATTCAAAATGGTTGGATGGAGTTAAGCAAGTTAAATATGTATTTAGCGAGCAGATAATAGTTTCTTCATTACTTTTCTTTTGCATAATATTTGTTTTATAATAATCTTATTTGCATGAATTAAAGTAATTAATTTTACATTTTTCGTCCCGAAATACTATTTGTAAATTCATTGAACATAAACATTGATGATAATTTTTTTCATTTCTAAATTATTTTTTTTTTTTTACCTTTGTATTTCTAAAGGTTATGATAATCCTAAGAAAAAATAGTTTTTTTTACAGTAGTATTACAAAAATATATTTAAGATAAATCTTTTCTTTTGAATTTATTATAATGCAATATGAGCATATGAAAGCGCTTGAAAAAGGTTTTCCTAGTATTGCTTTTTTCTCCAATTTCATAAAACATTCTTAAAATTCTTTAAGCCTTCCAATGCGTATAAATTACAATTGATATTTCGGAAAAACAGTGGAGTAACGAAGAATACTAGGGCCCCCTGCAAAGTCAGGTTTTGTGCCCAGCCCAAGTACGTACTTGGCGTCAGTCAGGCTTTGGGCCCCCTAGAACAGTTGCCCCCCCCCCGCAGTGCGGGGGTGTACGTTAAGCCACTGTAGTAATACTAACAAAATGGAAAGTGTAAAAATAAGCCATTCGTATATTTTATTTTCGGAGTGAGTTTATTTGAATTGTATTTGTTCCAATAAATATAATTACCTAGATTTGAGAATAAGCATTAGAGATCAGATATATAAAAATGCTTATTATAGGAATTTAAAAGAATTAATTATTCTGTTACAAAAATAGCAATTCACTAAACCATTACACACGAATAATAAAAAATATTCTACCAACACGGAATCACTAGGAATATTTTTAGCATTTGATACATTAGTATTCCGAATACTTGCTTTAAATTTCTGGATCTTTCTCTATTTACGACATCTCTGCAAAAATCCTTCCGAAAAAGAAAAGCCGTTAAGCAGTAAAATCATGTTCGAGAAAAATTCCACAAAGGCCACAAGTTACGTACGGGGATTGGAAGAAAAATATAACCTGAAATAATTCTTCGGCGAACGTATGTAGTTCTAATCACTCCGAGGTCACATCTCACATTTTAATCCTATTTCCTTATCACATAAAAAAAAAGCTTCACATACTTAAACACGCGACTGACAAGCTAATCTTACTTAACACGTTTCGGTTTTATCGCGCTAATTGTTATTATTTTCATCCAAGGAACAATCTAGCTGCGGGGAGTGGGATTATGGCTTCGTCAAACCGTTAGAGCTGATTGTTTAATATAGATCTTGTTTAGTGGTAATGAGTTTCATGTTTGCATGCGTCAGAAGAACTTGAGATTACGTGAAACTAAACTTGTTTTGTTTGATTTAGTTGTGAAGAACATGTAGCTGGATAAAAAGGACAAATGGCGGAAGCAGCTTTTTTTTTTTAATCAAAGATAAAACTGCAGATTTATCATTAAAATTTGATTATTCAATTTAAAAGGATTAAATATTTATTCCAAATTTGTAATAAAGTTATTTTTCTCTCTCCATGATTATTAAACGTTTAGTACAAATACATATAATTTGCGCTAAAAAAATTAAAACTTAATTTTAAATATGTTCAAAGTTAATTTTAATTGAATCGACAAAAAAAGTTTATTTCAAAGCGCACTAGAATATCACTATGCCTAATTCACTAAATATATTGATAAGTACGAAAAGAAAAATCAATTTCGAACAAACTTTGAACTCATGCAACTGCAGAAATTCTGCCAAGAATTCGTAATAAATCTCTCTATAGGTCATTTTCTTACCGCCAAACAAGAAAAATGGTAAGCTATATTCTAATTGCAATAAGTATGATTGAAATACAATACAATCGCTCGAATATAAAAGATGCCAATTAAAAACTCCACACAATCACTGCTACGCTCAGATATGCAAAATGGAGTATTAATTCCACACTAATCTACAAACACAAAAGGATGCCAAAAAACTAAGTTATCTCGAGAGCAAAACTGAATGAGAGTCAAGTCCAAGTAAGGAAACAAACTTTAATGGGGCTCTTCGAAACTTCTGAATTATAAACGACGCCAACTTTAGCTACATAATGCATAATAGAAGATAATTATATATCAGTAAATAAGTAATCTCATAAATTGTGAGTATATATATTATTCGATTAAAGCAGACGATAATGGCATTAAAAATAATTTTCAGTCTAAAAAATTCTACTAATAAAAGTTAAAATTCTGTATAATTTTTAACAAATGTTTAAACCAGGGTTTCTAAATGGAATTGAACCGAAACCCGTTATTTTTGGTGGAATAAAAACAGGAACTGAACCGATATATATATATATATATTTTTAATTGAACCGGAACGAGAGAGAGAACAGGATCGAAAAAATTACGATTCGAAGATGGTTTAAACAAGAAAATCCTATTTATAATTATTCAATGAGTTAATATTTCATCACATCAATTGAAATAAATGTAAAATTTATATTTATTCACTATTTATCAGATCTTGTACAGAAGTGCTCCTCAACCTTTTTACCACCACGGACCGGTCAACGATTGACAATTTTACTGTGGCCAACTGAGGGGTGGGAGACATTCTTTATATTTTAGACTGTTTTGCTTTAATAATTTTAATTTAATTGTACTTTAATATGCCTTCAGAATAAAATACAGTTACACTAAAAAAATTAATATAAAGTGATTTAACATGGAATAATATAAAGTTATTTCCATAGAAAGTGGCACAAACCGGAGAGAAATATACCACGGTTAATAAAATTGAAATAATTGTACCTTGGGTGGCCCGGGGTAGAGCACCCCTGCTCTAAAGCATAAAAAGTTATTCGCCTTGATAGTTCGACGTACTAAGAGAATTAAGCGATAACCAATCACAGTTTCGAGCACTTCATGCTCAACCCATTGTGCGTGTAAAAATAAATCCAAAGCAAGTTAAGATTTTAATACAATTCTCTAATGTATACATAAGTGTCATAATACCGCACTCAAACAATTTAATACACGAATTTCGAATTAAAACATGATCGTTAAGAGCTTTTACAAACAGTTTTATTTGGCTGATAATAAATATAACAGTAAAAACCATCTGTAAAAATTGTAAGAGGATATTTGTCTCCTTCAAGAGCTGACAGTCTGACGTTGAAAAATCGATCGAGTTTCATCAAAACACAAAGATCCAATAAAAGAAAAAGAAAATGGAGAAACTCGGATAACATTTTATGATCCGTGCGTCAGATGTGTAACAAAGGTGACGTAACCTTTTCTTTAGGGCATGATTTTATCTGGCATCACGCCAAAAGATTTTTTTCTTCCTAGAATTTGAAAGTAATGACATAATCGACAGAGTCGTTCTTACGTCACCTGTATTTAAGAAGCGACAAAAAAAATGTTACGTTAAAGTAATTTTTTCTGATGGTATTCAAGACCCAATACTAAATAATGAATATTCATATGTTAATATACTTGATAATCACTCTATACACAAAATGTAGAAAAGAATCTAGGAGTGTTCTTAAAAGTCGTACCACAAAGCAACACGAAGCTATTGGACACGGTTGATTGATTGATTGAATATTAACGTCGCACTGTTCAGCTAGACGAGGGCTTTTGGCAAGGGACCATGTAATTTCGAACCATGGTCAAATGACGTGGACGACACCTGAGCTGGCAACCCCTCTTCTAACTACCACACCACACCAACGGGAGGACGTTTCAGTTCTCGACAGATTTAACGTGCATCGCTGCCCTACACGGCGGGTCTTTTAGTGATACTGGTCTCGAACTCGTGACAAGGCAAGCCACTATTGGAGACGGACCACGGTCAAATGACAAAGACGACACCCGAGTTGCCACCCCACTCTCCTAACTTCTTCACCATGCCATCGTGAGGACTATGAGCCTTTACATGGCGGGTCTTGATTGGCAGCAGAACTCAAACCCGAGTCTCGGACAATGTCTGCCACGAGTTCCTGACTACTAGGCTACCACGGCCACTCAGCGAACCCAAAGGAGGGCAGTTCAAATCACCCTGCCTCTCTCAAAGTTGTTGTTTCTAATGCCACCTGTCTGACGTAGTCAGATCGAGGCCCACGAGATTCATCGTGGCAAGGCGCGAGATGTACGCCAGTCGTTGGCCTTAGCCTTGAGCACCATACAGGTGACAGTACGATTTAGCTCGGAGAAATTCCCGAAAGGACGATAGTTCATTACGACAGATCATTACGATAGATGGCGCCACCACCTATCTCCACCTCCACAATTTAGGTATGGAACTGAAGGGGAGAGAAATATTCTCCAGTCCCCTACACTCGTGATTCAGTCCACAAGACTTTCGGACCCACTGATTTAACGAGCACGCACTCCATGTGTACTCGAAGTGTATTTAGTAGCATCAAGCATCGAACCCAGGCCTTCCGGTCTGGAGTCCGGTGCTCTAACCATTAGGCTACCCACGGCCCTTCTGTCAACGTACCAACCAAGGTCCTCTTTGGACTCATGTAGGTTCATGTAGATTATCTATGACATTTTTTTTGTAGACCAACATAGTTGTGGACTAATAGAAAAAAAATGTGTACATTCTATGCGGGTTTTACACGGCTCTCAATGTCCCATTAGGATTCTGAGTACTTACGTGTTATGCCACATCGGCCAGCTTCACGAAATTAAAAGACGACGCCAATTCAAATATTGTCGCCGAATTCTGTCATTGTGTTCGAACATGCACAGGAACAATTTTCCACTATTGACTGCATCGTCCTTTGATTTGACGAAATTTGTCGACTGTATAATACGTAAGATCAGATTTATATTCTTATTTTACCATACATATTCACTTTTGACACGGGAAATAATTTTTTCATTAATTAAAAAATAAAACGATGTCCTCGTAACAATGGTTTAAAATGAAACAGTGAAAAAGAAAAAAACGTCTATAAATTCAAGAAAAAAACAAAACAAAGAATGACACTTAACTGTTGATGAAAATTTATAACACTTTGAACGCTGACAAAATTCGAAATGACGCAATATTGTATCGTTAAAATACCACAAGAATTTTTGGATGACTCATTTTAAGAGAACAAAATTGTTAAAGAATGACAGTCATTATAAAGAAAATTATTCATTATCTCAACTGCGATTACAGTTAACACGGTAATTAAAATAACACGTTGAGAAGCATTTGAATTCTGTAGTCGAGTGAATTTTTTTTCGACTTTATGCCAGAAAGTTCCGCCTAGCGTGTATTAAGATTCTTTTTCGAATGAGTATTTTAATAGGAATTCGTTCTTTGCGGTAAAAGAAGAAATTGAGTAAATACATTAGTTTTCGAGCGATCATTAAAAATCCATTTTTTTAAATTGGCACACAAGAAAATGTATTCAAATGTATAATTCAAAATTCATGAGACTTTTTACTAAGCATAATTTTATTGAATTATACAAGGAATCGGGGGGAGGGGGGAAGATGAATTACTTATATTTGTACATTCCACAACATATTGTTAAATTCTCTAATTGACTACTAACGACTATCGATATATTTCACGTTACTGTGTGTGTGTGTGTGAATCTGGCAAATTAATTGTGCAATAAAACTGCTTGAGATTTTACACGCTTATAGTACTGAAAAATAAAATCAGTTCTTTCTCATATGTTTAGCGAATGCTGTGATTCTAATAAACTAAATTTTGGATGAACTTTTGAATTTTTAATCGAAGTTTTAGAAAACATCAAATCACTAAATCAATCACAATTTTCAAATACAAAAAATGGTATCTTAGAAAAAAGAAATGAACCCCAACTTAATTTTTTAATGGATAACAAATATAAAGGGAGGGGGCATAATGTTTGTGACATGAAATTATTTTAGTTAAGCCTTAATTGGTCCATAAATTAGTACTGGATTTGGAATAGTAAACAATGTAAATTTAGAATGGAACAATGCAAAATAAGAATGTTCCGGAAACAGCTGTGTGGCATTCAAATTACATTAGAAAAATAATATTTTTAAAGATAAAATACAAAAATTAAATAAAAGTTTTAGATAATGTAGTTTTATTAAGAAATATACAAGACTTGCATTCAGTCGGATCCGTTTTTGTTCCAAATAATGTCTATATTTGCTTAAATAGCACACGCGTCAACACAAATCACGTTACGAATCTCTCGTGTCAAGTAAATTATATCTGTAGATGCTACTACACACCATCTTCAAAAACAAATTATTTTTGAACTAAAAGAAAAACTTAAGTATTTCAAACCTTTCTGTTGCCGTCTACTAATGCAAACAAAGAAAAAATCGTGTAATATCAATAAATACCCCAACTACTCACGATTCCGAGTCAAATATTTACTTTACGATTTCAAACCGCTTAAAATGAATATTTTAGATAAAAGCCTTTTGACTAGAGACTCCTTGAAACCAAGGTACCTTGCAGATATTTTAAGCCATGATAAGCAAACGCAGATGTAAAATGCTTCGGGCAGGTGTGTATGCTCTGTTAAAATGCTCCCTCACATGGTAAAAAGTCACGGCACGATCAATAATTAACCAGCTGCCTACAGGAAAATTAAAACGACGCAAGGACGCCTATTTGACGACATCTTTCGTTTATTTTTAACCTTCCCAATCAAAAAGGAAGAGTTGAAGTCGTTTCATCGCTGCTTGAATAAGCACTTAGAGAGAATAAATATAAATTTGTGCGTAGTTCCGTCACAATCTAAAAGTACTTCCTGACTTTAATTTTTAACATGATTTGATACCGGAACATGATTATAGTGAGAAATTTTATTTTATGTTGAAAAAAACGTTACTTTAAAAAATGTTTAAATAATTACTACTTTTATAATATATATTATGTATTCTTTTTAAACAAAAATTTCTCCTTAAAAATTAATCGGCAAATACTTTAAATCGCAAAAAAGTTTCATGACTTATTGAAAAGTTATGATTGGGCAACATTTTATAACTAGAGAAGATATAAAATGAGATCTTTTATCTATATTCTTTTCCGATGTATAATAACAGTTAATAAATAACAGCAAAGTAAAGAAATTGAGAAATAAAATTTATTCATGCCAACAAGAAAAATTAATACTGCATACAAAAACACTGGCAAAAAATTTTAGATAGCATCAAAGATCGGTATTACAAATTGCGGACACCGTATTTCCCAAATATAGACATTGATGGGAAAAAAAAAACCAGCTATGGAATGTTAAAATCGCTAATAGCAAAAAGCAAGCCAATATTGGAGACTTATTCAAAACCCAAGTGTGAGAGTGAATATTAACGTTGCACACTAGTCGGCAACTCGAGGACTTTTAGCGTCGGACCTCGCCATTTTGAACCATGGTCAAGTGACGAGGACGACACCTGAGATGGCACCCCCTCTCCTAATTATCACAACAGGAGGACGTTTAGCTTCGACAGATTTTATGTGCACCGCTCCCCTACACGGCGAGTCTTTAGCGGTACAAGGCTCGAACTCATGGCATGCAAGCCACGAGTCCGTTATCTTGACCACTAGGCTACCGCGACCTAAATAATTATCAGCACTGCAATAATTTATAAATAATAAACCCCAAATAATTATCAGCACTGCATTATAAGTCAATCATGGATAGATTTTTAACAAAAACCATATACATTTAAAATTTTCAAAAATTATCCATTGATTAATTGACCACATTTTTTTATGCAGAAAAACACCAATAAAACTATTCTTACAGACAAAATATTCTGAAACAAGATGCAACTTACCATTTATGCACGCTAAACGAAAATCGAATTGGAAGAGTTATTACGTTTTCCCAAAAGAGTAATAATACAGACCAATTCTATCACGTTAATATATCCCATTTCAAAAATGCTAGTTCCAAACGTCGAACATTGATATTTATCTCAATACAAGTTTTCAAATTCGTAACTGAGAACAAGTAACATTAATCTTAACTTCAACAACAACTTCAGATAAATCCAAAGTTTACAAGCTTCTTTATAGCTTCATATCAACTTAGATAAAACGCGCGCGCGCTATCATACCAACCAGTAACAGTAATGTTTACCATAAAACAACCCAATATTAGTCACCAGTGACGTAAAACACTATTTCAAAGAAAACCCTTAAGAGTCCATAAAAAAAATTCTTCACATTTAAATCATCAATTTCAACTCGCACAATACGAGCAATTCTATCAAGTAATAAAAACACCTCATTGTTCTAAAAACCACATTGGGTATTTTACCGGGAAAGTTACAAAGGCAATAAGTAAATAACTTTTCTTCCTGCGTAGGGGTTAAAGGGAAAACAAATTCATCTTCAACAAACAGAATTATGACATTCCATAAAAACACTTCAGCAGAAAGCGCAATTCTAAATTACCATAATCAGGTTGATAAAAATAGGTTTGAGTTTCATATGTGGAAAGTTCGGAGGGAAACACACATTATCTCCAATTTACTTTAATGGTATGGGAGTTGTTTATATGAAGCTGCAAGACACAATACAATGGGCTGCATTCCAAATAATTGCCGAGTGTAATTTTACAAGCGCAAATATTAATCATATTAATTAAATAACTGATATAAAATGAACTAATTTGTTTTAAGCAAATTGATATTTATATTTATTGGTATTGACCCCTCAAAATATTTTTTAGAACGCTATTTTTAAAGTACTCTGAACGCGTTCGAATTCCTTAAAACAGAAATGGGAAACCTTTTTAGTATGGTTAAGAATCAAATGTAAGACGCTTTCACCACTAGATCAAATGTAATCAATTTTTTTTTCCGTTTCAAATCATTTATTTCTTTTTTTCAGTAACTCAATATTATAAAATGGACAAATAAATAAAATAATAAATCCGAAATAATTGATTTCGATTTGAAAAATATATTTCCTAACTTATTTCAAAGAGGGCTGCTTGTAATTTTATATTTTAATCTCTGAAATTTTATTCTTTTCTAAACCATTACGTCCGAGTGAAATTTCGAAGAATACAAATTGAAAATTTTGTGAAAATTCCTGATGTTTTTCGAGCATAAAATAAATACAAAAAGATAAATTACAACAATGAAAGGAAAAAAGATTTCAAAAAAATTCTCCAAAATAATTATTAACACACACTTAATTATTTTGTACATTCAAAAACTGAGATTGCGGATGAATTTCTTATTTTATTTGAAAATTATAGACTATAAATTATAACTAAAAATTCCAAATTATTGTATTTAATGTTGGCATTCAATTTAGAGTATTATAAAGTGGTGGGTATAATTACAATATCGATTAGAATAAAATGAATTTCTTAATATAATTGAAGAAAAAGTAACAAGTTTTGTTCCACCAAGAAGTGACATCGAATGTTGCAAGAGAAATTTTTTGTCATAAAAGCAATTCAATCGGCAGTTCTGTTGAATAATTTATCCACATAACGAGGTCGTAAAAAATTTTTCTTCGTTGTTCGGCCGATAGTTGGAATATAAAATTCGTGATTCAATAAAACATTGATATTCTTTTCCGCATTTGACAAAAGGTTTATTTTGTGACTCACCAAACGGTTTTATTTCTCAAAAGGGCATTGCCATCAGCACTGAATAAATAAGCTGTACCAGATGCGAGTTGTTTTTGACATGACAAATTTGCGAAAAAGGTGATTGTATCATTAATAGCTTATTATGAGACAGAAGAATACGGAAGTCACTTCTTCACGAAGATACTAATAAACATTAATTAGAAACTATTTCGAAGAATTATGGGGAGGAAATTAATGATTGGTTGTAAGGTACTAGTTTCTCGAATTAAAGAAATTAACAGCAATTTCTAAAATATAAATGTTTTTATTTAATATATGCCTCCAAGAAAAACAAATTTCAAAATAAAGCAAATTGCATAACACAGATATTTATAGCAATCATTTATACTACAAACATACGTTTCCTAATCTTTATAAACATTTCAATGAAGACAAGTTTTATTAAAACTAAAAAAATTAATTTTATTAATAGACGCATAAGCTCAAAACTTATTTTATTAAGATTAATTCGAAAGTCGTCAAAATCGTGTAGTATCGTCAAAATCCACATTGATCATTATTCAATTAATGAGACGAAAGTTAAATGAAATTGCTCTAAAATAATTTTGAACTTATAGCTTAAAATGCACTACAAAAAACCATAAGCACCACAGTACAAGAAAAGTTTCATAAAAAGATTATATTGAAATAAATTTGTTCATTCTTAAATAAATCGTTTAAAGTTAAATCTCTTAACAATTCATTTTTAGATTTCCAAATTAAAATTTTTTTACATAAGGGTTGAAAAGGTTCATATTTGTCAATGTTTTGTTCTACGGTCGAAAATCTTATTTTTATCTTCATATAATATATATATTCGCTCTAATAAAATCAAAACAAAACCACTAATTTATTAACTGTGTGTGTGTCACCGTAAGATTATTCACCTAGATAAATACATTTAAAAGAGTTTTACGAGACGACGTTACCAGAAATTTATTTTTTATTCAATAACACACACGAAAATCTTACGTTTCTCTAGTATAAAAAATTAAAAATATGACTGAAATATATACAACGAAAATTTACACAACATTACAGAAAAAAAAAACTAATAAATGAAAACAAGCGTTCTTAAATAAGAAACAAAACAAAAAAAATCCAAATAATTTTGCTTGATAAATTTATCAAAAAACAGGCGGGAAAGACTTACCATTTTATAATTTGTTTTTATATAAAATCCAAAAATTCGAGCACTCAAAATGCCGCAACCGTATCAGACAGATCAACAGATGAAACTAAACAACTCAATATAAGTGAAACACGTTTATCATCCACACATTATTTACAATGACGAGTAATAAGCGTCGAATTCTAATCGCCTTTCCTCCTCTTCCACCCGGTTTAATAGTTCCAATGAAAGGATAGAACTTTTCCTGCCTCTAGCAGCTCTAAGCGCATTCTAATTTGTACTGTTCGCGACAGGAATAGTGACCTCGAATCACGTAGAGGAAACAGACGATGATAGGTCGGTTGCCAACCGCCGGATACAATATTACGATTTCCCGTTGAATGAATTTATACGTGGTTTCTGTTTTGACACCTGGTGTGTAATATTTTGATTGCTTTCGTTGAATTTGAATTTAATTATTTATGAGCCATTTAAAGGATTGAATAAGTTATTTGTATTGTTCTGTTTTCTTAAAGAATGGGAAAGAAATATTGAATTTTGTTGAGAAATATTCGAAAATAGAAGACTGATTCATTGATTTCATAGATCCGGAAATTATAAAAACGTAGTTGAGTGCAATAAAAAAAAAATCTAACAGGAAATAATTATTAGAATAACCACAAATGGTAGTTATGACGTTTTATGGTTATCGGATGTTCGTAGTAAATGGATTTGTGAACGGGGATTTTCCTTTATTTTTACCAAACGGAACTATTTAACTGGTTCAGCGACTCGTACATTTCACAAAAATTTCACACTTCGAATTTCTTTACCTAAAAAGGAATTTTTCAGCACTTTTTTTTCTTCTTTTTGTATTAAAAACGCAATGCTATCTCCAAGCAAATTTTTAAAACTATTGCAAAACTGGAAAGCAAAATAGTATTTCTCAGATTTTTCTTTGATTTATTTATCAAAATGAATAATTTATAACGTAATTTAATTAAATATTTAACAATTTTTGGCTTTTAAAAAAAATTTTGTTCACCCCATTAAAGTTTTATTTTTATTAATATATCTTCGAATAAATTAAGCCTTTTAAAAATAATTGCTTCTTACTTTCACTTTATTGAACTTGATATATAATTTATTTCTGCTGATCAAAAGATTAACTATAATTTTAACTAATGATTTTATCTCAAAAGATAATTATTTTTAATATAGTAAAAAAAGACAAGTATATGAACAGGTATTTATTAAACTCTAGCTAAATATTTTCTACTTTCTTAACGCAAAATCCTACTATATTTATTCTGAAAAAAATAGCAAAAATCAGTATAAATTTCTCTTAATTCCTAAATTTTGCAAGATAAAATTATCCAAATCGACAACAAGACTTTTTTTTGCCAAAATCATGTTAAAAAGACCAATTATCTTTAAAAGTCGTTACGTTATCAGTGTTAAATTATCATAGAAAAAATTCTTAATTAAGAACTAAAATAAATCACGGGGATTTCACTTCAGAAAATTATTTTACCGTAAAAAAAATCATAACCCATATAAACAATATATATATATATGTATATATTTAACAAAAGCAACTTTAATTTTATACAGCTACATATCAAAAAGTTAGATATTTCGTTAATCCCCCCTACACACACCAAAAAGAAAAATATCAAAACTTATACATCCGCTTATGGCAATGACCTCTCCATTTAGGCACACAAATGGCCTTGGGAAAAAAAGAAAGGAAAACTTTTCTTCGGACCATCCCAAAAATATCAATCAATAGACCTTATTCCCACCAGCGACTATAAATTTCATCTCCTCAAAAAATTCTCTCCCTACCATAATCAGAACGCTGAACCTCACCGCTGCAAATCATTGTAATTCAGAAACATCCTCAGAGGTTCAAAGTATAGGATGTCCCAAAGGATGTTTTTTCTTGCACAAAAGCATCTTTAAAGGTCAGATGATGTTTTAAACTCCTCATGATCGAAACTGAATGTGATTTTTAGAGGAGCTTATCTGGAAAAAGGTCTCAGTAAAGAGGAGGGGTGATTTACGTCACTGATTTCCTTTTCCTTTCTATAGAATACGGCGTTTCCACAAAGACGTTCTTTTTTTCCCTTCGTTTTTATAGAGAGGGGGGGGTAAAAATTTCAATGGCTATCTCACAACAGATAAATGTCGTAGCAGTTATTTTTAAGTTGGCTGCGTAAAAACTTTCGCTATAACCGGAAAGATAAATAAAAATTCAAGGGTATTCGCTCACTGTGTGTTTGTTTTTAACGTAGAGCCTTTTCTCACGGATACTCACCGAATAAAATATGAAACGTTTTTCCTACAGAATTTAGATAAAACTTGAAAGCTTTACATTTAAATTTACCTTAAAAAACAGCTGGCTATTTTTTTTAAAGATGTCCTTATTTAAATCACCGTAAAATCTGGCGTATAACGCGCACTTTGAACATAAAAAATAAGATCAAGTTTT
>BMAV01010304.1:321014-403356 GCA_019973955.1 Trichonephila inaurata madagascariensis
AAATGCCACGATTAGTGATTGCAATACCGGGATACAGAATACCGGTATTTTGAGCCATTTGTACAATTTTGTAATACCGGTATTCACAAGTTTAAATACCGGGTTTTCGGTATTTACTAGAGTTTTTTGAAATTGTCTCTACTATATGTTCAGGGGTCGTTAACATAGCAAAATAGCATACTTTTTAATTTTATGTCTCCCGATAGGGCGAAATTAATTAGACTGAATATAAAGTTGTATCGTACAATCAAATTAAGGTATCCGACTACGTTCGGAACCGTGATTTTAAAAAAGCGTATGAATGGATAATTGTCATGATATTTAGCGTCACTTAGATTAGAATACATGTATAAAATTATTTTAAGGACATTTTAACAAAAAAAAAATTTATTTAAATACAATATTTTGGCAAAAAATTAACTTAGAATAATATTTTTTCTAAATGCTCTCCTTTTGTAAAAAATGCTTCTATTATAATAATATTTTGCCTGTATACAGCTCTCTACAGAGACTCATCTAGAATTTTTGAAAAATTCACATTTTCAGAGTTATCACCAATTTAAATAATTATTGTCGTTTTTTTTCTTAAAATTGCTCCGCTCTGTTGTCGTAAAATATGAATAAACCCACTTCTTAGTTATATATATATTTCAAAAATTCTAGTTGAGCCTCTGTACAGAGGTCTGAGCTATAGACAGGCAAAATATTATTATAATAGAAGCATTTTTCACAAAAGGAGAACATTTGGGAAAAAAATTATTCTAAGTTAATTTTTTGCCGAAATATTGTATTTAAATAAAATTTTTTGTCAAAATGTCCTTAAAACAATTTTATACATGTATTCTAATCTGACACTAAATATCATGAAAACTATCCATGTATGCGCTTTTTTAAAATCACGGTTCCGAACGTAGTCGGATCCCTTAAGAGAAGTGATAAAATATGTGAATCATGCAAGAAGACGGGCCAAAACTAGCCTATTACAGCTCAGAGCGATACTGCACACACGCAGGATTCGTAGTCTAATATTTGTATATGTGAAAACAAGGTTGTAGATGTGAAGAAAGGGCGAAATAGTTCGATATTTTTTAATTTGGTGAATTAGTTACCGTAAAATCCGGCGTATAACGCTCACTTTGAACACACAAAAAATGAGATCGAAACTTAAGGTATCCGACAACGTTCGGAACCGTGATTTTGCAAAAGCGCATAAATGGATAGTTTTCCTGAAATTTAGTGTCACTTAGATTAGAATACAAGTATAAAATTGTTTTATGGACATTGACAAAAAAAATTATTTAAATAGAATATTTTGGTAAGAAATGAACTTAGAATAATCTTTTTTCCAAATGCTCTCCTTTTGTGAAAAATGCTTCTATTATAATAATATTTTACCTGTTTATAGCTCAGACCTCTCTACAGAGGCTCAACTAGAATTTTTGAAATATATAACTTAGAAGTGGGTTTATCCATATTTTTTGACAACAAAGGGGAGCAATTTTATGAAAAAAACGCCGATAATTATTTCAATTGGTGGTAACTCTGAAAATAATGCGAATTTTTCAACAATTCTAGTTGAGCCTCTGTAGAAAGGGCTGAGCTATAAACAGGTAAAATAGAAGCATTTTTTACAAAAGGAGAACATTTGGAAAAAATATTATTCTAATTTCATTTTTTGTCAAAATATTGTACTTAAATATATTTTTATTGTAATACTATTCTTAAAACAATTTTATACATGTATTCTTATCTAAGTGACACTAAATATCATAAATATTATCCATTTATACGCTTTTTTAAAATCACGGTTCCGAACGTAGTCGGATACCTTAAGGGTGCGCATTATACGCTGGGTATGAAAACGATAGCTTTAAAAATAACAGAAGAGACGAGCCTAAAAAAATTTACTTCTACATGTATCAAAACACTGTTTATTTAAAAGAAACGACATGCCTTATGAACTAAAAAGAGTTTATGGTGTTAATTATAGCACGATGATTAAAATGGATGAAATAAATCTACATCCATTTCAGTAGAAGAAATATTAACATCTTTATTCCGCTCACTCCGTTTTTACGTTATTATTTTCCTAGCTGGTTCTATAGTTCTAAGGCAACTCATTAAATTCATCATATGATATTTTTTTCATTGCCAGATACAACAAGATAAAAGACTACTAATCTGAAGTTAAAAATATAGACATAAATTATTTATCTGACAAACAGAACTAAATACACTATCCAGACGAAGTTCTCGTCTAAAGAGTAATAACATATTCAAGCTCATCTTGCCTTCCTTCATCCATCAACACCTGTTTTACTTCAAGTTGCAATTCCAGAAGTATACTATTTTTTCATAAGTCTGGGTAATACCTCAAATAAATTACTAGAACATAAAAGCAATGTACACAAATATTTCAGGTTTCTTTCTAAAAAAGGGAGTGCGCGTTATACGGCGAATATATGGAAAAATTTAAAAATTCAGCTTGAAAGTATAGGTGCGCGTTAATACGCCGGATTTTACGGTATTCATATTGCATTTGCATATCATACTTTAAGGTTCAAAATATTTTTCAAATTTTAATTATATATACCTATATATAGTTTTATTCTCTACAAACAAGAGATAACATCCAACAATCACATTCGAAAAACACATAGACAGTAGGAAAATCACACAATGAAGGACATATGAGCAACCGATTTAAAATTATAAAATGGATGCTTCAGTATTATAAACATTGTTGACTTAGGACAGCTAATATATAAAATAATTTATATAAAAGTGGGGTTGAACATGTTTTTTGGACAGCCAACCTTCCCCCTTTATGTAAATAATACTGAACAAAAACCTATTGAAAGTAATGGATAGGAATATCTAAATCCATTACAAGATAGAGGTAACTTACCTAAACATTGCACTTAAAAATGCAGAGCCCGCGCTAAATCTGAGTGCAATAAATAAGTTATTGCCAGATTCTCTGGACCCCAATGCAGATTTAAATCATGCTATTCAAATGCTATCATGTTATTAAAAATCATGCTATTTAAATCAGATAATTATAATGAAGGTTTAAATCACATATATACCAGAAATAGTAATCCATAATGATGAATAAGAATAACTAACCGCAAGAAGAATGAAAAAGAAAAAAAGAGCTCTAGTTTTTCTTTTTAATCTAATACATATCAAACAACTTACAGAGGAAAAGGGGAATTATAAAGCTAGAACACGCAATCGAGAATAATTTTAGAGCAATAATAATAAACAAAACAAATCGAATGTATAAATTTTTTAAAAAAGTAATTAAACTTTTTAGTATAAGGGCGTTAATATATACAAGTTCAGTAAGCATTGTACGTGAACTCGTACAATAAGAGTATTTCCTTCACAGTTCACTTGGCGTTTCGAAGCCGGCGTTTGTTCAAGATGACCCGCTTTTCACGTTCCAAGTCATCCCAATACGCATTCAGCTTAACAATTAGCTCGTTTTCCACTCGTCTAAACAATAAGTACGCTAGACAAGATGCTCTGTTGTCACTGTTATCTTCATTGGATTAAAATAAATTTTGTCAGATGCAAACTGCACAAGCATGTGTTACTTCTGAACTAATTCATTGATGTAGAAATGAAAGTTTTTTTTAATTAACTTTTCAATGATAAATCTCGTTTTATAAAATAACGTTAAGAAGTATTTTATTAAGAAGACTATTTTCAAATATTAAGTGTGAGTAAAAAAAAAAAAAAAAGGAAAAAAAAGAAAAAAAGGAAAAGAGCGAATAGAATTGTTTTCCCGTTTTGTAATTCGGAAAAAAAATGTTTATATCAATAGAAATATTTTAGAGATGCAATTTTTAAATTTTAATGATAAAAAATGAAACCTAAAAGCAATATGAAAGAGAAAGTAATATTTTATAATCAGTGAAATAGTTTTCTATTAATTACTTTCAAAGGCGTAGCCAAATTTTAAAGGCAAATTTTTTAAAAAAAATGCTATCTCGTTATTTTATCTCGTGATTTTAGAAAAGAAAATATTAATATCCTAACAATAAATTAAAAATTATAAAGAAATATGAAAATGTTCAAAATATCAAAGTAAAAAAAGTGAAATAAAATTCATTTTTAACGACATGAAAAATGTGGAACATTTGTTTTACAGTTTCTTCATTTAAATCCTGAACATTTTCAAGATTCATTTAGAGGATACAAACATGATCATTTATTTTTCTAGCGCGTTATGCGTATTTAATTTAAAACTTGTTTTTTCCTTTTAGTTTTCCTGTAAAAAAAAATCGAATTAAAATCTAATCGAATTTTAATCGAAATCAAAACATTTTTAAAAACCGAAAAATAATTAAGTCGGATGATATTAGCACAAAAGAGAAAATGAACTCTCATAAAGAACATTAATCCTTTGTGTTTGTGGAGTTCTGATGAGAAAAAGAAACGGAATTTTTTTCGAATCATCTACTCATTCTCTGTTGCCAAAAACCGCTGACTCAATTCGCATTTTAAAAAATACAACGAACAACAGAAGAAAGAAAAAAAATCGTCTGTTTAAAAAGAACTCTGAAAGAAAACTGCATGCAAGGCCAATGTGTCAATAACGGAAGAACTAGGCGTGCGAGAGAGCATTTTTTTTCCCGCCATGAAGGTTGAAAAAAGATTCATTCTTTTTCGACAAAAGGACCGGTTCTAAAGGTTCGAATTTTGCGCGTGCGGTGAGGTCGCTTTTGTTTACGGTCAACTCACTCCATCTCTTCGACGGTCAGGTCGTTCATTTAAATAAATTTATAAACAAAAGAAAAAACAAGCGGAAGGAAATTAAAGAGCGCTCGCTCGCCTTTCACAACTTCCTCTTATTGATGTGTATAGCCTTGTGATGCAAAAACTAAATATCGCTTACGATGTATGTTAGTAGAAAGGTATAACTGGCTCAGGGACGGGTAATTCTTTCTCTATTACTCAGTCCGCGTAAAAACAGTCAGAGGTGTGGTGAGGTTCTTTTAGGATTGTTGTTAAACAATTAAGGGGACATGGTACGATTTACACAAAAATTTTAACTTAATGATTTTCATTATTTTTTTGGTTGCTTTCTATGTGCATGTCTGATGTAAAACATTTTTGTGCTAAAAATTTCATAAAAAGCTAACCACTTAATTTTTTAAGGGAAAGAAACATGAAGTGGTTTTAAAATGCTACTCCTCATACAAAAATTGACGAACATATGTATGAAATTTGATTTACAAGTACGTCAAATTATGTACAGTAAGACCCCGCTTAACGATGTTTCGTTTAGCGCTGTTTCGGTTTAACGCTCTTTTTTTTTTAATTGTGGGATTCCCCGAAATTGCACGCAGCATTAGGCTTCCAGATATCAGAAGCAGTTTATATTATATATATTTATTGAAGTAAAATTATGAAATTATATATTTTATTTAATATATAGATGTTTTTTTAAAAATCATGTGATAAATCTGGCAACATTTTTGTTTACATACAGATTTTCATACAAAAATTATTACTTTATATAGAAACTGATAAAATCTCACAAAGTTTTACATTGAAATGAAACGATACAATATTCATTGCCGATATGGTTATTCATTACTTAAGAAACCGAATTAAGTTTTCAAAGTAACGTTCAAATCTAACTCCTGTCTAATCTAATTTACATACCTACAAGTACTCACTTATAAATTATATAGTTGTCAGGTTTGCATATAGAATTTTATTTTAAATATCATTTCTGAATTATTTTCATATCAGATTCGTTATATGCCATTTTTTTTATATTCTAAATAACAATCATTATTTACAAGATGGTTACAATTTAAAAAGATAAAAGATGAAGAAAATAAAAAAATAATTAAAATCCATCCATTACTCATAGAAAATTCAAATCAATTAAAAATACAGCTTCGTACACCTGGATAAGTAGATCCTAAAGAAGTAGACAACACCGAACAGAGTGGTGCACACAAGGGAGAATTTGGGATTGAACCCCACAGACGAACAAATTTTAATTTCTACCAGAGAGAAACCCTCCGGTGCTTTCGTCTACTTGTTTCTTAGAATGCTAACTCCCCTCACACACACGAGAGACCTGTGTACACCACCGACACAAAAAGAAATCATTTGTATAGTCAAATACGATATCATATACTTTGAGGAAGCAATACTTGGTTAAAGGGAGTAGGAAACCTCTACACCAACAATGTTAAAATGGCTGTTTTCGATGTACCTTTTCTCAAAATCTGTTATATCTACATGTTATATAAAGTTTTTTTCATTTTGAAATTTATTTGAAAAAAAAAGGGAAACTATATATATATACAATGTATTTTTGTCTGTTACCTGTTTTGTTTTAAAATAAATCCTTTTTGATAATAGAAATGTCCTTTAGATTTAAATAGATTTACATTTATCAAACAGTTATATTTGATTTTTCTATAATAAATTAATTTTTAATAAATTCCGAATTGCATTATGCATATTCTTTACTATGGATGTTACACGATTCTCTGTGTGTGCGACTTTCATTTCTCCTCCTCCTTTTCTGTTTGGGGTGCCCCAAAAGCAAGAGGCAGTCGGAGATGTTTTTTCAAGTTAAAAAAAACATTCATGACAGTTAAGATAAAGGGAAATGTATACTTAATCGTTTGAAAATGACAGCACAATCAAATTTCGACAATGAGTCACGAAAGATCAATTCAAAAGGAATACCGTAGTTTTCAAGAAAATGGCAACTGTAATATTTTAAACATTATTGCATCATTACATTATTATATTACAGAAACATTATTATATTATCTATGTCTGGGATATACATTAAAATAATGAAAACAGTAATAATTCATTCTGTTTTAAATTTTCACTTCAATAAATGCTTTTTTTTTTGTTTCCAAATCTGATATAAAGGTACATATTTTTACGTGCGGCCCGCGAGATTATCATGTTTTTCCGAAGGTCATTTGGGTTGGATACCCCTGCTATAAAGGACTTCCACAGCGAAATCCAAGGGACCCCAAGGACCACCCAGAAAAAAGCCACGCCTCACATCTGGATTAATGAAGATAGGGAGCCAGGCAAATTTAACTCAGCTGGGGCCACAATTATTACTTCCCCTCTGCACAAAAAGCCAGTTTTTCCTCCACCTACTGATGCAGACAAGTTTAAAGGGAAGTTAATGTAATCCAAATATTGAATTGATGAGATTCCTGTAGGTTTTGTTAGAATTACAGCTTGAACGGAAATGTGTGTATGTAGTCATGTCAAATGAAGTAATGATCAATATAAAGTTATCCGCAAATTTCAGAAACCCCGAAAATGTGTTTTTAAATTTTAATTGTTCCTATCGTCAATTAAGGCATCCGAACACGTTTAAAAAGTACTTTTTAAAAATAACATACTAAAAATATAAATACTTTTTTAAGGATCAATACCAATAAATATCAAATTTAACCACAAATATTTAAGAAAAATCTTTTAAGCAGTTAGAAAAAAAAGTAATAAATCTTTGCAAGAGTTAAATTATATCACAAAATTAACCTGTTTTATCTGGGGAAAACATACTAAAATTTTAAGGTTTTAGTAAAATAAAACATTTTAGAGCGGATCAAATAATTATTAAAAATGTGACATATTATAATAAAGCTATTATTGAAATATAACAAATCATATCTAAAAAATTTTCATACAGTAAGAATTGTTTTAGTATACATTTCCTAGAAAGTAATATACGTTCAAAATGTTTCACAGAAATACATTTTTCATTTTGAAGTTAAACTCGCCATGATGGATTTTGAAAAACATACATACCCCCTTGTGATAGATAAAGATTCACTTCCCGCTTTTCTACTTTTATACGTTTAATGTAACTCGTCATCAAGGTAATCAGTGAGTGAATACTAACGTCATACTGTTCAACTACTCCAGGGCTATTGGCGACGGCCCACGTCATTTTGAACCATGGTCAAGTGACGAAGACGACACCTGAGGTAGCATCTTCCTCTTCGAATTTCCACACCACACCAACGGGTGGACGTTTGAGTTCTCGACAGATTTAATGTGCATCGCTCCCCTACACGACGGTCTTCAGCGGTACAAGGCTCAAACTCATGACACGCCGGCTATAAATCCGTTATCTTGACCACTAGGCTTCCGTCGCCACCGTCCTTTAGGTAACGTAGAAACAAAATAATATATTGTTTTGTAAGGTAAAAAAAAAAGTGTTTCTATTTAACAAAAAACCTAAAATCTGTGTTTTTATCGAAATGCAGTCTAGAACTACTTCTACTCTACTTCTATATATAACTGCAGCCGTTTAAGTTCATAAAGTATGCCATTTATTTAATTAAATTGTATTTCCATACATGTAGTCTAATTTTTTTAAAGCTTTTCTTTTTTTTATTTGTAAAACTATCATTTTTATACCCGGTGGTAAATTTGGTGTTAAAAGTGCGCTTTGCACGCCGGATTTTACGGTATACAGTAGAACGTCGTTTATCCGAATCAATTGGGATCAGACACCGTTCGGATACGCGATTGTTTGGATAATTGAAAACCGAATGCGACTCATGCAGTATATGAAACCGGACACTATACGAATATTGAAAATCATCACATGCGGGGAACGTGCTTGAAGAAAAAGCAAAATAGGTGCAAAATATCGCCATTTTACCTTTATTGTGGAAAATAATCACTTATTTTCGCGGTCAATTGTGTCACCTTCGCTTTTTCGCTGCAAGGTCTCTGATTCTGTTAAGCAGTAGTAGTTGAGTAGGACACTCTGTTGTTCGTACCACTCCATAGCAGTCTCTAACGCAGAAAACGCATCAGCATTTTATGGACTCTGCTACTTTCGTTGTTGTTGACTTTCAACAAAATTGTTCACTTTCCAACATTATAAAACTGTGCTAAAGACGCTCCACTTTTTCCCCTCGAAAGACGGTTTAATATTTCAAGTTTTGTCTATGTTCAAGACGTTGCGCTTCCGTTTTGAATTCGAAGTCATAGCAGTCAAAATTCCACAAAAGAGCACGTATACACCCCCTCACTGGGAAACAAACTGACCTAATATTCCGCGCAGATGTTTACCAAATCACACAACTGAAATTCCCCAAATATCCCTGTCACTTCCCCGTCACTTTTGGCCTCACGGAAACTGTTCAGCATTGCGCTGTTCGAAAACGTATTCGTATACAGTACAAGTATAGTTAGCTAAAAAGAAAAAGAAAAAAACCTGTCCAGATAATTTGCTGCTCCGGATAAGAACCGTTCGGATAAACGACGTTCTACTGTGGGTCATTTCAACGTGTACATTCAATTAAGATTATTAAAAAAAAGCATATTTAAATACCATGCAACAAAACCCAACAATGTTTCCGTTAAATTCGGGGTTTTTGAACATACACATTTAATGTACAGAATTCTCCCGTATGGTCTTTCAAATTCCTTAGAAATTCATAGATAATTGATTGAGAATATTTTTATTACGGGGAGCGGGAAGGAAGATTATAATGTGACTAACCAAAATTCACACACATTTTCAACACTGAACCAAACATCAACAACACATGGAACATCTCCATGTCCATCCAATTCTAACGTGTTTGGCATGAAAAAAATATTTATTTTTATCAGAAAATTGGCGATCTGTGAAAACGCTGCATTCCCTCTGTCCTCTGGACCCTGAGAGTGTAAAAATCAGCAAAGGCTCCAGTTACCCCGCCACGCCTGTGCGACTATGCGGAGAAGGTGTAACATGAAGAAACCGATTTCATGGCGTCGCACCACACGAGCGAAACGGTCTCAATCCACAAGGTGAAGGTATTTCTTAAACCCCTTTTTTCCCCCTTTTAAATAAAGCAGGAGAGTAATTAAAGTTTTTCTTCGATTTTGGGTTTGACAGTATTTTCCTCCACAATAATTAAGTGTGTAGGAAACGATACGGTTTGTATTTATAGCTCACCGACTCCGAGTTCAATCGCCATGGTTCGGCAGAATGCAGAATAGACGAAATGACACTTAATTTGAGAACAGTGATTAATCAGGGATATATAAAATGGGGTTATAAGCAGAGCTTCTCGAACTTTCAATATTTGGGACCCAATATTCAATCTAATTTCATCGCGCACCCCACACACAATAACAATGGTTAAATTCAAAAAGCTACAATTTGACTTTAACCTCTTAAGTGTCGCAGACGTATATAAACGTCTCACTCAGCCAAAGCGTTAATTGTCCGTGACGTATATATACGTCTTTCCGAAGCACGATCTTTTCTGTGCATTGTTATCCATAAAATTATGCCGAAGGATTTTGAAATGCAATAAAAGGACCTTGACAGTCTTTGCGAAGGATTTTCTTGTTTATTTCTTTTCTTCTCCACTCATCACATGTGCGCGCCAATGTCGGAAACGGCGGCATTAGGGAATGAATCGCGTAACTTTTAATCAGCAGTTAAAGGATTAATTATTATCTGTACAAATTATCACGATAAGTGTTAATTTTTGAGTATAAAATTTTTTACAAGACAAACCCGTGGGGGTCAATGGTAATTATTAAACTTGTTCTTAACTTATAGAATGGTTAAATTAATCATAAAATACATTGTGCAGTACTGATACTTTTATCAGTGTAAATGTGTAATTTATTTTTATTATGTCATGTATTTTGTTTGTTTACTTTTAGTAAATTAATATATATATATATTTTTAAATAACCTTTTTTTTTTCGACTTCTTAATATGCTCGTGCCCCTCATCGTAACGTTATCTCGCCCCACAGTTTGAGAAACGCTGGGTTATAGTGTTTGATGGCTGCGTATTATTAAAAAAAATTGGATACTTACAAATTACACCATTGACCACAAACAATTTCGTCAAAACAAAAACGTCGCAAATGCCTGGAAATATAAATTAATAGTGAAAATCCCTCGCAATGTTCAAACTCAATATTCTTCATTGCGACATCCTCGAGTGAGTTCTTATTCAAATCGGCTTCAAAGCAACAGGAGAGCAATGGGCTCAATTCATGATGTCACATGATAAAAACACACACGTGTTTTCCGTTGAATTCAAAACAAACATTAAACTAATTGTACATGTTGTTCTATTTGTAAAACTCAGATAAAATTTCATATTTGGATAAAGATGTTTAAATGTTAGGGGAAAAAATTCTTCAAAAATATCTTTTAAAATTTTTAAAAAAAACCTACTTTATGTGCTTATACTTTTAAATAAAATGCATTTTGTACACATATGTACTTTTTAAGAGAAACTTTCAGCAAACAGCAAAACGTGGCAACACCGGAGCGCGTGAACTGGAAACACAAGATAGTTTTTATCGTGTGACTATGACGTCACATGAGTTTTTGAATTGATTGGCTAGAATCACGTGGCTTTCACTATCATGTGACTATGACATCACATATGAATTGAGCCCATTGGTGACGGACATCGTCAAGTGATGATGACGACAACCGAGTTGGCATCTCCCTCTCTAAACTTTCAAGCCACACAAACGGGAGGACATTTTTCAAGACAGATTTAACGTGCATAGGCCCCCTCTACACGGCGAGTCTTTAGTGGCACAGTATTCGAACCCACAACACTCCAGTCATGAGTTCATGACCATAACCACTAGGCTACCACGGTCATTTGTTCAGCAAAACGACAAAACAAGAAACATTCCGGATGTGTGCGACATTTACATTCGTTCTTAAGCGAACATATGGCGTAGTCTGCACGAAGATACATTTTTTTCATGTTTTTCTCAATGCAATTATAGATTTTGGACGCCTGAATTATGTAGTTAAATTACCTTTTGTTTGTTTAGAGTGTAGAAGTTCATTTGTTTTCTTTAAGGTATCCGACTGCTTGCGACAACTTTTTTTTATGAAGATATGAAGATTTTTAGTGATTCTTAGATTTATTTAGAACATTTTAAGTACAAAAGGCTAAAATTAAGAAGAGAAAAATAAATTATTACTACTAAAATGAGAAAAAATGGGTAAAAATTGACACTAGGGTGGGGCCCAGTCTGTACAAATAGTAAATGAACCAATTCTCATTTTTTCAATTTTGATGCATCACTTTGCTATTCCCTTTTAAAATAACCTTCAGGATAAGAGATATTTTAATTTTTACAAAAACTAGAGCAATTTGTCTTAATTATTATATGAAATTGCTTAAAAAAAAAGAAAAACAGTGATTATATTCACATGAAGAACTGTAAATTTTGCAATAAAACAGTGATCAATAAATCTTAAGATTAAAACACTTCTATTATACATATATAACATACACAAAAAATTTAGAGGAATTATTTTTAAAACTTTTTGAGCAATCGCTGTCCCCGATTTGGGCTTTTCGAAAAAAAAACACATTTCGAGTAAAATGCATTTTAAAGTTTGACATCTTGTGTAAAGTTATAGCATCTGCTTTTACCAAAACACTTGTAGTTTTTGTTCTATATATATATAGTAAATGGAAAATTAAAAAAAAAACATATTATAAAGCTAATAAGGTGGCTTATAAAAAAATAATAAAAAAAATTGTCCATTTTTAAAAATTCATGATTTTAGGGTAGTCGGATACCTTAAATACGTTATTTAATTCTGAATCTTTGCCAAGTTATTTGTCGAAATACTTACACAAAAGGAATAGGCTCTGGTTTTGTGTTTCCGTGGATTTGCGAAAACGATAACAGCATTTGGCGACGCTTTTTGATTTGGCAAAATTGGTACGGTATAATAGTTAACCAAAAATTGTTTTAGTAGAGCAAATGTTATACAAATGAGATCGTTATTTCAATAGACTTAATTTTTAAAGGGTTACAAATAAAAGCTTGATACAGTTGTTTAATGAGTTTCTTTGGCTACAGCAACACGATTGATTACGGACGGATGATGGGGGATTAATTTCGTAAAATTGTAAGCCACCACCAAGCGACGATAGTTATTTTGTACAATATTTACCGGTAATTACTTTGTGAACTTATTGTGTGTCATAGGATGATTTGCTCTGGTTGGGAATATTTCACAAATACAGTCGGACCTCTATATAACGAAGTCGCTAAATCCCGGAAAAAAGTTCGTTATATAAAAAATTCGTTATATAGAGGTTCATATTTCAATATACTTTATAAAACAAATTTTAAATTCATAAACACTATATATTAAAATGTAATTATTCACACATTTTTTTAAAATTAATATGTATTTATTTTATATATCTTACCCATCAAAAAAGAAAGAAAAAAAACTTCAAGGAAAACAAGAAAGGAGAATGTCGAAGAATACACTGTATTTTCGATATTAAGATAATTTTATACCAAAATTAATGAATTTTAAGAACATTTTATATAATTTAAAGCATACAAGTAAAATTAAACGTACATTATTTTATAATTAGAACACGGGAACACAGGACAATTCCATTGAGGGTGAAAGAGGATATCGAAGATGTTTCTAATGAACTGAGCAATGGAGGTTAAAGGTTGCACTTCTTGAATAAAGTGTCCAGAACTCTGTTGCTCTAGGTGAGGTTAGGATTTTAAAAAACCAGTTGGGTTTTTACTACCAAAAAAATTTTTAAAAAAGAGAATAACGAAAATTTTTCAGAAATACTTTAAAAGGAGAAAAAAATTGAATCACAAAAAAAGTTTTTATATAATGATGCAGTTCGCTATAGGGGTTAAACGAAGAAAATTGTGAAATTTAAAATTTAAGGGAAAAAAGTTCCTATATAGAAAAATTAATAAAAGGGGTTAACCCTGTATTTTGTAGGATTTTTTACCGGTAATTTATTTTGTGCTTTTAGGGTCATAGGATGATTTGCTGTGGTTGGGAATATTTCATAAATATATATAAACAGATGAATGTTATTAAAACACACAATTTCTGCAATAAATATCATTTTTTAGAAACTAAAGATAATAAGGTGTACTGAATATACGCAAGAATGTTAACAATCCTTATAGTGCCCGTGAACATGTTACCATGAAAGTTTGCAAGATCTTAATCTTCCGATTTCGAATTTTTTTTTTATGTGGAATGAATTTGGCAATATCGCATTCAAGTCAAACGTCTCAGTATTTGTAGCCGATTCGCTACAGCTTAATTTATATTTTAAGCTACTGGTCAACAGACGTCACGACTCGGACGAAAGTGGCACATTGAAAAAGGGGGGCGGTGGGGAAGTTGGGGAAAACTGGGTTATAACTTTGTATTGTCTGTAAAAAGGGAAAAAGGCGATGTTACCCAATACAAAATTTATTTTGTCTATATCTTAAAGGGCACACCACAACTGAAGACCTATCCCGCTGCGTACTTTTAATCCACCTGTTGGAGGGGTTTTAGAATGACTACCAGGGAAGATTAACTAAATCAATTTACATAATTTGAAAAATTCCATAATAATAATTAACGAAAGTATGATTAAAAATTAACAAACAATATTTGGGGGCTCAGGCAGGAATAAATAACGAAAATCATGATTAAAATTAACAAACAGATCTGGGGCCGCTCAGAGCTTTTTTTTGACAAAACTAAAACAAGTCCTTGGTGTTTCTCATCGAGCCAGGCTATGTTTCAGCCAGTTCGTTTTAAGAGTTCGCCCCTCCCGTGGACAGTGATGTCTTAAGCCTTCTTTAGATCCATTCAGTGGCGTAACGTACACCTCCACATCGCGGGGGGAGGGCAGGATTCTAGGGGGTCAAATCCTAACTGACGCCAATTATTTAAACCAATTTATAAAATATTAACGGAAAAATCTCACCTTAGAGGGTGTCCTAATATTCCTGTTACTCCTCTGGGTTCCGGGACTCTATGCAACAACTGGCTTCATCTGCGACTCTTAAGTAGACAGTATGTAGCATGCGTTGTCCAAATGCTCGTACAAAAGGTAATCCTTAACAATTAAATGTGCGTGACTATCTTACAATCCAAGGCACAAACCGACACGATTGACTGCCAATTTTCGATTGGAGTAAAAAGAGTGTATAGTGGTAGGCCTAGACATGGACATAAGAATGCAGTCTTGCCACTGTTGCCAACTGGCACAAAGTTCGAAATTCTGAGAACTTTCGGAGTATAAGTCAGTAAATAACATTCAACAATTCAAATTTTTCCTGCCATCTTATTCAGACAAGAGTAAAAAATAAGACAAGGCCCTTGCACTGAGATTACGCCTCAGTGCATTCGTCAATATGTTTTAGAAGTCTTCCTTATGAATGAGGGGTCTGAGTACGCTACTGGTTTCAGCCGATTTTCTTTGCTGGAATGCAATAGGTACCACACACGAAGTTAATTATGTTTGGTCGTCGCGCGCACATCCCATCCATCTCCTCGAAGGAAAAAAAAACCGACCAGTTTCTTTTTCAGTCTCACACACATAACACACACACACAAAACCGCCATCACACGATTCGTTTCAAGAATTCTTCATCCTGTTTGTTCAAAACACAAAAATCGTCCGACACAATCTGAATTTATTTTTATTTTACACTCATTTTCCACAATGGCGTCAATGATTTAACAAAAACAATGGGATTCCCGAAACTTGGCTAGTGATGCATCACTAGCGTGCGAAGCAACCAATGCAAATTCAACTTTTCACTCTTTTTTTCCTAAAGAAACCGCTAAGAATCGAACCGAATCGGTGTTTTTGAATAAACACCCCTAAGTTCCCAGCGATCAAAAAGTCTAGAAGGGGTTGAAAAAACACTCAAAATCAAAAACAGAAGCGTTGGTGGAGGGCTTCTGCATTCAAGAAAGCAGACATTTCGTTTGATTGATGAGGTTCTCGCAGGTAGATGGGTAATGATCTGGAACTTGCCCGAGACAAAACATTCCAAGACAAGTTTGCGATGGAAAAAGAAATGCCTTTTTTCTGAGGAAGACTAAACAGAATTCGGTAAAAAGGTGAGCAAATGTCATGACTCTTCGTCAAGGTTGTGCTGCATTTCAACTGAGGTGTAATAATGCAAATAATTCGCGTAATTAACTTCGACAGAGGTTCAAAAAATTCATTCCTCCTACCATCTACGGATTTACACTTGAGCTATTTGTCAATAGTGAAATTCGGTGAGTGGGAGAGATGCTACCTCAGGTATCGTTTTCGTCACTTGACCATGGATCGAAATAGCGAGGTCCGTCGCCAGTAGCCTACGCGTTGCTTTATAGTGCGACATTAATAAAACACACTCACTCAAATGAAACCACAAAAATTAAAAATAATTTTAATCTTTATTTTATGATTAGAAGTGCAAGAAACAGTTATACAAAGGAACGCATTAAATAAAGCAGCCTACCTATTTTTTTTCAAAAAAGACGAAAGAGGAAAATTAATTACTTCGTCTCCGCACACATACCACTAGATTCAATTCATTAGCGACTGGTTAAGTCGGAATCCTCCTCTGTAATTTGTCGTTTCAAGGTTTGGCATGGATGAAACAGAAATTAGACAGCTTAATGTAATATTCTTGTAATAGTTAGAGTTATGACTGGCAAATTTTCTGGAATCAAATGAGGAAGTTGGATCATAGTTAACGATGTTATGAACACATTTTAAAAACAAATAGAATCATGTGTTCTAATGCGCACATGTGTTTTTATTGCATATCTAGATAAGTGCATCATATAAATCTGTACAATGACAAATTTTCTCTGCGAGCTATTATTAGTCATAAAAATTTATACGAACAAGTAATATATATAAAAATATTTTAAAGTCATTTCCTACTTAGATCCACAAAGAAAATTTTTATTTTAGCTACTTTTTTAAAAAAAAATAGTTACAATTAATATACATATGTATATACATAGGACAGAATCACAACATTAAGTAGTCATTCACTTTTATTCATTATCATTTAAGTATCGTATTGTCATTCAAAACAATCGTGTCTATAAAATTTCATTTCAACTGAATGCTTTAAAACGTGAGAAAAAGGATCTTTGTTTTGAGAAAAGAAGTTTTGACCGAAGTCACTAAAAATAAAACCAAAGTGGCTGTATATCTGTAATTCTTTAAATAATTAGTTTTAATCAATTCATTTTTATTAATTATAATTAAATTACTATATTGTCATCCAAAATAACCGTGTATATAAAATTTCAGCTCAATGGAGCGCTTTAAAATGTATTTTTTATTAACGATTGAAAATTCCACGAAGACAAATATATAGAGTGTTATCTAATAGTAGGAATTGAAAAATACACTTAACTTTAAAGTAATATTTACACAGGCACGGAAAAGTGAATTCGATAAATATTTTTTAATTCTGGCGGAAATTTAATGAATTTGGCGATTTTAATGATTTTGATGTGACTGACTTCTAATTAATTATCTCACAACAGCATTATTGAGGATGAACTTATGAGGTTAATTCATGTGACGTCATAGTCACATGATAATGAAAGCCACGTGATTCTAGCCAATCAATTCAAAAACTCATGTGACGTCATAGTCACACGATAAAAACTTTATCTTGTCTTGTGTCAGTTCACGCGCTCCGGTGTTGCCAAGTTTTGCTCTTTGCGAAACTTTCTCTTAAAAAGTACGCTTAATGTACGAATGCATTTTTATTTAAAAGTATAAGCATAAATACGACTTTTTGAATTTAAAAAAATCTTTTTGAAGAAATTTCCTTAACATTTAAACACCTTTTAAATAAGAAATTTGAAATTTTATCTGGGTTTTACAATAGAATTAAAGTACAATAAGTTTAATGTTTTGTTTTGAATTCAATGGAAAACACATGTTTGTTTTTATCATGTGAACTTCATGAATCAAGCCCATTGAGTCCGAACTACGATTTAAGTACCCTTTTCTAACTCTAGCAGTTAACAAAGGAGGTTCTTAGAGGCTACTTCAATTTCGTGCGCAGTTCTAATTATTCAACAAGATGTGTTTAGGGTGGAATAAGAAATCAAAACAGAACTAGATCATTCAATAAAATTATTAGCACCTCTAAATGCAGCTACTTGGGAGACTTGCCATGTCTGGAAAGGCTTGCATGCCAAAATGCAACCCATTTGGAAAAAAAAAATATTAAATTGAGACCGAAAACTAATAAGAAAATTAGTTAAGTACATATTTACAAATATGCTATGAACTCGAGTTAATTACTCATTTTAAATTTTCACTGTTTATGATTTCACGTTGGTAAAAAGCATACACAACCTGGCAGAACACAATGAAAAAGAATTCTAATACACAATCAACCAATTAAACAATTGAAACACTCCATTGGAACAAACAACGTGAACGAATCCACCAAGTGTGATATTGAATTTATTTAATTACTTTATCTATTTAAGAAGAGATTAAACCTATTTGTTTTGCATTTAAATTAAACAGACAATCACTCACTTTAAACTAGATAACAATTATATTCCATTCATTCAATCAATCTTGTGGTTAAAATAAGAATGCAAATGCACAACACGTAATCTTCTTAACGTATAATATCAGTCCTTTTAAAAAACGCCTCTTCTTTAATTAAGGCTTAATGTTTAACTCTCCCAACAATGACCTTGAACCAAAAAGAGAACTTATTGTCTTATTTTTAGAGATGACGTCGTTAGATGAGTTATTTACGAGAGAGAAGATTCTCTTCAAATGATCATTGTTCTCAGCGTATACCGAAAGCTTCATAATTTCAACATAATATGTATTTGATACAATTTTTTTATTAAATAAAAATGTAAAAATTCAAAAACTGATCTTACGGTTTAAACTTTGTTCTAACATTTCGCAATATATTTGTGTTTTTGATAAATATTACACATTTCTTTTTCCATTTTAGGCCTTTCCTGCAAGATGAGGACTTGATGCAAGTTTTCCAAATTATGAGCCAAATAAAAATAACTGATTAAATTTAGTTATTATACTAGTGTATAGCAAAGACCACACCGATGACAGTCAACCAGTTAACTGCGGAGCTCCAATTTGAGAACACGCAATTATCTGTGTCACGGAAATCTAGCGATGACGAGTATACTTCGTCAATCACAGAGTAAGTTGAGCTGTTAAAATACTGGATGAAAACGATGGGTTTATTTTATAAAATGACAATTTTATTATTAATACTTATTGTACTGGGGGTCTGTGTAGGGGTCTATAAAGTAGTTTTGCCTGGAGCTCATAAGACCGACGGTCCTACCAACCGTAAGTTTTTATGGATATATAGGAATTTTAATGGCCGTCGAAATTCCCGAACTGAGAGACCTAAACACATTGATTTACTTCCTACTTGATTGATAAAATATGTTCTGTCTTGATACGAAGGAAGTTCTAGAGTAGGTGCTGTAGGGTTGACCGCAGTCCTCTTATCAGAAAGCATCCTTGCCTTCCCCACCCCAATAAAATAACTTGTTCTTTGCGCAGAACGCCAATGAGCCTTAATGCCAGTACATTGTTTTGTATCAAAGATTTTGTTTTGTACCAGTGATCTGTAACTCCCTGCCCGCTACCGATACCGGTCAGTGGATCAAATGTGGTGCCGGGCCGCCCTTAAAGAACATTAAACTATTGCCATTTTATTTGAAGTGGTGCATTTCTCTCGGATTTGCGCAACTTTCCACGGAAATCACTTTATATTCCACGTTAAATCACTTTTATTCATTTTGGGTGTAACTGTTTTATTCTGATGATGATGAGTTTGGTGTTTTTATGGCGCAAGAGCCAGTTTTGGCTATACTTCGCCAAGCATTCATAGGTCTGTGGTCTGGACGGGAAAGAAGAAAAGGAGAAATTGGATGACAAGATGGAGGTCGAAATAGAGAAGGATCACTGGGGTACGGGGTCGGCGACACCCGTGTTTACCAAAGATAGTAAACCCCCTTGGGGAAAAGAAAAAGATCACTAGGGTACCTCAGGTTGGCACCCGTACCCACTAAAGAGGTGAGCCCCTGAGGGGATGTTTTATTCTGAAGGCATATTTAAATGTAACTAAATTAAGACTGTTAAATCAAAACAATCTAAAATATAAACAATTAACGTGTCCCACCCTCAGCGGGCCGCGGTAAAATTATCAAACGTTGATAAAAAGGTTGCGGAGCACTGCTATATACCACTCGATAGCTAGGTAAATTTGGACCAACAGCTATCAATAGGCTCAGCGGCTGGTCAGCGTCACGCATTCGTCCCATAGATGACCATACCTGAAGGAACCCTATTATAAATCAACCTTCTGACTTTTCCTTTGCCCTGTTTAGGCTAACATCCAAAAAACATTATCATAGCTCCCAAATAAATTCGTTCTACGAACTTATACGATGTTTCAGCCGGCGCATTAAGGCAACGCATGAGTTCATCTCAATGATTTCGTTTTTTTTATTATTATTATTATTATTATTATTTGTTTTACTTCGGCCTGGCCACAAAAAATACTCTAAACGTCTTGAAATTTGAATCAGTAAATTCAGTAAAATCAGCGAATTTTTTAGTTCAGGAAATTCGACAATTACAATTTTATTACCATATCAAAGTGTAAGACATTTAATTTCTAAACTTTTAGAAAATAGATACTACGCTTAATATCTAAGCTTTTTAAAAACAACAGTCTGTCAAGTCTACTGGGATCCAAGCGGTTCCGCTCATGACTTGCGACGTTGCCGGCCATCGAAAAAAGGCGCTCACAAGAAACAGATGATCCCACGATACTCATATACATCATGGCTATTAAGTGAACGTGACGATCGAGTTTTTCTGTTCTTGCAGTAAATTATAGGATCATACTTCAGGTGCTCAACTGCCTGCGATAAATAGTGTTTAAATTCTTCGTTTAAGCCTGAAATTCCGGTGCATTCAACTAATTTTAAATTTTATGGTTTTTACCAAAACAGCAAAAATCGAATGTCGATTTTCTAGGATGAAATATCGAATCAGTGCTACATATCGATTTAAAATATCGATTTTTTTCGGCCTGAGAAATTGATTCTTCGATTAATCGATCTCGGATCGCCTTCAGCGATATGAGTTTGATTGAATATTAACGTCGCACTGTTCAGCAACACGAGGGCTTTTGGCGACGGACCACGTCATTTTGAACCATGGTCAAGTGACGTGAACGACACCTGAGCTGGCACCCCCTCTCCTAACTACCACACCGCACCAACGGGAGGACGTTTCAGCTCTCGACAGATTTAACGTGCATCGCTGCCCTACACGGCGGGTCTTTAGTGGTACTGGGCTCGAACTCGTGACAAGGCAAGCCACGGTCCGATACCTATACCACTCGGCTACCGCGGCCACGATATGAGTGAGTTTGTGTAAGATGGAGAAACTGGTTCTGGTCGCCAACTAGAAACCAATTGTTAAAGCGAATAACGCTATCGGAAGAGATTGTATCTAAGTGGTTTAATAAAGTTAATTAAAAATGCACCGAAACTATTTACCAGGTATAATTGTAGTAAATATCTCATTCAAAACCATTGAAAAGTGAAGCTATTTGTTTCGCTTATACTTGGTGTCAGTTCACGATGCACTATTGGCAATGAGCTACATAACTTTCGAGCCACTGTCAAGTAATGTAGATAAGATTTGGGTCATCGCCAAATTTCCATCTAGATTCACGCGTGATTGGTTGCCTTATTTGAATTAACTCTTTATTGTTAGAAATGAGATGACGGGCTATTGGCAAAGGACCGCGAAATTTCGAATCATGGTCATTACACACGAGGATGTCGGCAGTTTTGAATCGTGTTAGTTTGTCATTAATTGCTGTAAATAATACCGACTTGACATCATAAACGAGGATGTCACAAACGACTAAGCATCCTTCATCATGCTTCCACATTTAGTTCCGAGATTGGTTTATTGGCCCGAATTGATCCTTCTAGAAATATATAATTGCTGAAACAGTGACGAATCACACGCAATACTGGACATCGCTCAAAATTTAAATAAACCGAATAAAAAAAAATTACAATTTCCTATACAAATAAAAAAAACTATACCTCACAGGTGTAGGAACTAGCTGGTTATTGCATAACAAATGCTCGAAAATGTAATATATGGTTGAAGATACAATGGGCAGGATATTTTCTAAAATTTCAAAATCAATTTTTTCAAAAGAATACGGTGCATTAGTTATTTTAATGCACAGGATGTGGATGTATTTCAAATTGCGCTACCAGACGGAAGTATTTGGTATGATAATAACCAGGTAGTCCGGTATAAAGAAGTATTTCTACATTCGGCGTGACATTGAAAAGTTTCAGAATGAATCGGTCCAGCCAAAATACACACACAGCGTAGGTTTAAAAAAAATAAAGCTTCACCTTGATTATCTTTTTTTTAAAAAAATGGGTAATTCTTTAGTAATAACATGTAAAAAACCGGATAAGAAATAAGTTGAAGGTTACTTTACAGACTTTTTGAAAAAAAGGTTTTCAAGAACAACATATATGCATAGGTAATATTCCTGACTGACGAAAAAATTACAAATGTTTACAATAAAAACTCGCAAAAATAGTCAAACAAATCCAATTTTCTGTAATCTTAGAAATTATATCTACAATATAAACGATTATAATTTCAATGTATTTCTTCAAAAAATAATAACCTTTGTAATATAATAATTTGAATAGATTATATCTACCGGACAAAAAAAAAATTGCTCCATAACCACTCAGCCAATGATGTAGCAATAGATTAAACCTTACTGAATAAAACTAGCTGTATAACCACTCAGACATGGAGGTGGCCTTTGATTTAAATGTTTATTCAAAATATGTGAAACTAAATCTTCGTAATACAAGGTGAATTCAAAGTTTTACCCTGATTATTAATATTTATTGCGCTGAAATTATTACAAAATATCCGAACAAATGTGTCAAATTAAAAGCATTTTTATAAGATAAATTTACATTAAAAATTGTGACGTGTGCCCCTTTAGTTGCTCTGTGAATGTCTAAGCGGTATTCCAGTTCCCGACGAGTGTTCATTAACGTGTCTTCTGTAAAGCTGCCTTTTTTTTCTTTAAACATTTTATACCATCAACTTATTGAGTTTACAAAAGGAGGATTGCATTCATAACAGAGTCGAAATTTACTTTGAACATTACCGGACGAATTTGTTTCATGAAACCATAGCCCACATCGGGCTTTCTCTTGAATCGATGCTATTTTGACCGAAAATGACAAAAAAAAAAGGGCCTATAAAAGGGCTCACCAAAGGAGTTTCAAAACGGGGCCTACTCAGAACTAGCTACGCTAGTGCTTTGAGTTCACCCTACATCAGGGGTGTCTAACAAGCAGTTTTGAGGGTCGATCAATACATTATACAATACGTCGGCACGTTATATACAATAAAATACCAAATTTTCTCCAGAAATAGGAAAGATAGTAGCAGAGATGAGATGTCAAGTGTCAGGACGTACATATTAAGTTTTTGTTCTTTTACATATGTTTATTATAATGTATTATTCGAAATAAACATATGTTTCTATGAATTTTGATTTTCTTTGCAGCCCATCTTTAGTTAAACCTTGTTTATTTGGCCCAAGTCAGCCTTTGAGTTTGATACCCTTGCTCTACATAAATTATGTCCTAATAGCTGGGTTACCCATTGGTGCTCTAGCACATATACTGTAGGAAGAAAAAATATTTCTCAAATCGTCTCTAAGCATATGCATTTTTACGCTTACAATTACGTACAGACGAAAACCCACGAGCATTGTACTTTAATTGGAACAATTACTTCGACCTTCGGAAACAAACGTACCCAAAAGTACACGCGCAGTCCCACAAATAAATGGAAGAATAAAAATTGAAGACAAATAACCATGCATCATTATACACTACGATATTTTTAATGATGGAACATTTTTTTTCCTTTCAATCAATTAGACAATGGTAATTTTTAAAAAAGGAAAACATTATGACATTCATTAACAATCCAAAAATACCCATATTTAAATGAGTCTGATCATAAGTAAAAGATCGTGTATTTTTAAAATCGTGACATCAAATGCAAATTAGTCTCTTTTTAATGAAACGGAAAAGAAATACTTGAATATAACAAGGAGGAACTGAATCATAGGTTATTAAATTTTTCAACGTGAAGCTAAAAATAGATCACAGAAAATTGAGAGGCAGCAGAATTCTTAGATCTTTTTTCCCCCAGAAATTTTTAGATCTTGTGTCGTGTGAAAACAATGGAAAAAATCAATTACATGTGCCAAGAGGATAAGTTTTTTTAAGGTATCCGACTACGTTCGGAACCGTGATTTTAAAAAAGCTCATAAATGGATAATTTTCATGATATTTAGTGTCACTTAGATTAGAATACATGTATAAAATGGTTTTAAGGACATTTTGACAAAAAATTATTTAAATACAATATTTTGGCAAAAATTAACTTAGAATAACCTTTTTAAAAAATGTTCTCCTTTTATAAAAAATGCTTCTAAAATAATAATATTTTGCTTATATAAAGTAAAGACTTCTCCAGAGAGTCTGAAATAGGATTTTTGAAAAATTCACATTTTCAGAGTTACTACCCTTTGAAATAATTATCGACGTTTTTTTCTTAAAATTTCTTCTGTTGTAGTAAAATATGGATAAATCCACTTCTAAGTTGTATATTTCAAAAATTCTAGTGGAGCCTCTGCAGAAAGGTCTGAGCTATATACTGGCAAAATATTATTATAATAGAAGCCTTTTGCACAAAAGGAGAATATTTTAAAAATGGGTTATTCTATGTTTTTTTTTTGTCAAAATATTGTACTTAAAATTTTTTTTTATTGTAATACTATTCATAAAACAATTTTATATACATTTTCTAATCTAAGTGACACTAAATATCATAAATATTATCCATTTATACGCTTTTGCAAAAGCACGGTTCCGAACGTAGTCGGATACCTTAACATGTTTGAATTTTTAGAATTAGACTACGTTCGGAAATCGTGATTTAAAAAAGCGTACGGATGTTTTTGACATTTAATGTCACTTGAATTAGAATATACATCTAAAATTGTAAGAATATTATTACAAGAAAAAATTATTTCAATGCCACTTTTTGCCAAAAAGAAAAAAAATAATAAAGAAAGAAGGACTTTTTTTAAAAAAAAAAACAAAAACATTCTTTTATGAAAAACGTTTTTAAAACAATATTTTTGCCTATATACAGCTAGAACTTCTGCACAGAGATGTTGAACAAGGATTTTTGAAATGTATAATTTAGAAAAGTGGATTTATACCTATTTCACAATACATCAAAGAGAAATTTTAACAAAAAACGCCGGTTATTTCAGTTCAGAGTAATTTTGAAAATAATGTGAATTTTTCAAAGCTAACTCAGTCTCTGTTGAGAAGTTTTAGCTATTTACAGAAGCATATTCCATAAGAGGAGAATGTTTTGAAAATGTGTCATTCATTTTTCATTTCCCCGGACAAAACTACTTTGAAATAAAATCGTTTTATAACAAAAATTGCATGTACATTCAAATTCACGTGGCACTAAACATCAAAATCATTCACATATAAGCTTTTGCAAAATCACGGTTTCGAACGCACTCGGATACCTTAAGATAAAATTTTGAAAAAGTAATTTAAGTTTCAATAAAATTTTAAGCATTGTATTTCACATAAGATAAATTTCGTTTTTCTTTACTGGTGACTCATGGCAATCAACTATGATTATATTTCTGCTTGCAAACATTATTGCCAACCTCGGCTAGTAATGTTCTCCAAGTTCACTATTTTACACAAAAATTTTAAGCGGAAAAATAGTCTGCCGCCAAGAAGAAAGCCAAATGATCAAAGAAACAGTTCTGGAGAAAAATATGGCGCTTGCTGCATTACACAAAATTGATATAATTTTTTTTATTCTATTTCAATTATTTCATGCGAATTCCTGATTACACATAAATTACTGTAAAACATCAATCTCGATTGATGCAAATATTCTTAATTTTTGCACGAATTTTACTTTGATTCAAAACAATTTATAGCAAAAATTTATTAGTTATAACATTCTTATTTTTGAAAATTAGGTTCATTAGTGGTGAAAGCAGGTATTTATAAAAGCGACCATGCACAATTTTTCAAGAGCTATATCAACGGCTTCAGTTATGAAGTTAAACGAAAAAACGTTAATTATTGATATTAAAATCTACATATTTTGAAAAAAGTTTGAGATTTATACACACAAAATAAACGGATGAATCGGTTTAATATTAAACATTATTAAAACTAAACGTTAACAAGAACATTTTTTTTTAATCTGGAAATAAAATGTTCTGAACTTTATCGTTAAACTTCATAAAAACTTTAAAACCTATTTGCTAGAGATATCTTTTATCCAGTATTTTTTCAATAAAATAATTTTTCCACCCAAAATGATTATTATCAAAATCCGGTGGATGATACATCTGCAGATACTTTCCCATGCATATCGAATAAATCGACTTAAGTCGGATCTAAATCGTAACATTAATCCTCGATATATACAATGATTTCAATTGCGCGATTTCTTATTGATTTTATAAGAAAACATTATAAAACGCTTCCGCATACTTTAGGCAGGATTCCCGGCCTCAGTTTCGGCTATTGTATAATGATGGATCCGCGAAAACATTCAGGCCTTATATAAATGAAAATTTTCATTGCTTTTAAAATTTCTCCCAATTCGTACAAATATGAAAATTTGAGAGAAATAAACGTAGTCTTTCGTACTTAATTCTAAATTTTTTTTTAAAGCTCTCTCACAAACACACTTTTATTCTAGATCAGTGGTACTCAATATTTTTTTCCTGTTGGGCCGCATACATATGTCAGCTATTTCACGCGGGCCGCATACGTATGTTAGTTATTTCACGAGGGCCGCAACATAAGGATAAATGGAGGGGGAGTGATGTAGAAATGTTTTAATACCAACATAACATTGGAAATTTAAAACGTGGAAAATTTATCAAAATATTATAACTCCTGTGTTTTGTTTTTAAATTATTTTTTATTTTTGTCACTAACACTAAATTAGAAGTATTTAAGAAACACTTCTTTACAATTTCTGCTTCATTAAACGGTTTCATATGATTACCAATACTATAACAAACTTCATAGGATGTCTTTGTTACCACTGACAAAACACTGTTGCTGTTATAAAGATTATTCACAAGAAAGCCTATTTATCACCTCTTGAAGTGTATCTTATTTTGAGAGTACTTATTTGTTGGTATTTTTTTTAAATACAGCACTTTCGTCACAAATCAAACAATTACTGATCCATGTTTGTTTTTCACTGCAAAAGAATCAACCTCCCAATCGTCTTGGAACGATCTATTTTCTTCGAATATTTTTCGCTTGCAAGATATGAAAGATAGTTAAAAAATAGTTCCACCCATAAAATGGTCGCTTGAGTTTGAGTGAAGATATTAACGACGCACTGTTCAGCTACACAGCGAGGGCTTTTGGCGACGGACCACACGTAATTTTTGAACCATGGTCAAGTGACGTGGACGACACCTGAGCTAGCACCCCCTCTCCTAACTACCACACCACACCAACGGGAGGGACGTTTCAGCTCTCGACAGATTTAACGTGCATTGCTGCCCTACACGGCGGGTCTTCAGTGGTATTGGGCTCGAACTCATGACATGCCTGCCATGGTCCGATAATCTTAACCACTGGGCTACCGCAGCCCTCATAAAATGGTCGCTACTCCACTGTTGTCACTAACCGTAACCTTTTCAAATAGAAAAAGAATATGAATTCGTACCCGTACGACATCGACAGCATAAATCAAAACTGATATATTTGATATTAGCAAAAGAATTTTCCACCAAATTTTTAATACAATGTTCTTAAATACGTAAATTTCTCAGAGCAATGAGCCATGATCGGGCCACTTAAAAAGGCTCTGTGGGCCACACGCGGCCCGCAGGTTGAGTACCGCTGGTCTAGCTCTTAACAATGGCGTGACGTGGTTGTTGAGGGTAAGTTGCCAGTCGAGGCCAGTCAAATTTACCAAGTCAGTTACTTCTAGAGTGACACTGATCATGAAGAATTCGCTTGTGAAAAAGAGTGATACACTGGAAAGGTTCTCAGTCTTGCCATTGAGCTGTTTCGAATATCGCGTATGATGGTATCCAAACTCGAACTCATGATTCCCTCCATTGATTGTTCTTTGATGTAACCCGAATATTACTGTCGACGATTGTCTGTTAGTGTAGCTCTTGACTTTTAGTTCTTCCTTAATCTCATCCAATAAAGGCCATGTGATTATTGTACCACAGGTCCGGGGCATAAGACCACGGCTGGGCAAGACCAACTGAGCCATCCACCCCTTCAGCGGGTCGCTGAATGAGTATCAAGCTTGCTTAGGAACTAAACATTGGGGGTATCCCGTCAGACTGACCATCTGACCGGAACGTTTGACCATGCACCTCAGTGCTCAATGACATGAAAATTGAGATGGACACAGTAGGCTTAGACCCTCATGGGCTGTTGAACCACTGAGTTAAGTTTTGTAATTATTCCAATGCGGCGTTATCAATATAGTCTCGAACTCACAAACATATTTAATAAGTAAACTCTGGTACGCTACTGGTACGTAAAGATTTAAAAAAAAAATCACTTTTCACCAAAAAAAGTACAAAACTATTTCTCTTCCCCAATAGAAAAACCCCATTATAACCTAAATTCGACGATAGGAAAGATCGGAATCCTATTCAAGTACGAAAATTTCGCAGAATTAGCTGTCACACAGGTAACCCCCTTTTGAAAAAGGCAACTTCCATCAGATTTATCAAGAAGGTAAGGTTCAAGGTCATACCTACTTCCTGCTCGAGAAAAATCTTCCGTTCCTTTTTTTTTTGTAGCAGACGATTTTGTGCCTCAAATGAGGGAGGGGAAGGTCCCATACTGACACTAATAAAAACGTGTTTCTCTCCCTCCCCTCCCCCCAATTGCCCTTGACCCTCGAATACGCTGTCCAAACCGTTCCTATATCCGTATCCTATATCTCAACATCAAAACCGTTATTTCGCAAAGAACTACGTAATAAGAGCAACTGTCAAAATAGAATGAGGTGCCGGTGTTTTGAAATGATATGAAATAACAGGGATAAATAGATGATTTTTCCCCCTATAAATGAGTTTGTGTTATGTCACAAATGTAAGCCCCGAAGGTTTTTGAATTGTCTTTGTTCGATTTGGCGTGATAGAAATCGGCTCAATGTTTACGATCGTGAAGGACTTGACACTATATTCAGATCGAATTGGCATTAAAAACTGATAAAATCTGGTTTGTGTGTTCATTAAAAGGTGTACTTGCATACTGACCTTTTGTCAGCGATTCACCGCCAAAAATAAATTGCGCGGTCTCTAGAGAGTAATTGCCTAAGTTTAATAGTTACGACAATTTATTTTTTTTTAACTTATAATCAGAATTGTGGCTATATTTTTCAACCCATAAGTCGCCAAAGATCGCCAATGGTAAATAAAAGACTGACATGTAAGTATTACGCGAGTGAGTGCTTGTGACATCGCTCTCTAAAACAAAAAGGTTATTGGCAACGTCCTTGACATTTTGAGCCAAGGTCAAGTGACGTGGACGACAACTGAACTGCCACTCCCTTTTTTAACTACCACATCACAACAACGGTAGGACGTTTGAGCTTTCGACAGATTTAATGTGCATCGGTCCCCTCTGCACGGCGGCTCTTTAGCGGTACTAGGCTCGAACTCTTGCTACGCCGGCCACGAGTCTGTTACCTTGACCACTTAGCTACCGTAGCCACATCTAAGCTGGCACCCCACAACTAACTACCACACCACGTCAATGGAAAAACTGAGCTGCCTCAGATTTAACGGGTATCTGGTCCTCTACACGGAGAGACTTCAGTGACACCTGAACTCGAATCCACGACTCGACAATGCCGGTCACGAGTTCGAGACCATGATTACTAGGCTATATCGGCCACAAGTACGGGGAAAAGGCCAAAATAGAAAATTGACGATTAAATTTTTTTTTCTTAGCTTAGACGTTTCAGTTAATGATGAAATTTATAACAAAACGAATTATAACAATCTATTCTAAACTGAATTCATGCAAGGGCTTGGTTTTTAAGTAAAAATTAATATCAACTACATTACTAAAACACAGTGAACAACACCCAATTGTATCAGCTAAGTCACAAAAATTGTAAACAGCAATTGCATTGTGTATTGAATATTTACTAATGTTGTATGTAGAAGCAACGAAAATGCTGTTGCCGACAGACGTAATTTTGCACCACGGTCAAGGTATGAAGTCCAAACTTCCTCACCACCCCATTTCAATCCCCTTTACACGAACGACATGACAAACATCCGACATGACAAACATCCGACCTGACAGCCTTAAACACAACGAAAGATGAAAGATAAGCGCTGTAATTCTGAATTGAAGTTAATTTCAAAGAGCAAAACACATGTTAATTACATCGCTTTAAAACTAAAGCACATATATTCCCTGAATTTTTAATCGCATTCAAGTGACAAGCTGTAAAATTTCCAATTTTCCGTGAAAACGCATCCATTAGTCAAAACTTGGAGAATGGAGACGAGAATTGACAGCCGACCAGTCGCGAAATTTGCCATTCTTCCATCAGATCGCGGAGCATTTAAAAACATGACTCATTTGTCTACGATTTGAAAGGGAGTAGCTCCCTAAAAACATTTAAAGTTCAATTTTCACTGTTGAAACTGAATTTAAATACTAAAATGTGCTGAGATTAAAGGTGTTTTTTTTTTAAAATTTTGAAATATGAACTCAATTTAATTTTAGATCTATTGTAAAAAAAAGCAAACACTTTTTCATTCTCAAATTCTTAAAATAATTTCTCAGAATATTTAAATAAAAGCAACATTTTAACTGCTAATCATACTTCGAGGAAATAAAAATTCACTTAAAAAAAAGAACTGTATGAAAAATATTTACCATGCTAGAATATTTTATTGGGTCTTCGTACAATTTCAGGCACGGGAAAAAAAAAATCTTAATTTAATATTCCTAAATTCTGAATCGGTTTTAACGCTTCTTCTTACACGCCAATGGATGATATTTTTCGAATGTAAAACGATGTAATAAATTTTACAAACATCACATTAAAAAGAATTTCCAAAAACGAAACAAATACCAAAATGGAATGCATTTCATGACATGATGTATCTATAAAACCCTAAGCATTATGCTCAATCCCTTTTGTTATTGTGACTTTTAAAACTTCAATCTGCGAAAATTATTCCAGTCATATATAATAGTGATCAAAATTCAAATATATTTTGCTCAACAGCAAGGTATAATTAAAGCTTAGAAGCCAAAAATACGAACCAGAAATAAAAGTTTTGATTTTTAAATTCACCTCACTCACTGCCAAACAATTTTTTTTTCAAAATAAACCTTAATTTTTATCAGTACATAAATTCGATATCGCAGGCAATAGAACGCGAGCACTTTTATCCAGGTTTTATCAGAAAATTTGAGTGCGAATACCATTTACAATTATTTAGAACAAAAAATTAAAAACAATTACATGCAATCAATTTTATTTCCCTCCACAGAAGGCAAGCCCTATGTTTGCACGTTTAATATACAGTTTAAGGTATCCGACTACGTTCGGAACCGTGATTTTAAAAAGGCGCATAAATGGATTATTTTGCATGATATTTAGTGTCACTTAGATTAGAATACATGCATAAAATTGTTTTAAGGACATTGTGACAAAAAATATTATTTAAATACACTATTTCGGCTAAAAATTAACTTAGAATAACCTTTTTTCAAAATGTTCTCCTTTTGTGAAAAATAATTCTATTATAATAATATTTTGCCTGTATATAGCTCAAACCACTGTTCAGAGGCTCAACTATGAGTTTTGAAAAATTCACATTATTTTCAGAGGTACAACCCATTGAAATAATTATCGGCGTTTTTAAATTACTCTCCTCTGTTGTCGTAAAACATGAATAAACCCTCTTCTAAGTTAAATATTTCAAAAATTCTAGTTGAGCCTCTGTAAAGAGGTCTGTGCTATAGACAGGCAAAATATTATTGTAATAGAAGCATTTTTCACTAAAGGAGAATATTTTGAAAATGGATTATTCTATGTTCATTTTTTTGTCAAAATAGTGTACTTAAATAATTTTTTTATTGTAATACTATTCTTAAAACAATTTTATATACATTTTCTAATCTAAGTGACACTAAATATAAATATTATCCTATTTATACGCTCTTGAAAAATCACGGTTCCGAACGTAGTTGGATACCTTAAACAGAGTAGAAGGGAGCTGTGAGAAAAAAACTGTATATAATTTATCTTATAAACTATACTGAAAAACTATTTTCAATAATTTTTTAAAAACAGCACCGAAATGCAAACAATCACCTTGCATAAAAAATCTGTCATACTCCTTTAAAGGCAATGAATATCTTTAAAAATAAAATTTAAAACAATAAATATTAAAATTCTTACCAATATCATAAATCCAGCGGAGGGGGGGGAAGAGAAGCAGAAAAAAGGTGCTTCGTAACACAGTTCGAAAAAAAATCACTCACGCTCCGCACACAACGTCAACTCCGTCAAAATCAATTCACGTCTTTTCGATTCACCTGGATATATCGTTTGGAGCTCAGCTCTGTCTGAATCGTCTGTCTTTTCGAACGAGCGCTCTCAGCTCCGGGAGGGGGAAGAAGAGGGTCACGTGATCCAGCGGAATAAACAACCGCAATTTGCAGAATCACGTGACGGCACGGGGCGAGTGAAAAGAAGTTCTGCGGAAAAAGTTCCGTATTGTTCTTCTGTTTCGATTTATCTGAGCGCATCGTGCAAGGTCAACGTCCTCTCCTCCCTCCCCCCTACTTTTTTTTTTTTTAACAATAAATGAAAACTATCGTCTGCCGCCCGCGAAAATCATCTATCCGCAACTGTGTTGTTCTTCCGAGTACTAAGTATTATAACGGTAGCAGTTAATAATCCGGTGAAAGCTATTTTTATTTTTTTTACTGAAAACGATTTTTTTTCTTTGTTTATAACAGTTCAGGCATTCTATGCGGTTTACAAACTGTAAGCATGCTTTTTAGATGTTTCGAGCGGAAATCTGGTGCGTAAAAAGTGATGTTCTTTTTTCCGGTGAAATGGTTGCAGTTATTAATCACAAGTTGAAAAAAAAAAAATGAATATCCCTTTATCTGAAAATAATCTCATTTTTTTTTTCCGTCTGTAGCTTTTGCACCGTTGAAACAAATCCTAAATGCAATTAATGGTCACCGCAAGTTTGAAAGATAAAAATGTTGTTTTTCGTGACGGTTTTCATGATAGTGCTCAAAATTCTCTATGGAGCTTTAATTCTCAACCCCCTTCAAAAATGAATTTTGTTTATTAACACGCTTTTATAAGTTTCACTTGTATGTAACGGAATCTTTGAACTTGATTTTTACCCACTTTAAAAGGTCAGATTAATTCGAAATTTTGCACACTTGTCAAGGACCGAGGACAATACAATAGTTTCATAATTTTGTTCCATTGTCCTGAACAGGATAATCAGGAGACAGGTTAATCCAGATTTGGCGACAAATTCATTATACCATTTCCAAATTTGGTGATTCTTCCTACCATTGCCGATTTGGAGACTAATTCTAAAACCTTTTCCAAAGGCGACAATTTCATATCCCATTTCAGTTTTGCGACTAAAAGTTTAAAGAGAAACTCAAAAAAGTAAAAAATTTTTTTTTTTTTTTGCGTCAGCAATTTCTTATCATAATATAAGCATTTGCCCAGTCTTTCTGAAAATGGAAATAAAAAAAGACTCGTGCATGTGAAAAAAAATAATTTGTTCTAACTCAGGGATGGGCAAACGTTTTCGATCGTGGGCCAAAAATTTTTTTTAAAAAGTGTATGAATAAATGATGGTTAAAAAAAATAAAAATACATGCTTTTACTGAAGATCAAAAAAAAAAATGAAAATAAATATAGTTTAAAAATCTAAAAATTCCGTTTTTGTGATTAATCGAACTAAAAAAAATAATTCTTAATTAAGGAATAAAACTGAGTTACGAAAAATAAATGTAATTGTGGTAACGGTTTCCATATCAATTGTTATAATTTCTTACTTTTTCTATTCCCGAAATGCTGAGTTTATAGTAAAATTTGATAAAAGCCCACTTTTACGAATCTTTGAATTGATTTTTATCATTAATCATTATTCGAAATTTTGCACAGTTTCGATTAACAAACAGCGTGTTTTAATTTTAAACTATTATTTATTTTTTGATTATTTATTCAAGTATTCAAACTGAATTTCTCTGTTAAAAAAATGTGAATTTTCTTATCTTTACTTTTTCAATAAATTTTGTGAAAATATTTTCCACTCCTCAGATTCTACGAATCCTCGCGTTAAAACTATTTATATCACATAAACTTTGCCGTTTTCTTTTTTCTTTTTGAAAATGCAGTAGTTAAAATTAAAATAAAAAATGGAAGTTATAGATTTGTTTTTCCAAAATTGCCTTCTTGTATTAATGAGGATTATACTAAGGAGATAACTGAAAAATATATTTTTAAGTAAAAAAAAAGAAAGAAAAATCTGCTACCACAAATATATTGATCTTCAACAAAATGCATTGTATTGGTAGATTATTCGATTATATAATTGCAAACGATGTTTTCTTCTTTTGATGTTGCTGAATTTTTTCACGATGTCCAGCAGCAGGGGGAAAAAACTTAAAACAAATAAGCTATACAAAATTATGCACATATGTATATTTAATCTTCATTTCATATTAATAATATTTAGAGCACACAGGAATTTTTCAATGGGGGTTCGGGAGTCGAAAGTCCACCATTCTGGTATCATACTCCAAACATATTCTTTGATTTTATCGATTGTCGGGAAAAAAATAATAAAAAATAAATCAATAAATTATTAATTAGTATTAATTAATGAAATAAATTATTAAGGTACTTTTCCGTTTCTCCGGCGCAGTCGAAAAGTCGCCTAAAATGATACAACCACCGCCAAATGGAATATTCCCTCTGGTAAACATTTACCACCACATTTTCCAAACAAGTCGTGGTCTTTTCTTATTAGTAACATCTTTTTCATAATTCATCAAAAACGTATGAAAACCCAATGAGAACAAATATTTTTTGATAATATGTGTACATTGAGAATCCCAGTGGCTGAGTGGTTAGTGTATCGCGCTTGCACACCACAGGCCCGAAGCTCAAAACACCGGGTTGGGCAAGGTTGACTCGGCCTTTCATCCCTTAGTGGGTCGATAAATCAGTACCAAGCTGGCTTGGGAACTAAACACTGGGGGTTTCGCATCAGACTGACCACCTGGCCGGAACATCTGCTTAATCACCAATGGCCAAATGTTGCATATACTGAGTTGGGCACAGTAGGCCTTGGCTCTCATGGGCTGTCACGCCACTTGAGTTAAGTTATGTGTATATTGTGTATTGTCGCCAATAACGCCAACTAGGCTAGATTTGCGCCGGCGAAACGGGAAAGAATGATTATTAAAAACAAATAATTAAATTACTAGAAATTAATATATACATAAAATTATCATTGGACAAAAAATCAAGGGTGATGGGGATCAGACCCCCGCCCCTTACCCTTATATGCGCCACTGATACTATTTATTTTACGCAGAGCTATAATAGAGATAGTTTCAGCAATGCTTCTGTCGAACTGTGTGTTTGAGCCCGATATCGTCTATAGACGAGTGATATAAAAGTGGCGAGGCACATTTCGTCTATCGAGACTTAAAACTTCTCACGTTGGCGTGAAAAATGTTGGCCGTGATGCCCAGTGGTCAAGTTCACGAACTCATATAGCCAAACCAGTCAGGTCGAATCGTGGGTTCGAGTCATGACACCACTGGAGATCATGCGGAGGGACTGATGCACGTCAAATCTTTCCGCATTCCAAATATCTCACGTTGGTGTGGTGTGGAAATTTGTAGAGCAAGGTGACAGATCATGTGCCACCCTCCTTACTTGGTCGATGCCTCAAAATTACGAGTGAATATTGACGTCGCACTGTTCAGCTACACAAGGGCTTTTGGCGACGGACCTCGTCATTTTGAATCATGGTCAAGTGACGAGGACGACACCTGAGCTGCCCCCCTATCCTAAGTACCACACCAAACCAACGGGAGGACGTTTCAGCTCTCGACTGATTCAAAGTGCCTCGCTTCCCTACATGGCGGGTCTTTAGTGGTACTGAGTTCGAACTCATAACATGTCTGCCATGATCCGATACCTTGACCACTGGTTCAGCTTCTAATAGCGACAAAAAAAGTTCGCCGACGTAGCCGCCCATCCGGTAGAGTGGTTAGTGATGCTGACTACTGTGCAGTAGGGCCTGGGTTAGGTTCCCGGAGAAGGCATGCATGTTTGCAAATGTCTAGTGCCTGTGCGGCATGGGGGTACTCTAAACAGCAGTCGAGCCGCCTCTCGTGAGGCTGGTGGAAGGGGAAGAGAGGTGGGAGACCCGTGACCACCTCCAGGTTGTTCTCACACAAAATTGGGGTGGAACCGTGCCACATCGTATTGTCACCTGTATTGTGTTCAAAGCTACGGCTAACGACAACCTATGCAGCGATGAATTTCGTGGGCGGCCTCGATCTAACACCATCAGACGGATGGCATTAGAAACAACAACAAATCATACCTGTAGAGTGTGGTCCAGACTTTGGTTTTGTTCTCGCCATCGTCAAAAATACGAAGTTGTGGAAGATTCTTAGCTTTCTTGATGGCAACACAGATTTTATACACGAAAGACCTCGTGAGTGAGTGCTTATTTAACGTCGTACTTTTTAGCTACACGAGGGCTATTGGGGACGGACCTAAAAATTTCGAGCCATGGTCTACTCACGAGGACGATACTTGAACTTCAACTCCCCCGACCCTCGATAGATTTAACGTGCATTAGCCCTTCCATACGACGGTTCTTCAGAGGCATCAGGCAGAGGGTCATAAAAGTCCGGCCTCGAGTCAATGACCCCGCAGTCACAATTTTCAGTCACGGTTATGTGTTTAGTGCGTCATCTGAGCTGGCACTCCACTTTCTATGTGGCCGCGGTAGCCGAGTGGTCAAGGTATCGGATCGTGGCTGGCCTTGTCACGAGTTCGAGCCCAGTACCACTAAACACCCGCCGTGTAGGGGAGCGATTCACGCTAAATCTGTCGAGAGCTCAAACATCCTCCCGTTGGTGTGGTGGGGTAGTTAGGAGAGGTGCCAGCTCAGGTGTCGTCCACGTCACTTGAACATGGTTCAAAATGACGTGGTTCGACGCCAAAAACCCTCGTGTAGCTGAACAGTGCGACGATAATATTCACACACTCACTCGAGCCTTGGCACATTTAACGCGGATCAATCCCAGTACATAAGGACTCGAACTACCACCACGTGACTCCATGACCAGTCGGCTGTTGGGTCTCAAAATCACGGGGGTGCATTGCCTATGATTAGAGGGGCTCTGTTCTTTTTGTAGAGCAAAAATATGAGCAATAGGAAGACATTTGAGAAATGAATAAAAATTGTCGGTAACTTTTAATTTTTTTTCAAGTTTCGTGATTTTTATTTCATTAAAATTTTCAAATGTTTTCTTCCGCCTCCCCTTTTCAATACCTACACACACACACTATTAGCTCACACTTTTTATATATTTATTTATTTATTTATCTTGGTGGAATTTTCAATCGTTAATAAAATGCATTTTAAAGCGCTCCATGGAGCTGAAATTATATGTACATGATTATTTTGGGTGACAATACAATAATTTAGTTATAATTAATAAAAATTAATTGATTAAAACTAATTAATTAAAGAATTAAAATACACACACACCACTACACACACAGCCGCGTTGGCGTCACTTTTGGTGGCTTAGTGACCCTTTTGGCGACTTGTGTCAAAACTTTAAAGGGTTTTTTTCTCACATTTTAAAGAGCTCGTTTAAGCTGCAATTTTCTATACACTAATGCTTTGGGTAAAAATACAATAATTTAATTATAATTAATTAAAGTGAATTGACTGAAACTAATTATTTAAAGAATTACAAATATAGCCACGTTGGCGTCACTTTTGGCGACTAGTGTCAAAACTTGAAAAGGTTTTTTCTCACGTTTTAAAGCGTTCAGTTGAACTGAAATTTTATAGACACGATTGCTTTAGATGACAATACGATATTTTAATGATAATGAATAAAAATGAATGATGTGTTCTGTCCTATGTCATTGTAACTATTTCATAAAAAGTAGCTAAAATAAAAAAAATTTTGTTGATCTAAGTAGGAATTGAGACTTAATTTTATATATATATATATATATATATACATATTACTTGTTTAAAATACCAACAGTTTCAAAAGTAAATTTTAAAGAAAAATTGCTATATTTTTAGAACTTTTAACTTTTGGTTTAATTTCAAAGATAAATTCGAAAGCGTCGGGCAAAACTTTATAACCGCGGTTTATTTGCTCTCGACAAACTCTTCCGGCAAAAGAGTTTACTTAAGTTCGACAAACACATCGCGTAAACAGAGGACTCGAGCAACCATAAGAAGATGTAGCTTTAGATATGCTGAGAAAATATTTGTGTGAGATTTTTAAAATTATGCATTACTTCCCTACACACACACACAAAACGTCAAATTATTCTAAAAATAGATACCAAGATTGTTCGATATCGGCATTCATTTTCTATATATTAAGAATTTATAGTATGTCGTTATCATAAATAAAATTAATTTTTCCCTTATTTTATTCAACGTTTTTTTAAATTCATTGGCTACATAATCTATAATTGATGTCGAGTGAGTGAATATTAACGTCGTACTGTTTAGCTACACGAGGGCTTTTGGTGATGGACCACGTAATTTTGAACCATGGTCAAGTGACGTGGACGACACCTGAGCTGGCACCACCCTCTCCTAACTACCACCACCAACAGGAGGACATTTCAGCTCTCGACAGATTTAACGTGCATCGCTGCCCTACACGGCGGGTCTTTAGTGGTACGGGGCTCGAATTCGTGACGAAACCAGCCACGATCCGATACCTATACCACTCGGCTACCGCGGCCATAATGCCATAATGATGTCGAAACTTTTCATTTTGAAACACGATCATGGGTCTATAGATATTTAAATTGGTACCGCACATTCCTGAATTCCACATCACGCCAGCAGTGGAGATTTTTAATTGAAACATGTAAAACTTTCGCTATTTACTAAGTTACTGTCGCTAATCAGAGATGTAAAGTAACAAAAATGGTTAAGTAACTAAATAATTAGCAAACTAAACCAATCCCTTCAGTGAGTGTACAAATCAATTTGAAATTTTAGAAACAACGTAAGAAGAATTGTGCAGCGGTGTCTTATGCTGCTAAAGGTAGGGTCACTGGTAACGCAGATCACTTCCCACTCCTTTAGAAAAAAAAAACATTTAGAGGGTCTATAAAGCCATTGCTACCCAACCTTTTTGTCTCCGCGGATCGATCAACGTTTGATATTTTTACTGCCGCCCGCTGAGGGGTGGGGGGAGAGGCGTGATTGTTTATATTTTACATTGTTTTGATTTTGTAATTTTAATTTAATTGTATTTAAACATGCCTTCAGAACAAAATACGGTTACAGCAAAAAGTGATTTAAAAAGTGCTTTAAAAGTGGAATATAAAGTGTTTTCCATGGAAAGTCGCAGAAACTCGAGAGAATTACACTACAGAAATAAAATAGAAATAATTTATAGTTTCTTGGATGACCTGGTACCATTTGATCCATGGACCGGTACCGGTCCGCGGGCTGGGGATCACTGCACTAAACAACCTATCCTCTTATCGTTCACAGCCACAACAGTAAAAGTATTTTAATATTAATTAATACACGCATACATATAAAAGAAAATCAACTTTATGCTTATCAAGAGGTCTCCGAAACTATTAGACCTACAGACTTGAAATTTGGGAGGCATGTTTCTTTTGTTGAATAGAGATCCGCTAAGAACGAGTTTTGCGAAAATCGAGTTTAGGGGGAGAAGAACGGGAATTTCTCCCGTTTTAGAAATTCAAGTTTTCTCCTTTTTAAATCAAAAGGCGATTACAAAAAAAATGTTTTCAGTACAATTGAAAGCTCGATACTAGGACTATAACTTAAGAACTATATAGTCATATATCACATAAAATATCCAGGGAAATCTAAGTTATAGGTTTGATAGTAAAAAGGGATACATTAAATATGTTTTTTTTAAAAATGTTGTTATTATAAAAATTTTAATTCATTCTTTTTTAATAATACAGTTATAAAGATTTTCTGTGACCAATATATAAACTTCAAGCGCAAGCTATTAAATATCATGAATTTATCAACAAATGGGTTATATATATACTCCCAATTTCAGATGTTTTTTAAAAAAATATATACATCATTTTTTTTAATGCCTTTGAATGGAGCCATGATTTGTTAAGGTTGTTTTCGGTTAATGTTAAAGAATAGGGCCCGAATTTGAAACATTTTTTCAGATATAAAAGAAATGAAACATTAATATGATATTCTGGCTTCACTATCCTTTAAAGAGCAGTATTTTTTATCATACTTCCCATTTTTAACCGAGTTGATTTATTTTTTCAATTCTTACACTATTAGCTCGCACGCGCGGTCTATATATTTATTTATATATTTGTATATTTATTTATTTATCTTGGTGGAATTTTCAATCGTTCATAAAATACATTTTAAAGCGCTGAATTGAGCTGAAATTTTATATACAGGATCATTTTGGATGACAATACAATAATTTAATTATAATTAATAAAAATTAATGGATTAAAACTAATTATTTAAAGAATTACAAATACAGCCACGTTATCGACTTAGCGACCCTTTTGGCGACTTGTGTCAAAATTTGAAAAGGTTTTTTTCTCACGTGTTAAAGCATTCAGTTGGACTGAAATGAAAAGGACAATACGATACTTTGATACTTTAATGAGAATTAAAAAAACTAATTACCACACTTAATGTTGCGATTCTGTCCTATGTATATGTATATTTATATTAATTGTAACTATTTAATAAAAATACTAAAATAAAATTTTTCGTTGTTGATCTAAGTAGGAATTGACTTTAAAACTATTTTTTTATAATACTTGTTCTGGTATAAAATGTGTTTCGTAATATCTCCTATATCGTAATGTTAAATGGGTTACACCTTCACTCATTAAAACAAAAAAGAAAATATTCACGGAATATTTTGAAATTTTTAAAAACACTATATTTTTAACAGAGGTATGAGCTAAGATATTGCAAATTTCCATGGAAATGGAGGCATTTTTCTCTCTGAAAATGTGCTTCGCGTTTAGTTCAAGCTCTCGTACTTAAATCGAAGACAGCCTTAAACTGTGTTCTTTAAAACGCACTACATAAAACAACTTTATTACATTTAACTACTGCGAAATTTGAGAAAATAAATTTATCTATTCAAACGATTTACTGACTTTAAAAAAAAATCGTCTGCCTTTATTTTCCCGCCAATATTTTCATGATACGAATATTTGCCACAAAAATAAACCTCTACTTGGAAATAAAAATTCACGTTTCTAAACGTGGACGGAAAAACACGTGGATATAAATAATACCTTTCAACGAAAGAAGCAATCAAACCCCCCATCAAGCAATTAAAAAGGAAATTAAACGCCTTTTAGAAAAGGCAGTGCGTACGTACGTACGTGACTCAATGCACGCGTTTTGACAGCCACAAAAGACCGATCAGTGACGATGTTGCAACCCCACAGTTAAACTTTAGAATGAGCGCGTGTTGTTTTTCAGCTTACGGAAGAAAAATAATACATTTTCCAGATTTTTGAAAGAAGACTCGTGTTGTTGTTGTTTTCAAGTGATTCAATAGTTATTTTTAATAATCAGTCATGCCTTGTGACATTGTAACCTGCGGGTACGGAGTGAACGTGTGTATCAAATTGAGTTCCATTTGTAAGTACATCGTTGTGCGCTTGTTATTTATTAGTCATCGCAGCGAAAAATTGAATGTGTTTTTATATCGGTTTATCGATGCTCTTTATTTATTAACAAATATTAATTAAAATTGTTTAAGTTATTTGTTGATTTAATTTTTTTACCTAACTTATACATGCCGCAGGAATGACGAAATTAGGAATTTCATCAAATCCTTAACACTAATCCTACCAACACTTAATAGATACCTTATTTCTACCATAGCGGGTCAAATGACCCGACTTTATGTTTTATGCTTGAATGTATGAAATATGGATGTTAGAAGGAAATAAAAATAAAAATTAAATTTATTATGATAAAACAAAATAGTAAATTGACCATTTCTATTAGAAAAGCAAAAAATTAGAATTTTTAATTCATTGCTCATCGCATTTTTTACATATACGTGTGTCCATTGTACATTTTCCGCAAACGTATTTTTTACATTTAGAGCAAATTTTGTTGTTTTCATTTTCTTTACAGTATCCTATTTGACATCTCTTATGTTGATAAGCATCTGTAGTAGACTTAGGCAACGATCCTTTCGTATTTTTTCTTTGTTTTGGTTGTTCACGGGCTTCTCGAAAATCGGCGACAAGTTCTACTGCTAGCTTGAGTAAAAAATCTTGTCTTGAGATGTTTTCTCCTGTCGTTTGCTTGTACAAAATCCAGGCATTTATGCCAGCTAAATCAAGGATATTGAAAAAACTTGGAGAGGCCATCTGCAAAGACTTTTCTTGAAATTATTCTCAGCTATTTTGAATGAACTACTTTACGCAACAGTCTTTGTAAAAACATGCAACTTACCGACTACAATACGATAAGCAATATGACTCGATAAGCTTATTAAGAAAATGCTCTCCGGGTCAAATGACCTATTGTGGTAGATAACGGTATACAAGTATTATACTCAAAATAAACAAAACAAAAAAATAGTATAATAACTGTAGATTAATTACTTATAAAAAAAGTCATGAAGTCAAATGTGCAAAAGCAATAAGATGATACGTGCATTTTCAATCCAAAAGTTCAAAATGGGTCATTTGACCCGTTATGGTATGTTTAGTGTTAAGGCTGTCTCTTCGGTTAATGTTAAAGAATAGGACCGAATTGGAACATTTTTTCAGATATAAAAGAAATGAAAGAATTTTAAAAATATTTTTTTTAACCGAGTTAATTCATTTTTTCTGGAATAAAATGTGTTTCGCGTTTTTTCTCCTATACCGTAATGTTAAATGGGCTAGGCCTTCACGTATTAAAACAAAAAAGAAAGTATTCATGGAATTTTTTTGGCATTTTTAAAAACACTACATTGTTAACAAAGGTATGAGTTATAATATTGCAAATTTCCATAGAAATTGAGGCATTTTTCTCTGTCTGGAAATGTGCTTCGCGTTTAGTTCAGGCTCTCTTACTTTTACGAAGACAGCCTTAAGGGATATGATCAATTGACGGGAGATGTTAAAAATAACGTCTCTTCAAAGGTCATTTTCCTCATGAAAGTAAGTGGTTTATCAAATCCCTGAGCTGTTTCAGTGAAAATGATGAACGACTAGTCAGTGCTTGGCTAAATACTATCGGAGGGGACTGGGGACAGTCCTTGTCTTCTAACCATACAGGTATTACTATCGATCACCTAAAGATCAACCCCATATCTAAAAAATGGCTCCATAGGATTAACATAGGGTTGATATTTTAGTGCGTAAGCAACCGAGAGAGAAAAGATGTTACACATAAAAAAAATACCACCCTAATTTTCTAATTATTTGTTAATTAGTTTCGAGAGAGAATAAATAATTTGTATTTCATTGACTATATTGTTCTATTACTTACTTCTACGTTTAATAATGCGCCCTATTTGTGTAAAATAAACACTTTTAAACTTTGACAATATTATTTCATCATTTCACTGAAACTTGTCAAGGATTTGTTCAAATCCCTAACTTTCATCCCTAACCTAACGGGAGACGTTATTTTAACATCTCCCGTCAATTGATCATTTCACTTAGGGATTTGATGAAATTCCTATAATACCATCATTTTCCTACGACATACATACTACTCGATAGGTCAGAGGTAAAAATTATTGGAAATCTCTCTCTCTCTATTTTTTAGAAAAGTGATTCACTCTTCATTCACTCACTCATCACTCCGAAACTATAAGACCTACATACTTGAAATTTTGGAAAGCATGTTCCTTACGTTCAGTAGAGATCCGATGACGACGAGTTTTACAGAAATCGATTTCAGAGGGGTGGGTGGGTTATGAAGAGCTAAGGGAAAATTATGGATTAAACGTCCCTTTTTTTTTAAAATATTAGATCGACAAATTTGAAATCTAGTAACCATGTTCTTTTGTTCAGTAGAGATCTAGCTAAGAATGAGTTTTCTGTGGAAATCGACTCGTAAGAAAATTTTCCCTTTTTGAGTTATTAGACCTGCAACTTGAGATTTGGAAAGCATGATTCCTTTCTTGAGTAAAGATAAGATAATAAGGAGTTTTGCGCAAAATTATTTCCAAGGGGGATAACTAGGGCTTTATAGGTAAAAAAAAAGTCCGTTTTTGAACAATTAGACTTACAGATTTGAGATTTAGTAAGCATGATTGCTTTTTTGAGTAGAGATCCGATAAGAGAGAGTTTTGTGTAAATCGACTCTTGTGTGTAACTCGGGGCGTTAAAGGTAAAACACCTCCCTCTCCCCCTTTTTTTTTAACTATTAGGCTTGATGACTTGAAATTTGGGAGACATGTTTTCTTTTTTTTTGTATAGAGATCCTCTAAGAATGAATTTTGCGGAAATTGACTCTGGAGGTATGAGGGAGTAAAAAATAATTGTTTTTCCATCTGATAAATTCAAGTCCTTTTAAAATAAAGGCGAGGACTATGAGAGCCTAATGGTAAGACTTATACAGTTGAACCTTTATTATCCGGAGCGTCAAATATCCGGACCAGTATTTTTTTTTTTGTCAACTACATGTACTGAATATGAATACGTTTTCGAACAGTGCAATGCTCAACACTTGTTTCGCGTGAGGCCAAAAGTGACGTTAAAACCAAAAGTCAGGGATATTTGAGGGATTTCGGTTGTCTGATTTGGTAAATATCTGCGCGGAATAGTAGGTCAGTTTGATTCACGTGAGGGGGTGTATACGTGCTCTTTTGTTGAGTTGTGAACTGCTGTGGCTTCGAATTCAAACCGGAAGCGCAACGTCTTGGAACATAGAGACAAAACTTGAAATATTGAACCGTCTCGCGAAGGGAGAAAGTGGAGCGTCTCGAGCACAGTTTTATAATATTGGAAAGTGTCAACAATTTCTGACAAAAAAAAGCTGAGAAACCATTTTGAATTAAGGATATCAAGAATGTGATGAAGAAGACGTAGAAACCTGGCTGGCATGCGATGCAGAAGACTGTGGATTTCAAATGCTAAATGATGACGAGATTGTGACTTCCGTGCAAGAAGAATCCGACCCTGTCGACGATGAAACGGATGAAGGCGAGGACAACAACAACAACGAAAGTAGCAGGGGTCCATCAAATGCTGACGCATTTTCTGCGTTGGAGGCAACTATGGAGTGGTACGAACAACAGAGTGCTGTCCTACTTAACTACTGCTGCTCAAGAGAATAAGAGACCTTGCAATGAAAAAACGAAGGCGTACGATGGTACAGCGCAAAATAAGGGATTATTTTCCACAATAAATGTAAAATTGCGACATTTTGCACCTATTTTGTTTTTTCTTCAAGCATGTTTCCCGCATGGGATGATTTTCAATATTCGTATAGTGTCCGGTTTCATATACTGCATGGATCGCATTCGGTTTTCAGTTATCCGACAATCGCGTATCCGAACGGTGTCCGGTCCAAATAGATTCGGATAAATGACGTTCAAATAATTTAAAAAGAGTATATAGTCATACAAAACGTCATGAAATATCCAGCGAAGCAGGCGGGTAACGGCTATTATATTACTCCTATTTCTGACATCTCTCTCAACGCAATTAATAAACATGACAACCCTTAGAGTAAAACGTGAGGATGAATTTAAAAAAATAAAATCGTAGTCTGGCACGTTTCTGCATATTTAATTTTACTAAAATAGAAAAATGATTCCACACGTGAATGGGTTTTTCAAGAGGTAAAAATTTTTCCTTCCCCAATAACTGTAAAGTAACGAGTTTCGAAATTTATTTTAGCAGAAGATTTAGCGACATATAAATGATACATGAAACGTGAGAACCGTGCACGCATAAAACACTTATATGAATAAATGTACTTATTTATTAAAAACGTGTCATATGCTTTTTGATGCCGTTTATTAAAATGTGGAAGACGCGTATAACTTCCTCAAGATAAGCATTACTGTTAAGTGCTTGATTTTTTATTTAATTAACATTGCATTAGAATTGATCCAATGCCCGGAATGACGTGGTATATACCATATTATAATCAGATCTCAAAAATGGCGAAAGAATTTGGACATGAAAATGAAAATACAGATGCAAGAAAATCCATTGTTTTTTTTTTTTTTTTTTTCAATTTCTGAGAAAAGTTTAAAATTTATATATTTTTATTGATTAACATCACTTTTAACAACAACACAAGAACTATTGGAAAGGGAATGCCCAAAGGCAGCGGTTCTTAAAGTATCCGACTACGTTCGGAACCGTGATTTTAAAAAAGCGCATAAATGGATAATTTTCATGATATTTAGTGTCTCTTACATTAGAGAGAGTGTATGTATAAAATTGTTTTAAGAAGACATTGTGACAAAAAAAAATTATTTAAATACAATATTTTGGCAAAAAATTAACTTAGAATAACCTTTTTTCAAAAAGTTCTCTTTTATAAAAAATGCTTCTATTATAATAATATTTTTTTTTTGTGTGTGTGTGTGTTTATATAAAGTAAGCACTTCTCTAGAGAGTCTGAACTATTTTTTTTGAAAAATTCACATTATTTTCAGAGTTACAACCCATTGAAATAATTATCGGCGTTTTTTTCTTAAAATTTCTCCCCTCTGTTGTCGTAAAACATGGATAAACCCACTTCTAAGTTATATATTTCAAAAATTCTACTTGAGCCTCTGTACAGAAGTCTGAGCTATATACAGGCAAAATATTATTATAATAGAAGCATTTGTCACAAAAGGAGAATATTTTGAAAATGGGTCATTCTATGTTCATTTTTTTATCAAAATATTTGAACTTAAATAATTTTTTATTGTAATACTATTCTTAAAACAATTTCATATACATTTTCTAATCGTAATATCATAAATATTATCCATTTATACGCTTTTGCAACATCACGATTTCGAACGTAGTCGGATACCTTAAAAATTACAAAAGAGATGAGGATAAAAATAAATTTACTTCTTCACGCTATATAGAACTATTGTTTATTTAAAAGAAATAACTTGCCTTATGAACTAAAAGAGTTGTAGCTAGTTCTACAAGTATACTATTTTTTCAAATGTCTGGGATAATACCTCGAATAAATGACTTAAAAACATAACAGCAATGTATGCTAAATATAAAAAAAGGGGTATGCGTTATACGGTGAATGTACCTAAAAATTAAAAAATTCAACTTGAAAGTATTGGTGCGCGTTATACGCCGGATTTTACGGTAATTTGATCATTCTGAACTGAACTCAGTGGCATAACAGCCCATGAGGGCCAAGGCCTACTGTACCTATCTCAGTTTACGTGACCTTAGGCATTGGGATGCATGTGCAGATGTTTCGGGAGGGCTTCTGTAGCCCAGTGGTCAAGGTATCGGATCATGGCAGGCATGTCATGAGTTCGAGCCCACTACCGCTAAAGACCCACCGTGCAGGGCAGCGATGCACATCAAATCTATCGAGAGGCCTCCCGTAGGTGTGATGTGATAGTTAGGAGAGAAGGAAGCCAGCTCAGGTATCGTCCACGTCACTTGACCATGGTTCGAAATTACGTGGTCCGTCGCCAAAACCCTCGTGTAGCTGAACAGTGCGACGTTAATATTCACTCACTTACTCACTCACGGATGTTTCGGTCAAGTGGTTAGTCAGATGCGAAACCCCCAGTGTTCAGTCTGATGCAAGCTCGGTACTCATTAACGACCCACTGAAGGGACGAAAGCCTGAGTCGACCTTGCCCAGCTCGAGATTTGAACCCCGGACTTGTGGCGTGGAAGCACGACACACTGCCACTGGGCTTCAATTTGATCATTCACAAACATTAAAAATACTAAAACATGGAATACATTACATTTTCAAACTGTTTATGTACACAAATGATGATAAAATAGGTTAAAAGGAGTCCTAATTTCACAAATAATTAGGAAGTACGAAAACATATCATATGACTATACATCCCTGTATCGTCTTTCATGAAATAAAAGCGAACAGACAATTAAATGCCATCCTTTATTGCAAGCTGTATTCACAAACCGGAACCAACTATGAAGATTTGTTCCAAAATTTAGGTCACTCTGGAAACGAATGCCGATCAAATCATCTGAAACAGCAGTTAATTTCGAAACAACGGAGCAGCCTGGGTGTAATCAAGTATTTATACATCCTGTTATATCCGATGAGTCAACGAACAAAGCCCAGGTGTGTCATCTTCCATGGAATCGTTAAATTTTCTGTCACTTTTCACAAAAAAAGGACGACTGATGTTGACGATTTGAAATGTAGGCCACCCTGAAGGTTGGCAAAGAGATAGACATCAACTTCCGACTGAAAATGACGGGACTAGGAAAATGAAATCGGATTAAATTCTGAACATCCCATGTGTTTTAGTCATTCTATTTTAAAAATTTTTTTTCTTCGCGAGTCGGGGTTGTCATTTTGAGTCAAAATTGTCAGCTAAAAGAGCTTCCACAGATGAAAAAGATTTCAAAACAATATACGCTCTTTTCAGACCGACATGCGATAAAAACCTGTGGCAATTGGAGCTGTAACTTATTTTGTTGAAATTTTTGATAAACTGAAATAAAAATTTTTTAAAAATTTATTTCTCTAAATTAAAATTCGTGTATTACTATGATCAGAATTTTTCAGAATGCGTACTTAAGGTATCCGACTACTTTCGGAACGTGATTTTGCAAAAGCGTATGAATGGATAATATTTATGATATTTATAGTGTCACTTAGATTAGAAAATGTATATAAAATTCTTTTAAGAATAGTATTACAAAATAAAAAATGATTTATATATATATATATAAGTACACTATTTTGACAAAAAATGAACATAGAGTGACTCATTTTCAAAATATTCTCCTTTTGTGAAAAATGCTTCTGTTATAATAATATTTTGCCTGTATATAGCTCAGATCTCTGTACAGAGGATCAACTAGAATTTTTTTGAAATATATAACTTAGAAGAGGGAGTTTATCCATGTTTTACGACAACAGAGGGGAGAAATTTTAAGAAAAAAACGCTGATCATTATATTTCAATGGGTTGTAACTCTGAAAATAATGTGAATTTTTCAAAAATCATAATTGAGCCTCTGTACAGAGGTCTGTGCTATATACAGGTAAAATATTATTGTAATAGAAGCATTTTTTTCACAAAAGAATAACATTTTGTTAAAAGGTTATTCTAAGTTAATTTTTTGCCGAAATACTGTATTTAGATAATTTTTTTTGTTGTCAAAATGTCCTTAAAACAATTTTATGCATGTATTCTAATCTAAGTGACACTAAATATAATGAAACTATCCATTTATGCGCCTTTTTAAAATCACGATTCCGAACGTAGTCGGATACCTTAAAATAGACGTACAATAGACTAGTCATTACTCACAGACTTCACTGAATATTTCATGACACATTGTAAGACTGTGCATTCCTTCTTTCAGGTTATTGTTATCTTTGTCCTATCTTTAAGCTGTACTGAAAAATATTCTTATATCTCTCACTTCTTTCTTTAAAAAGGACAGCTTCTAAAATTTCAAACAAAGAACAGCTTCAAAAGCAGTGGCGTAACATACACCCCGCAACCCCCGCATCGTGTGTGTGTGTGGGGGGGGCTCAAATCCCGTCTGCCGCCAAGTACCCACCTTTTGTAAAATCCAACTTGGGGGCCCAAAACTTGACTTAGCAGGAAGGGGAGGGAAAATGTTCTCCGTTACGCCTTTGTTTAAAAGCTTCATTTATCATTCATGTCTTGTTGCACCCTCCCCCCTCCTTAACATCATTTGTAGTGAATCTTCTCATTTAAAGAAACATGCGTGCTCCGTTCCAAGTCCGTAAGTCTAATTGTTCAAGAAACAGAGTTTTTGTTTTATTATCTGTAATGCTTCCGTAACCACAGAAAACTCCCTTGAGAATCAATTTCCCCAAAACCTGTTCTTAGCGGATCTCTACTCAACAGATGAAACATGATTGTCGAATTTCATGTCTAATAGTTCAAAAACGGGAATTTTTGGCGATTACTCCCCATAACCACCCTTGGGAGTCTATTTTCGGAAAACCCGTTTTTAGCGAATCTCTTCTCACTGCAAGGAATATTCCTGCTAAATTTCAAGACTGTGGGTCCAATAGTTCTGGAGACCTCATGATGAATAAGTGAGTTACTTTTCTCCTATACATATGAAAAGTGTCTGCTAATTAATTGGGCAAAAAGAATGACTTATTACACGTGATTACAGGAAAAAATTAAAATATATATTGTTGTAAGATAGAGAAATAGTCCAAGGTTCCCAATACCACAAATACCTGTTATGTCTTCCTTTCGTTACTATACAAATGTCCTATCGGTAAATCAGTTTATGATAGCCCACGGGCTGTGGGTATCACCTCTTCATCATCCACGCGACCTGAGGGGATAAAAGACTGACCACTCAAAGATTCCATACTAAAATTAGTTTATTATTATCTCAATTTATATGCAGCAAAACAACACGTCTAGGAGGCTTATGATCAGGAGCGATGAGACATAAAATGCAATTCTAACAAATAGCACAATAAACCACCAAATCTATATTTATAGATGATTTCCTAACGTACTAGAATCCGCTCTAGTATTAAAGTTTAATATAATCTTTCTTACCGTTAATTCACGGCGAACAGCTACAGTCCTTATATCGTCAATATAATCCTTGATCCAACTTGATCCGGCAAATGGATAATCTTCGGGCTTCGAATCCACTTAGAATTCTCCTTTTTAGAACTTCACTTAACACTCATAGAACTCCTCTAGCACTTCTTAGAACTTTCTCCTCTTAGAACCTTGCTAGCACTATTAGACCTCCTCATAGAACCTCCATTCGAATACTAAAGCTCCAATATATACACATTCCTAATATGTATAATCGCGTTCTCTTCTTGGGTTGGTTGAAAAGAATTGCCATTCTGGCCCCAAAGATTTCCCAAGAGGGTTTTTAATAGAAGGCGCGATAAGGCCCCGTCACAAGTTCTTGTCACAGAATTATCGACATACTTCCGTCGATCGAATTAATTGCAGCTTAGATTCTTGATTTCAGCTCAGAGATAGATGATGTAGGAAATGACGGAGTGTACACTTGATCCTTCACGAAACCACACATACTCTGAAAACCAATAGTGTGTGATCGCGATGACAACTAAATAACACCTCCATGACCAATCGAAACTGATACCTCAACATTGATGTGAGATGTAACGTCGTTGTGGTAGCGCCATCCTGTTGAAAAATGTAAGCTTCAGGCATTTTTTTCTTTGATGAATGACATAAGGAAAATCTGTGGCATGTCCGGGCAAATAATTTCTGTAACAATTTTTTCTGGGAAGAAAAATGGACCGACAACATTCGAGAATTCACTTCACAAAACACGTTTACCACGGAACTATCTCTTTCATGTTCTAGGAGGGCATGAGGCAAGGGCGTAGCTACCGCCGTATCAGCCGTATCATGATACGGGGCCCCCAAGCTGCAGGGGCCCCAACATGCGTAACTGCAGTCCCACTAACAATGCTTCTATATTTAAAAAAGGGCCCTGAAGGAATTTTGATACAGGGCCCCTTCGGAGCTTGCTACGCCAGTGGATGAGGATTTTTCGGCCCATAAATTCTTACATTATGACACCTGACGTCAGTGGCATAATGTACACCCCCGCAAATCGGGCATTGCAGGGGCTCCAAGTCTCTAGGGGCCTAAAGCCTGTCTCCAAGTACCTACCCTTTGTAAAATCCAACTTAGGGGCCCAAAACATGATTTTGCAGGGGCAAATGTTCTCCGTTACACCACTACCTGAGTCCTCCATGATTAAACTTAGGAACTAGTTAGACTTTAATTTCATTTATATTACGAAAGTCCTTAGCTTACGAAATTGCCCAACTCCATCCAGTAGACACACACACACACACACACACACACACACACACCCTAAACATAGATATTGTCTACAAACCTTTATAAAATATTTATACGACTCATACAGAAACATGTGACAACACTCAGGATTTTATTAAATTTTTTCGTCTGAAAATAAATTTGTTTTTTGTGAGAATTTTTGGGGGACGTCGATTATATCTAAAATGTTGAGCGGAATTGAGCAAAAATCAAGCATTAAATTTTTTTTTTTTTTTTTCAAAATGGAACTTCAGCTACAGATAAGTTTGAAATGTTGCAAAAAGGTTTTTAAAAGCCGACTTTTTATGAAAAATAATTAAAAGTATTTGATCAGAACATAAAATATAAATAGGTTAGAGAGTAATATTAACACGTTCACACAGTAAAGCTACACGAGGGCTATTGTAGTAAGTGAGTGAATATTAGCGTCGCACTGTTCAGCTACACTATGGCCTTTGGTGACGAACCTCGTCATTTTGAACCATGGTCAAGTGACGAGGACCACACCTGAGCTGGCACCCCCTCTCCTAACTACGACACTACACCAACGAGAGGACGTTTGTGAGCTCTGGACAGATTGAACGTACATCGCTCCCTACACGGCGGGTCTAGTGGTACTGAGTTCGAACTCATGACATGCGTTGGCATTATTTTTGGCGACTTGTATCAAAACTTGAAATTGTTTTTGTTTCCTTACATTTTAAAGCGTTCATTTGAGCTGAAATTTTCTATACACTATTGTATTGGGTAAAAATACAATAATTTAATTATAATTAATTAAAATTAATGTAGGAATTGACTTAATTTTTTTTATATTACTTGTTATATCGACAATTGAAACTGCCTTTTCGCGGTCGAACCTCGAGCACTGAGTTTCACGAAAATAACTTCATGGCATAGTTTTGAAAATTGAAATTAAAAAAAAAACATTGGTGGAAATGCAATATGGTCGTAGGAGATTGCTTTGAAGAAGATGTAATAAAATTCGGCAAAAAAAAATTGATTCCTTTTCTCTTATGATAGCATTTAGGGTTCTTTTTGATCATAAAAAAAAATTAAGTTCAATATTATAGCTTTATATAGGTATGTAGGGTTTTCTAGACTTACGACTTAGTTTCTAGACTTAGTTCTGTTCTAACAAATAGATCATTAAGTCGAACTGGTAGCATTTCTATCGTTTTTACAACACTATTTTCATTAAGCTATATATAATCAGTGATCTCTTAAGGTATCCGACTACGTTCGGAACCGTGATTTCAAAGAAGCGCATAAATGGATAATTTTCATCATATTTAGGGTCACTTAGATTAGAATACATGTATAAAATGGTTTTAAGGACATTTTGACAAAAAAAAAATTATTTAAATACAATATTTCGGCAAAAAATTAAAGAATAACCTTTTTTCAAAATGTTCTCCTTTTGTGATAAATGCTTCTATTGTAATAATATTCTGCCTGTATATAGCTCAGACCTCTGTACAGAGGCTCAACTGTTATTTTTGAAACATTCACATTATTTTTAGAGTTACAACCCATTGAAATAATGATCGGCGTTTTTTTCTTAAAATTTCTCCCCTCTGTTGTCGTAAAACATGGATAAACACACTTCTAAGTTATATACTTCAAAAATTCTAGTGGAGCCTTTGTACAGAGGTTTGAGCTATATACAGGCAAAATATTATTATAATAGAAGCATTTTTCACAAAAGGAGAACATTTTGAAAATGGGTCATTCTACGTTCATTTTTTGTCAAAATATTGTACTTAAATTATTTTTTATTGTAATACTATTCTTAAAACAAATTTATGTACATTTTCTAATCTAAGTGACACTAAATATCATAAATATTATCCATTTATACGCTTTTGCAAAATCACGGTTCCCGAACGTAGTCGGATACCTTAAGGCTTCTTGAGGCTCCTCTGCAAAAGTAGGTCCCTACACCAGTAGCCAGTATATAGCTTACGCTTACAAATATTCGTACAAACGATAACCTGTGGCGGGGCTTTATGACGCCTTCTCACTAATTCTCTTGGGGAATCTTTGGGGCCACAGATGGGCATTATTTCAATCCAATCCTCTAAAAAAAAACCGCGATATGTAGATTATATATATATATATATATATATATATATATATAGTTAATGGATATATATTGGAGCTTTAGCATTCGCATGTTAGTAAGGTAGTAGTTGGATAGAAGCCGGATAGTAGAATAGAAGTCGGACAGTAATAGAATGGAAGAATAATAGTAGAAAAATAGAATACAAGAAGAGACCGAAAGCTGAGGTGCTGTTATTGGTAAGAGATTAATTATAGAAGAGTAATTATAGAACGGACTTTAGCTTATTAAGGAGTCTACAGTAGATAAAGATTCTGAGGTTAACTTCTCATAAAGATAGTGAGTAGGATTTCAGGCGCTATTTACTTAGAATTGATAATTACGTAGTATCACTCCTGATCATATCCCTCTAGTAAGACTTGTGTTGTGTTGATCAATATATATTTAAACAATAATTAGATTTATTATGGAGAATTTCAGTGATCAATCATTTATATATATTCCTACAAATATAGGTCGCGTAGATGAAGAGATGATACCCCCAGTCTCGGGTTTTCACAAACCCTTAACAAATAAATGTGCGTAACTCACCGTCTCACAGACCCTGGCACAAACTGACTCAACCGACTGGCATTAGCCTAAATAATTGTGTTTGGCGGAAGCCTTGGCCTTGGCCTAGACATGGTCATGGCATAATAATACAATTTTGCTATTGTTGCCAGTTGGAATATGATTTGAAGTTCTTTGTTTTAAAGAATATCTCCAGAAATAACATTTGACTATTAAAACTATTTGGATCAAGGTATTATTGAGGCTATTCGAGAATGAGACGAGTCATCTTGATGCCGAGGCTCTGGGCCAGCGATATTCAACCTTTTTAAGTGTCCCGAAAAATGGCCCATTGCTCTGATAATATCATTTATTTAAGAACATTGTATAAAAAATTTGGTGGTAAATTCTTCGTTAAGAAATTAAATATATCAATTTTGCTTTTTGTTGTCGGTGTCGTACGGGTACGAATTGATATTCTTTTTCTATTTAGAACAGTTACGGTTAATGATAACAGACAACAGTGGAATGAACAGGAGGTGGAATTAATTTTTAATTATCTTTAAGATATCTAACTACGTTCGGAATCGTGATTTTAAAATTTTTTTATTGTAATACTATTCTTAAAACATTTTTATATACATTTTCTAATCTAAGTGACACTAAATATTATAAATATTATCCATTTATACGCTTTTGCAAAATCACGGTTCCGAACGTAGTCGGATACCTTAATATCTTTCAAGCGAAAAATATTCGAAGACAGTATTTCTAGACGATTGGGGAGTTGACTATTATGTAGTGAAATACAAACATGGATCAGTCATTGTTTGATTTGTCACTTAAGTGCTGTATCCAAAAAATACCAATAAACAGGAATCATTCAATGACAACTTTTCCTCGAAGATCTCTTTCAAGAGGTAATAAATAGGCTTTTTCTTGAATAATCTTTGCAACAGCAACAAGTGTTTTCTCAGTGGTAATATCACAGTGGTAACAAAGACATCCTATGAAGTTTGTTGTATTACTGGTAATCATATGAAACCATTTATACTGATGCATAAATTGTGAAGGAGTGTTTCTTAAATGCTTCTAATTTAGTGTTAGTATCAAAAATAAAAAATATAAAAATAATAATTTAAAAAAGCAAAACAGCTGAGTTGTAATATTATGATCGATTTTCCATATTTTAAACTTCCAATGATATCTTAATCTTAAAGCATTTCTTCCCCCCCACACCTCCCCATTTATCCTCATGTTGCGGCCCGCGTGAAATAGCAGACATATGTATGCGGCCCATCAGAAAAAAAGGTTGAGTACCACTGCTCTGAGACCCTTGCCTTAAAACGGCTTTGTACTTAGTGTACACAAATTCAATTTAGGCATTCATAATTACTGTAGATAATGTAATAACACACACACACACATGCTCTGTTTTGTACGTATTACTGTCCCAACAATACATATATAATTTTTCCTTTAATTTTTCAGGTTGTTAGTCTTGGAACATTTTCCCAATAGAAGCAAGCTACTGACCTTCCGTTCGGTATATGGTTTGAAATGCTGACCTTTTAGTTAATTGTGCTAAAAATAAGTTTCCCTCATTTCAGTTATTAGTCACGTTTTTACTCAGCTCTGTTTGAATGAATCCCTTTTTTTCCTGCATAAAATATGTTCCATATTTCCGTCGATATTTTTATGCTAATCAAATATAATATTATTACTTTTCTATGCTTAAAAAAATATATTTTTAAATACTTCTATCGTTTTCAAACCGTTTTTGAACTGAAATACAAATTCTTATTTTATATTTTCTAAAATAAAATTTGAAAATAATATATATATTGTCAAACGATATAATCACGAATATTATAATTTCAAAGGAAAAATTTAAAAAGAGGTACAGGAGTATATATTTTATTTTCTAATTCTTTTTTAGTGAAAAAAAAATAAATAAAAATCGTGAGTGTGTTATGAAAATAAAAATTTATTATATTATTGCTTCATTTGAAACTTCAAACAATAAATTCAATTTAAAGAAAAACAATTTTTTTAGATTACAAAATAGTTTATGGTGAAATCAATTTAAAACGAAAATGAGATTATTGTAATTTAAAAGTTGAGCTGTACAGAAAATTAGATGTATCGTATCGATACATCCATGAATATTTTCTTTTCTAATTATTTTATTTCATCAATTTCACAACCTTAGCGCGCTTGATATCTTTTACATATTGTAATCATTGATTAGTTTTTTAATTAAACAAAACATTTGAAAAAAACACTAATTTAAGATTCTTTAATTTTTAATGATTCATATCTGTTATCGATTTTTTTCTTTCTTTAAAAATGCTTAATTGTTTAAATCTGGTTCTAAGAGCAATTTGCAAATCACTTTATTCAATATATTGCTAATTTTATGTTTCCGATTTAGAATGCATGAATCTGTTCCATGTATCTCTCAGGGGCAAAGAATCGGGATTCCCTTTTGTCCCAGTCGTCTAATGCGTGCATGGCACAGCTTTAGATCGATAGTTTAGTGGTTAAATAAACACTCGTGTCAAGGTCAATACCTAATACAGAAGTAGTGACGCATGTACTGAACACAGATGACAACACAGCCTACTGGTACTGGTTGATTATGCACTCCACATTCTTAATACATCACGACAAGTGATTTAAAGTGACTACGGCATACGCGTCGACCAGATCTGCTGTCTCATCAAGAGTCGTAAGCAACGTCAACGAAAAAACGTTCCAACGACACTCAAAATCTACTAGGGATGTATATCAACTGCAGTATAATGGTAGGGAAAACAACCATAATTTTGTATCGCTCAGAAAATCCATCAATAGGAAAAAAACGACTTTCTTCTTTAGGAAGGGGGTATGCAGAGACTCCTCTTCCCGCAAGTCACAAACAACAAAAGACATGAATAAAAACGCTTAATGACTGGCCCAAATAGGAATTCCTTTTCGTCGTAGTCTTTTAACGCCTGCACGGCACGGCTGCTGACCGATTGGTCGAAGGTTTAAATAAAAACTCTTGTAGTTCAGAAAACCCATGATTTACCTGCAGCGAATCGCAGCTTGGTCTGCCGAATTACCATAAATCTGTAAGTACTGCTGTTTCATGATAAAACTTTTATTTTCAGATTTGATTTGATTTACGACCTACTCTGGTTATTGGTTCTGGTCTCGTCTCACGAGGGTCATTGGAGATGGACCTCATAGTTTAGAACCTCGATCAAGTGACGAAGACGACACCTGAGCTGACATCCCCTCCGAACTTCGGTACACCAAAGAAAGACTTGAAATCTCGATAGATTTAACGGTACCACCCCCTATATGGCAGAACTTAAGTGGTTGCGGTTTTTAAACCCCTTGACTGAAAACGCCGCCCCGATATCGCGACAATGACCAATGGGGTTTTGGGGCCCACAGGACAAAAATAGCATGTTTATTAATATTCTTTTTTTTTTTGCAACTTTCATCCTTATTAGGAAAAAAAAATGACATATTGCAATTTATTTTATCACAAATAAATACATTTTACATATTTCGCTTTTAAAAAAAACCGAGATAAAAAATTCACTCCCCTTTATCTCACGTAATAAAATAATCTCATAGATAAATGATCAGGGAAAAGTAAAACTAAAAAGCCCCATATTCTGAACTTTATTTACTTCCTAAACTGAAAAAAAAAGGATTGGGAGGTTGTGATATTAAAAAGCAAATTTCCCCTTGTTTACTACAAAATGACGAATTTATTGAGAGGAGAGAGGGTGTTCCTTTTCTGGAACTTGTTGCTATGAGGTTATACAATGTCCCCCAATGTTACTTTTTAAATCCCCCTGTTTCGTGTCACTTATAGAAACACCGTAGTTTTTTATTAGAGATACATAAAACATTAGTTCTTAAACTGTGGTCTGGGGACTCCTGGGGTCCGTAGTTTTTTCGGGGGGGGCCCGGAGTCTCTCATGTAATTTTTGAGTTTTCCCCCTTTTTACAGTTTGGGAAAGGCCTAGAAAATTGAAAAGTGTGCCATACTAGGCTAATCACTAAATTTCCAATAAAAAAACTACTGAGCTTTTTTGAAAAAATTTGGTCGGAGAGGCCCCCATCCGGTATAGTGGTTAGAAGCTGCTTTTGCCGTAGGGACGGGATTCGAACCCCAAAAAGAATTAGCCGTACTTTGAGAACCAAAAGGTGAAAAAATGTTTTTTGCTCGGTTTCACCTAAATTTTAGGGGAATACCCTGGGGGCATGGGGGCCCTCCCCCCCCTTTAAAACTACGAGGAGAGATCGGGGATTTGAGCACCCATGAAAAGGGGCCTTAATTTACGAAATCATGTTTTTCCCGGGATTCAACCCCGGAAAAAGGCGTCAGCGTTGTAACCACTATACCGGAGGGGAATTAAAGTTCAAAGGTATATATGTACTTTGATAGAAAACCTTATAGTGGGCTAAAGCTGTTGAAATTCATATAACCGCAAAAATAGATCGTCAGCAACCGGTATAGGGGAGGACGCTGACTGCGTCCCGTATGCTGGGTTCAAACCCGGAAGAAGGTTTTTGAAATTATATGCCTTCGCGGCTGGGGTTCTCAAAATACCGTCGGCCCAAGCCCCTCGGGGGGGTTTGGGGGGAAGAGGGGGGGTCTCTAAACCCCCCCCAGAGTGTTTCCCTCTTAATTGGGTGGAAACCCGAGCAAAACGAATATCATGTTTTTGTAGTCTGCTTTTTCTCTAACAACCCTGTGTTCTTTGAGGGCCCCGATTAAGGGCAAATCTTTTCCAAACCCCAAACCCAAGAAGTGAAACGAGGGATAGATGCAAATAAGATAGCCTTTAAAAGGACAGAAGTTTTTTAGTAAGCAGGATGGCAATTTAAAAAAGGACGCGTGAACCACTATTCTCAGGCTCGGCTAACGGCATTTTGCCCTTTTCCTGGAACTGGGGCCTTGATCGGTTTTGCCATGGGGGAGATTAGTAACAACAACAGGTCGAGGAGGGCAATGTGATATCTATATAAACTAGTATCAAACATCACGCGATGACGATCGTTTTGGCGGGGGTCGAAAAACCTCGCGTCGGAAAGGAAGGTACACGTCAATCCCTTTTCCCACAGGTCCTTTTGGAAAGCAAGGTATAGAGAAGGGTTTTTAAGGAAATCAGGATAATGTCATCTCGCATAAAAAGCGCAACACGGACAAGACCGAAGTTTAAAAAAGCAATATTGTGTTTATAAGATTAAAAATTTGCCATACACACCCGCCAGTATAGTAGTTAATGAGGCGCTGCTATATCCAGAGCCTGAGTTCGAATCTTTAGTTTCATGGATGTTTGTAATTTTGTGCCTGTGCGGCATGGGGACCCTCTAAATGTTCGGCGACTTAAAGTCTTCTCGAGAGGCTGGCGGGGGGAGATTTGATAGGTCCTTTGATACCCTGGGGGTCCCCCCACAAAACTGGGGTTTAAATGAGCCAAAACGTACTATCACCTGGGTCTTAAAACTGTGGCTGAGCGCGAAAGCCCCTTGCCCGATGCCCGTTTATACCATCGATCCCGGTGGCATTAGCAACCAAACATTTGAAGCGCAAAATAAAATCACGACTTGTCGGTTACTTGTATGTTATTGCCCAAAAGGGGTGCTTAACAGTCCCAACAGCCCATGAGGGGCCAGCCTACTGTCCCAACTCGTTAGTGCCTTAGGACCTGAGGTGGGAGCAGATGTTGGGGGGGGGTTTTTGTGAAACCCCCCCGTTTAAACTCCCGCAATCTTGATGCTTTTAAACGACGCACTGAAGGGGTGAAAAGGGTGAGTCGACCCTTAAAGCACGGGGGGTTCCCCAAAAGGGAACCCCCTGTTTATTTTTTGTAGGTGTTTTTTAGAGGGTATCCATGGGGTTCACATTCATTAAAAAAAAAAGAGAGAGAGGGGCATGGAAACGAAACATCAAGAAAACCTGTCCAAGAATAATATTACTCAATAAAAATAATGTAAAGTTTTAACGAGAAGATACGGAATTTTTTTAAAAAAATCGAAAGGGCCCGTTACGTTCGATCCCAAAAAAACCGAACCTTTAACAATAACACTTTCTGACTTTTAAAAAAATATTTCTTTTTTCCAGAATCATATTTCGAGACAAAGAAAAAGAGGGATTTTCCCAATAAAAAATTATTTGTTACTACGTCACATTTCTTTTAACAAATATTTGCTGGGGGTCAAACTTCCAAGTTAAACTTTTTGAAATTCGTAAAAAAAGAATTTGTCACACATGCAGGTGCGAAAATCACACAAAAATTATAAAAATAAAACTGTAAAACCCCCTCATTTTCTCTGAAAATTTGTAGAAGTTTTTCACTTCATATCAAAAATTTCGTTCTTTTGGTCTTCCATGCCCTTTCCGAAAGAATTTTAAATTCTAAAATTTTTTCAGAGTTCGCGCATTCCGAAAAATTCTTCGGTATTTATATTTCTACTAAGAAGAGTCTACTAAATATATTTCCTTCAAAAAATCACATTTATTTTAGTGAATTTTTTACAAAAAACTCCCTTTGCTAAGAAAGGTTTGTATGTGCCTGTATATGTGAAGTCACACCAAATGCCGTGATACGCAGTCAATAGTGAAAACCATTCCCGCTCAGTTTAAAAAAAAGATTACTGCATTTGGCAAATCTTTCAATTTAACAACGTTTAAGAACGTTTTGCGGCAATTATTGACCATCAAACTTGAAATTTGGCAAACATTTTTTCTTTATTGAGATTCGTTAAACCGACTCTCAAAGGGTTGGATATATATAAAATATTTCAACTATCAAGCAACATTTTTAAAATTTTGACAAGAATTTCTTTTGCTAACAGAAACTCGCTAACAAAGGGTTTGTTGAAATCAACTCTCTATTGGTTGGCTTATCAGGGCGTAAAGGTTAAATATATTGTTTATAATTAAACCCTGTTATTTTAATGAGGATCCGACTGTTGGAAGGATTTTGCAAAACATAAAGGGATAATTTTACATGATTTTTTAGTGTCACTTGATAAATACTTATAAAATATTTTGGTTTTTGCAAAAAATTTTTTAAATAAAAATTAAATTTTTGGAAAAAATTAACTTAGAAAAATTTTTTCGTTTTTTAAAAAGCTTCTATTTAAAAATATTTTGCCTGTATATAGCTCAACCATTTTTAGAGGCTCACCAGAATTTTTAAAAAAATTACATTATTCTCAGAGTTACCACCCATTGAAATAATTATCGGCGTTTTTTTTCTTAAAATTTCTCCCTTCTGTTGTCGTAAAGCATGGATAAACCCACTTCTAAGTTATATATTTCAAAAATTCTAGTTGAGCCTCTGTACAGAGGTCTGAGCTATATACAGGCATAATATTATTATAATAGAAGCATTTTTCACAAAAGGAGAATATTTTGAAAATGGGTCATTCTATGTTAATTTTTTTGTCAAAATATTGTACTTAAATCATTTTTTATTGTAATACTATTTCTTAAAACAATTTTATATACATTTTCTAATCTAAGTGACACTAAATATCATAAATATTATCCATTTATATGCTTTCGCAAAATCACGGTTCCGAATGTAATCGGATACTTTAAGACATGAAAATTATAAAAATGCTTTTGGATACAATTGAGTGAGTGAGTGTGAATATTAACGTCACACTATTCGGCTACATTAGGGCTTTTGGCGACGGACTTCGTAATTTTGAACCATAGTCAAGTGACGAGGACGACACCTGTGCTGGCATCCCCTCTCCTAACTACCACGCCACACCAACGGGCTGGATACAATCGAAAGCTTATTGCAAAGCCTTAGATATCAATAACATGTATATAGTTACTTAACAGCATGAAACTCTTTGTGAATCGGGTGGGTAACATATCTAACGTTTAATAAAAACAACAGTAAGAAGTGTAGAATAGAAACAGTATTTTCCAATATAAATTTACTTTATTTTTATGTAAAGATGTGTGTTTTTTTATAAAAAAGAAATACTAGTACAGAATATTTTAACAATGTTTTAGAATTTTTGTATAAACACGACATATGTGGAAGGCAATCCGTACAAAATAAAAATATAGAGGACGAGATTTCTTCTTCAAAGAAATCAAATTTTTGAACACATACCGCGCTCAATTCGGAAAAGTAGAAAATATAAATCTTGGAACAAAATTACATAAAACAAAAAAGGCACCGTGAACTTATCGCTTGGATTTTATTGCTAAACCTCCCCATAATTCTTTGTGTGTCCGAATATGTATAAAAAGATTATATATCAGAGCACCTTTTTCTTTCAAGTTCTAAAACACGTGTGTCTAAAAATAAAATAAGAATTCCTCTGTTATTTTAAGAGATTAAAAACGTAATGAAGCGGAATCTATAGGGAAAAAAAAAACGGAATCGAAAGTCCTTGATCTATCCGTTATTTGAAGCACGAGAAATTCTTCCTACAAAGCGTGCCTCCTGTATCTATTTGGTACGTTAAGGTTTATTTTTAATGTTATGCTCTTAACAGATCACGTGTGGTAGCACGTTTTGAAGACTGTACGTCGCAGCGATGTAATGTATCGAAGAACTCGTGTTAACGTCATTTTACTCAAAGTTAGTTCAGTGGATGTTTGCTTTTATGGCGAGTAGAATAATAAATTTCGTTTTCCACAAAAATGTATTTTCCAGAGGGAATAAAAAGTTTTAAAAAAATGTCAGACATATATATGAGCACTTGGAAATTTATAAATCAATTTAGAAAAGAGAATGTCCTTTTAAGGAAATAAAAAAATTTGTATAAGTACAACTATAAAGATTTTTCTCTTTTTAGGTATGACGAATCATTGCAAAACATTAAAAGATTGAACTTAAAATTATATAAGTTATTCGAAAAAATTCATGGCTGTCATATTGCAACGAGTCCATCCGTGAACCTTCTACTAATCTTCTTGGGGTAAAATTATTTCAATTCCTACTATTACCTCGCACTGTCTATATATTTATTTATTTATATATTTGTATATTTATTTATTTATCTTGGTGGAATTTTCAATCATTAATAAAATACATTTTAAAGCGCTCCATTGAGCTGAAATTTTATATACGGGATCATTTTGGATGACAATATAATAATATAATTATAATTAATAAAAATTAATGGATTAAAACTAATTATTTAAAGAATTACAAATACAACCACGTTGGCAACTTGTGTCAAAATTTGAAAAGGGTTTTTTTTTTTTTCTCACGTGTAAAAGCATTCAGTTGGACTGAAATGAAAAGGACAATACGATACTTTAATGATAATCAAAAAAATAATGCCCCTTTAAGGTGTGATTCTCCCCCTATGTAATATTTTTATATGAATTTAACTTTTTTTAAAAAAAAGTAGCTAAAAAAAAAAATTTTTCGTTGTTATCTAGGGAATTGATTTAAAAAACAATTTTTATATTACTTGTTAACTGTAAGTTCTACATTTAAGACTTTCTCTCAAAGAAGTGGACGTTATTTAATCAAATGAGTGGTTCTATTTAAGCGTTGGCATTTAAGTACGCGATGTTAGTCGACGGATAGTCGCTGGATGGTCGATTATTGATGAATGGAAAATAAAAGTGATAAAATTGTGCTTAAGATTTAAGATCAGAGGTCATACAATTAAGTAAGATATTCACGGTGAATTCTGGCGTAGAAGTCAAGGGGGTTCCCAAAAAGAAATAGAAAATTTAAACTTATATTTACGTAGCGCCGTGGTAGCTCTTCTAATTAGTTACTAGGTGCATTTCTTACCTTTAGTTGTGTGGATTAAGTCAAAGAAAGGGATAACAAATTTGAGTTTAAAACTTTTTTTAACTGTTTTTCTGGAATCCCCAAACACACCAACATCCGCTAGTCGGTTGTTACAATATGATAAATGTCATCCGTGTCCTTCACTGATTTCAAAACTGACATTGTACTTTGACTTCTAAAATTTGCTTTTCATATCTTTGATTGTGTAAAATGTTAATATGAATTTTACAACGTAACAATAAAAAAAGGTTATCAAAATTTAAAAAAAAATACTTTTATTTTTTTATTTTTTTAAATCGTTACTTTGTTTACCATGCGTTTAGTATTATTGGTGAATGATACTCTTTAAAAAAAGTTTCGCAAAAGCAAAAGTTGGCAACAGCGAAAAACATGGATTAATAAGTAGAAATATGTCATAAAAGGGTTATATGTGAAAGCTATGAATATGTAGACTAGTTGTTGGGAAACACGTAAGCATTATTCTTGACTATTGCGTCACGTTTTTAAACCCCATTTCGTTTATGAAAAAATTTTAAATTTTCTTGTAACATTTTTTTGAGATTTCAGTTTTATTTTTGTATACCGTTTCTATGGTATTTAAAAATAAAAATAAAAGGTATCCGACTACATGCGTTTTTTTAAAAAAAAATGGGGGTAAATTTTTTTGTGATTATTAGATTTATTTGTATTTTTTAAAGGAAAAAAACTAAAATTGAAAATAAAAAAAAATTATTATTATTAAAAGGGGGAAAAACCGGTGAAAATGTAAAAATTAAAAAGGTGCCCACTCTGTAAAAAAAAATTTTATCCCAAAATTCTCAATTTTCAATTTCGATGTGTTACTTCTTTTCTGTTTGAAATGACCCTCAGGATAAGAATATTTTAATTTTTCAAAAACGGGCACTTTATCTTAGTGATTATATGAAATTGTTTAAAAAAACATGATTATTTTCCCAAAAAAGGACTTAAATTTTGTAATAAAACTGTGATTGATCAATCGAAGCTCAAAATTGTTCCACTGTTATAAAGAACATACACAAAAATTTCATTAAATTATTTCTAAAACTTTTTGAGCAATCGCCGTCACCGTTTGGTTTTCGAAAAAAAAAAAAAAAAAAAAATTTCGGAAAAACGTATTTTAAAGTTTGACATCTTGTGCAAAGTCATGGCATCTGCTTTTACTAAAACACCTGTAGTTTTAGTTCTAGTGAATGGAAAATAAAAAAAAACTTGGTATTTTTATTAAGATAATAAATAAAAAAAATCATAAGAAAAAAAAATTGTCAATTTTTGAGAAAAAATCAAGATTTAAGGGTAATCGGATGCCCTTAAACTAAATAAAACATAAAATTTTATTATTGCACATTTCTCTGTTAATTTCGTGGGAGAGACTGATTTTTAAAAATAAAATAAACAAGTAAAAAAAAAAATATTTTTTTAAGTCAATTCCTTTTTAGATAAACAAGTTTTATTTTGATTTTTTATTAAGTGTTACAATTAATATTATTTTTAAAAGACAGAATACAACATGAAAAAAGGAAATTTATTTTTTTATTCAAAAAGATGTATTTTTTTTTTTCATTTCAGTCCAACGAGCGAAACCCGGAAAAAAACTTTTTCAGGGTTTTACAGTCCAAAATGTTAATGGTGATTTTAATTTTTTAAATAGGGGTTTTAATTTTTTTTTAAATAAAATTTAAATTGTTACATCAAATGATCCTGTATAAATTTTCAGCTTTTAAAATGTTTTTTTATGGTTGTTTCACAAGATAAATAAATAAATATAAAATATATTAAATAAATTATAGAAGTTTAATAGTGGGAATTGAAAAAAAAATAACTTTTTCAATTACCATCACAAACAAATTATGTTTCCATATTTTCTTTTCAGCCAATACCGCAAACAATGAACTGTACAATTTTTCTTTCTAATATGATTTGATTTGTTCAGCCAATTAAACATCAAAAAGAGAAACTCAAAAAGCAGTTCAAAAGTCAATGAATTTTCACATGCTATTTCACCCACACTTTCACAATGGTACTCTATTCCACTGATAATTGTTTTATGGCCATTGTTCCAACCTGAGAATGCCTACCCTTTTGTTCGGCTAACCTGTCTTTGTTTCCTGTAACCTTTCTTTGAAAAACTTCCCCGACTTCCTGCGATTCTTTCTTTCAAACTGTATTTCGGATTTCCCACATATCCAGTTAAATTGTGTACGAATTTTTGTAGATTCGTGGGAAAGAAACGGTTCGATGATGGATTTTAGACGGCAATTATGTAAAATAAATTGAATTTGTAAAATTCGCAAGAATCTCATCTGCCCTGAAAAGACGTAAAAACAAATCACATAATTTCGGTTCTTTTAAAAGTCGGTGGCTTCGAAGCTGTAAGACTTGTAAATGAAACTCTTTTTTTCAATTCCTACATTCGCTCCCCTTCTATATATAATTTATTTATATATTTGTATATTTATTTATTTATCGGGGGGTTTTTTTGTTTAAAAACATTTTTAAAAAGCTGAATTGAGCAAAATTTTAAACAGGATCATTTTGGGTGACAATCAATAATTTTTATAATTAATAAAAAATTTTTAAAGGATTTAAACTTTATTTAAAAAATTACAAAAACGGGCCCCTTGGGACAGCGACCCTTTTGGCTACTTGTGTCAAAACTTGAAAAGATTTTTTCTCACGTGTTAAAGCATTCAGTTGGGCTGAAATTAAAAAACAATACGATCTTTAAAAGAAATTAAAAAACTAATGCCACTTAATGTTGTGATTCTATCCTATGTATATGCATATTCATATATTAATTGTAACTATTGAATAAAAAGTAGCTAAAATAAAAGTTTTTCGTTGTTGATCTAAGTAGGAATTGACTTAAAAACTGTTTTTTTATATTACTTGTTTCGCCTAGGAACAAGTTTTCTGTTCACAAATGTGTAGCCGTTTTTTTCAGAACTCTTTTTATGTAGAAAAAAGGAATAAAAAAACTCTCCTTCACCAAACTTTAAATTTGCACAGGACTTTAAATTTCTGAAGCATGTTTCTTTTTTAGTAGAAATCCGCAAGGAACGGGTTTTGCCGAAATCGACTCCCAAGCGAAGGTTACTTGGGGATAAAAGGGCGTTATACACAAGAATTTCCATTCTTAAACTCTTAGACCTGTAAACTTGAAATTTGATCAGCATGTTTCTTTTGTGGTTTAAAAGTCCGTTAAGAACAAGTTTAGCGGAAATCAACTTTCATGGGGGCTTCGGGAGAGTTAGTACATTAAAAAAGTTCTGTTTTTTGAACTATTAGACCAGAGGCTTGAAATTGGTTAGTCATGTTTCTTTTTTTAGAAGAGATACACTAAGAACGAGTTTTGCGGAAATTGACCCCGGGATTCGGGGTATTGAAGCCCATTATATTTTTGGGTTTGAAATTCGTCCTGTACTTTTTGGTTCCCACTAGTTCGGGCCGTGATTTCGTATAAATGGATAATATTTTTTTTAAAAAGTCCTTAAATGTTTTAAAAAATTTTTTTAAAAATATATTAAATAAAAAAATTTTTTTAAAACTATTTTGACAAAAAAAGAACATAGAATGACCCCTTTTAAAATTTTTTTTGGAAAAAAGCTTTATAAATTTTAAAATTTTGCTGTCTATAGTCAGATTCTGTCCGAGGCTCAACTAAATTTTTGAAATATATAACTTAGAAATGGGTTTATCCATGTTTTCAAACAGAGGGGGGAAATTTTAAAAAAAAACCCATAATATTTCAATGGGTTGTAACTCTGAAAATAATGTGAATGTTTCAAAAATCATAGTTGAGCCTCTGTACAGAGGTTTTTAGTATTCGGCAAAAATTTTTTACAAATATAGAAGATTTTTCACAAAAAAGGGAAAATTTTTAAAAGGGGTTTTTAAGTTAATTTTTTCCAAAATAGTATTTAAATAATTTGTTTTTTTTCCAATGTCCTTAAAACAATTTTATACATATTCTCTAATCTGTATACTAAATATCAAAAACTTATTCAATGAGTTTTAAAAACCCCGGTTCCAAGTGTGGATACCAAAAATCAAAAAAGCCTATAAGATTGTTTTTGAATACAATCAAAAGTTTAATGCTAGGATATAGATATCAATTATTTAAAAACAGTATGTAGGTGATACAACATCATGAAATACCCAGTAAAGCGAGTGGGTAACGGCCCGAATCTCGGTCTATCGATGAGGACGACATCAGAGCAGTACTCCTATCTCTCCGAACTCTCCCACCACGCCAACTGCAGGACGTTGAGCCACGATATATTTGCCGTGGATAAGTCCTGTTGTTGTTGTTTCTTATCACAGATGCTGTAGCTTAGCTACATCATCTCCATAAAACCAAAAAAATCCAAAAATAAAATAGGATTTCTCCTAAAACTATGTCAATTGTAAAATTCAAGCAATTAAAAATATGATTATGGTGACGTCAGCCTCGCACGTATGGCTCTGGGAAAAACTTTTCAACCTGGAAAAAAGAAAAGGTTTGATGTCCCCTAAAAGACTATACCCTTCCATTCCTCGGAATATCAAGGCAACACCAAAGAGGTCTTTTCCCAAAATACCAAGGGAGAGGAGGGAGTATTCTCTAAATTGCGTTTAATTCTATCCAATAAAAAAGAGAGTTCGGTAAAAGTTAGCACAAGTGTTACCCGCAAGGTCAGCAATGGGGCCCTAAAACTATCGGGTATTCTTTCCATTCAATCCCAAAATGGGGGGACCACATTGAAATAAGGCAGGGGTGGCGAACCACGGATTGACGTCCCTTTTCTAAGGAAAACTTTGAGGTATAGACTGCCGTCAAATAATTTTGTTGCGATAAATGGTCAAAACTCTTTATTTTTTACAAAAAAAAAAAAAAAACCTTTTTTGTATAGTTTAAATATTTTTGGTGGGGTAATTCAAATTAAAGTAATATTAGTGTACTTTTGTTGCAGATTGGGTGTAACCCTTTTTTAAGATTGAAAAAGTTGCTTTTAGTAGAATGCATATTGAATTGGAGTCATCTGCCAAATGGTTTCTAAACAATTAATTATTTTTGCTGGGGTTCACTTTTTTGTCAAGAGGATTTGTGATTTACTTCAAAATTCCGTTTTACAGACGATGTTCTGCATACCACACTGTTCCAGTACATAAAACGCACACCGCTTTGTTGCCTTTACTAATAATGCCACATGTTTCTAGATTCACCAAGTAAGAAATTCTTTGTTACACTTACTGTCTTGCACTTTTGGTTCTTTTGCTGAACTAGCCATGTTAAATAACAATTATAAAAATCGTAAATATAACACTAATAAACTTTAAACTACAGTAGTTTCAACTAAATTGACTATGTTATGCTTAGACAAATTTTACATCACAAGCAACTCTAGTCCACGACGTACCTAAGGCAAGACAAGAATAAGCGAGTGTGCTCCCGGGCAGCGTTTGTTCGTAATACTTCATACTGAATGAATCTTGTTATTTTGAAATAAAATGCAAACCATTTTGACTGTTGGCGTGCCCAAAATATTGTGCTGCGTGCCATTGATGGCACGCGTGACACTGGTTCGCCATTCCTGATATAGAGTATTTAGAAGAAAGTCCAATCACAAGATCCAGAATATTTAGGCTTGTCATATCCCCAACAGTTGCCCAATGAGAAAGGTGCTGTACAGAAGCACGACTGTCAGTAAAAATCCAAATGTCCCTGAAGACAAGCTCAAAAGCCATGTCGCCGCCCATCCGGTATAGTGGTTAGTGACGCTGGTATTCGTAGGGGCTGAGTTCGAATCTCGGATAAGGCATGGATGTTTGTGTTGTAATCCTTCTCTTCTTTGTGATGTGTGCTTCACACTTTCTTTTACGTAAGGCCCCCGTGTGATACTTTGTTTGCACGGGGTTATAAATGTTCTCAATTAAAAAGAAGCAATGTCAATGAATTGCAGTCTCCTATATATTGCAATAAGTTCAGACCTAAAAAAGAACAGCAGTTGTTATTTCTAATCTTAATGTCACAAATGTACCATCAGGTGCAGTGGTGTAACGAAGAATACTAGGGCTTCCCTGCAAAATCAGTGTTTCCGGCCCCAATTTAAATATGTACATGATATCAGCCAGTCCCCTAGAACACCTGGGAGCCCCCGCAATGCTGGGGTTGCACGTTACGCCACTGATCAGGTGTTTCAAAGTACACGGCGGGTCTTCAAAATGAGTGAGTGAGTATTAACGTCGCTCTGTTCAGCTACACGAGGGTTTTAGGCGACGGACAGCGTCATTTTGAGCCATGGTCAAGTGACGTGGACGACACCTGAGCTGGCACCCCCTCTCCTAACTACCGCATCACACCAACGGGAGGCCTCTCGACAGATTTAACGTGCATCACTGCCCTACACGACGGGTCTTGAGTGGTACTGGGCTCGAACTCGTGACAAGGCCATCCACGATCCGATACCTTGACCACTCGGCTACCGCGAGCAATACGATGGCCATGAGTCCGTGATAATGACCGCTAGGTTACCATGGTGATATTAAAATTTTGAATATAGTTATATTCGTGAAGAAGAATTGCAACAAAAAAGATAATAAAAATCATTGAAATTAGGTACGTTTATCAATTATTCGGTTTTGTTCGCATTTTCATCTTTAATGAAATATCTATAGATGACAAGATCGATAGCGTCAGCCATCGTCCTAAACTTTATTCTAAGCTTTGCCCCCACAATTATCGTTATATTTTTATTTAGTATATTATTCACATTCCATTTTCTACTGTTAATACTTTTTCTTGCTTGTTCCTTTGTGTTTCGAAAATAATCCTATTTAGGATTTTTATTATTTTTGATGAAGCATAGGTAAAAAATTAATGCTATATACACTGAGAGCGAGGCAAATTACAAGATGTGATTCTAGAGTATGTACAAAAACCTGATACGAAACAGAATGTAATTGGAACACCTGACTTCGAGATGAACATCTGCTCCAAAGCAAGCTCAACCTGTCTGTTTGTGACAGTGTTTTTGTAATTTTTACGATCAGGAACCACGGCACAGCAAACAAAGTGCACGTTTTATATGTTTGGACAGTAAACAAGATAGGATCATGCCATTAACGAACCCACGTTATTGGAATTACACAAACATGGGCAAGGCCCCAGCCTGTGATTTGTTTCGTCTTGTGTGTGTGTTGCGGTGAAGTAAATATATTTTTATGCAGCCCTAGTGTGTGTATTTTTAGTAGCGTTGCGTCGAATAATCGAGATTTTTCCCCTTTTTGAATTTTTCGCAGCTTTAAAATAACAGCATTATAATGCAATAAAAATTATTCATATCTTTCAAAGTTATATTAAGAATAAAATACACCTTGTCGTTCCAAAAGTTCTGATACAAATGTTTGAGTGAGTGAGTGAGTGAATATTGAACGTCACACTGTTCAGCTACATGAGGGCTTTTGGCGACGGACCACGTCATTTTGAACCATAGTCAAGTGACGTGGACGACACCTGAGCTGGCAACCCCCTCTCCTAACTACCACTCTCTACACTCTACTCTCGACAGATTTAACGTGCATCGCTGCTCTACACGGCGGGTCCTTAGTGATACTGGGCTCGAACTGATGACAAGGTCAGCCACGATCCGATACCTTGACCACTCAGCTACCGCGACCACATAAAAATTTGAGATAGTATGTGTTCATTGCAGGATGCAAACACCTCAGAAATATGACTGGTGGAAAAGATTTGTGGCTTGGTAAAACGATAATAATGATCTTAATGTACCGCCGCTTCTTTATTTCATCAAAAAATAATCGGAAAATTTCTTCAACCGGTTACCACAGATTTCAAATGAATCTATCACGGAAATCCCTGCTTACGACACTTCTATTCCTAGCTCTTCTAAGAGACCTCTAGAGCAGTCCTTAATCACTCGTATCAACACTTCCCCCAGCTCTGAAAAGGATGAGAATGTCTTGATACGAATTAAAAAATTATGAGCTTTATTGTTACACTAGTTGTCTTCTTTTGCAAGACTTCACTCACTCTAATTATTCCCCTCCCCAGCGCCATGCAAGTTTTTGATCGCGTTTAGTGTGGCAACTTCACCCCTCATGATCTTATTTCAAACTCCTCTACCCTTTCTTACTTTTTCTTCCAAGTGGTTATTTAAAACTTCCTTTCAATAACCGCACGCAGTTATTTTAGAGGTAACGTGTAACGGACTTAAAATATTATTCTCTTAATCCTTGTTATTAAAGAAATATATCCCTTCTCTCCTCGTTCCGTCGAGATGCGGCAGATGGTTGAAAGACGGGCTTTGCTGTCATGGATATGTGACGTCATTTTCTCTTCGTTTTTCTATGAAAGCGAAACAGACACTAAATCAACTGGGAGAGTGGTTCCCACCCACCCTCCACCAGCGATGTTGCGCTGCATTTAATGTGGACTGCTTTCTATTTTTTATGTAACTTCAACAAATTGTTCTCTGTTCAATTTATTATGATGAGTGGATAATAGAGCTATCTCTATGTGGTTCCACGTAAATGTACAACCGTTACCGTTACCAAACGATAATAAACGATCTCTTATCAGTACAATCAGGGAATTTTTTAGTTCAGGGAATTCGTCAATTACAATTATTTTTAGTACCATGTCAAAGTATCAGGTGTAAAAGAAGACATTTATTTTCTAAAGGTGTTTATTACTTTAAAAAGTTTAGAAAATAGATAATATATAGCTTATATAGTTCCCAATGCTTAAAATCTAAGCTTTTAAAAGAATAGTCTGTCAAAGTCTACTGGGATTCAAGTGGTTCCCGCTCATCCCTTGCGATGTTGCAGGCAATCGAAAAAAGGCGCTTACAAGGAACAGATGATGTCACGATACTTACAGCGATTTACTTACCCTCAATTACTTATTATTCCGTAACGAACTCTACATAAAAATAAATATTTATTTCGCTAATCACACTACATTACGACCGTCAGTCAATCAAGACATAAACAAATGACGCAATATCAACAAATACAAAAAAATCAAAGATTACAAACGTAGGGGATAATAGCCTTTGTTGCTCTATATCCCACAAAACCTGAACAGAACTGATTACAAACGTAACTCTTTTTTTATTATTTATGAAAGAGAGGCTAAGGAAAACTAAGCACGCAGGCATCTCGCGAGTTTTTGAGCAATTAACCCTTTAACCGCCAACATCGCAATGTTACGGGTTTTAAAGATAGTATATTCAACTATAATTGTAAATAATATATTTTATCGGTTCAGTTCTGGTTTTGTGGGATGTAGAGCAACAAAGGCTATTATCCCAATATATTTTATGGTTTTTACCACAAAACAGAAAAAATCGAATGTCGATTTTCTAGAACGAAATATCGATTCAGTGCTACATATCGATTTAAAAAATCGATATGTCTGGCCCTAGAAATCGATTCTTCGATTAATCGATCTCAGATCGCCATTCCTATCTAGGGGCCCCAAAGCCGGTCTGATGCCAGTATGTAACCTCTTGTAAGATCTGACTTGGGGCCCAAAAGCTGACTTTGCGGGGGAGGGGCCTTGTATTCTTCGTTACGCTACTGGTTCCAGAGGTACCTTAAGGCAAATGCACTGTTGCAGTGGCACGCTCTCATAACGGCCGCAGACAAATTTAGTTTACCGATTTTTTGACTTTACAGAAGCTTCCAACCGCCAAAATGACCGCAATGAATATTAAAAAATTACTAAGAAGAAAAAATACTTTTAGAGTGCTTACTATCGAGCTCCCGTAATAGTTGGTGGTGGTGTTAGTAAGAAAGACACACGTCTCAGAGAGATTCATTCTGCCAGGAAAGAAGTAAAATCCAAGGCAAAAATTTATCCAAACACTATCATAGAATCAACAGTGAAGCCCCTCGACGTAATCCAGTTCAATGGAAACGAATGGACTTATCATAGGGCTCTGTTCTTGCTCATTAGGCGAAGACGACCCGTTAGTGGTTAAAAGAGAATAAGTTGTACTTTACAGAACACGAAGCTTAGCCTACCAGCAATGCGAATTTAAATCCACTCGATTATCAATAGTGGCCAGGGAAGTCTTAACGCATGGGCCAACTGGACTTGGGCCCAAGGCCTCCCCCTCTGTGGGGGTCTCGTTTCATTGGCGACTCTGTCTTAATAAGTAAGATAATGATCCAGATTATTTTAATGGTCAAAAATATTATTCACGTACATATTCTCCGAAAAATAGGGAATTTCAAACTGCTTGTCAACTGGTAAGGGGTGGTAAGACTATATTTAAGTAAGACCCTCCAATTCAGTTCCATGCCTAAATTGTGGAGCATGCATAACTCGGAAGTCGGTTTATCCATGTTTTACGAAAACAGAAGGGAGAAATTTTAAGAAAATACGCCGATCATTATTTCAAATGGTTGTAACTCTGAAAATAATTCGCATTTTTCAAAAATCATAGCTGAGCCTCTGTACAAAGGTCTGAGCTATATACAGGCAAAATATTAATACAATAGAAGCATTTTTTACAAAAGGAGAGCATTTGGAGAAAAGGTTATTATTCTTTCATTTTTTGCCCAAATATTGTATTTAAATAAAAAATTTTGTCATAATGTCCTTAAAACAATTGTATGCATGTATTATAATCTAAGTGACACTAAATATCATGAAAATTATCGATTTATGCGCTTTTTTAAAATCATGGTTCCGAACGTAGTCGCGGATACCTTAAGGAATTCGAATACAGGGTTCACTCAGTACTCAGTACTAGCTACGCCAGTGAATCATAACGAGTAATTATGTGCCTAATTTCGAATTATTTTGTATTTTTAGGGCACACATTAGGATTTAATATATATAAAAATTATAATTAACAACACACACACACATATATATATATATATGTGTGTGTATTAATTATAATTTTTTGCTTTGGGGAGAGCGGCGGCATTTTCCATTTTTGTCCGGGGCGGCAAAGCTGCTAGACCGGACCTGTTGGGTGGACCGCAACAGATTGGAAAAATTCGAAGTATCCCGCACCCTGGAAAAGTCTGCCCACCCCTGCCATAAACAATCATTCAATTCATTGAGACGAAATGCGGCCATTGGTCGAGCCGATTTGTGCGATTGTAAGTCATCCACAATCACAGAGCGATTGTGAGTCGTTATTTGACAATGCATGCTATGTACTGACTACTTTTCTACTTTTAAAAATATCAGGTAGGGCATACTTTTGCATAGGGGCTCAGGGCCTTTAAAAATCTTAAGATTTCTCTGGGCTCAAAGTCTTAAAAAGTCTTAAGACGCCCCTGATTGTGGCAGTACTGGAAGAAAAGATATTCCAAAAAACGGCATCCCAATTAGAACAATCCTAAACGTTCTTTAGAAGATGCAACGATGGAACTTCCCATAGAGGTGGTGCGATAGATATGATACGCAGAATCTTAAGGCCCATGTGAAGTCAAAAGTTGATTATTTGGAATGAAATATTTAATATGTTAATCTGAAAGGTACAATAAATCTTAAAGAAGGTTTAGTTTTAAATTTGATCATTTTTTTAATTTTAACTCTCTTATGTTTGTATTAAAACTTATGACTAGGTACACAAATAATACCCAAAATTAGTTGTCCTCAACCCCTGGCCGCGGACTATTCAGTGGATCAATTAGTACTGAGCCGCAAGAGGAACGTTAAATTTTTTTTTCCCTTTTTTTTTGTGGTTTTTCCGGGCCGGCAATTTTTTTACAGAAATCACTTTTATATTCCATGTTAAGGTATCCCCCCGTTCGGAAAAAAACCATAAATTTAATTTTCATGATATTTAGTGTCATTTAGATTAGAAACATTATAAAATTTTTTTTAAAAATTGGTTTTTTAAATAATTTTTTAAAAAATAAACTTGAATTCCCCTTTTCCAAAATCTCCTTTTTAAAAATGCCTATTGTATTAATTTTTTTCCCATATGCTCAGACCTCTGTAAAAGGCTCAACTATGATTTTTAAAAAATTCCATTTTTTTCGGTTAAACCATTTGAAATAATTATCGGGTATTTTCTTAAATTTCCCCTTTTTCGAAAAACAGGGATAAACCGACTTCAAGTTATGCATTTCAAAATTTAGTTGAGCTCTGAGAGAGGTCTGAGTTGAATACAGGCAAAAAATATTATAATAGAATCATTTTTTTTACAAAAAGGGGAATATTTTTTAAAATGGGGAATTTATATTCATTTTTTTGTCAAAAGTTCTAAAAACTTTTTAGAATACTATTCTTAAAAAAAAGTTTATATCATTTTTTAATCTAAGTGATAAAATTTCATAAATATTTTCCCTTTATACGCTTTTAATAAGGGTTCCCAACGTAGTCGGATCCAAAAACACTTTATATTCATTTTTTGGTGCATATATTTTATTTGGAAAACTCTTAAATACAATTAAATATAAAAGTATTAAATCGAAACAATCTAAAATATAAGCAATCAACGTCGCCACGCTAAAATTATCAAACGTTGACCGGTCCGCGGTGATAAAAAGTTTGGGAAGCATTGCATATCATCAGAAACCCAAATGAAAAAAAACTACCATTAAAAAACGAAAACAGGCGAAAAGCTGGGTTTTCAAAAAAAAGAATTTAAATTATTAGAATTATTATTCCTTTAACGTAATTGAGTTCTTTAGACCAGAATTGCAGTGAAAATGGCAATTTTTAATTTGTCTTTGACTGATCTTTTGTGTTTATATATTTAATTTTGAAAATTCTAATACAATGAATTAATTTTGCAAAATACCAGAAAAACTACTAACTTGCTTTCAGATTCATTTCATGATTTTTTTGCCATGTTGATGAAAAATATGCATCAATAATCATAGCCTCTACACGATGATGACCTGATGAAAACAATTAGGCATCAAGAAAATTCAAAAGCAAAGAATTCGCAATTCGAAAATTGAAATATATTGTCAATGACGTCAGAATCAATTCTTTCAAACGATTTCCTCCCAGATAAAATCTAATACTGATTTAAATAATTTAATCGGACGTTATTTCATATCGTCAGCGTTTTTTCGAAGAAGAAAACAGGAAAAACAAATTGTAGACAGTAATTGTTTTGTCAGAAATAGAATTTCATCATATGTGTTGTTGTTTTTTATTTCATAAGCTTATCATGAACAAAAAGTCAATGTTCTTTCAAGTACTCAAATCTCAATGGAATTTATAAATTAAGGAATGAAATGCGTTTTGATTAGAATTTCGAAATGTACTTGCAATATTTTTTATTGAATGACTCGATTTTTATGTGAATGATAATCTGAACCATGTTATTTGGATTTATGTTTGATTAAAAAGAAACTGAATTTTAATTGTAATAAAATCCTTTTAATGCTTTTACTCCTCAACTCGGAAATTTAAAAAAAAAGTAATTGATATAAGCTTCGTTTTAAAATGTATATATGACTAAGAATAATACAATTTCATTTTGAATCGTGAAACGTTGCTCAAAAAAAGATTTTGTAAATAAAAACCACAAAAGTCATTAAAACTTATTAGTAATTACTTTTATTTGAAAAATTAAACAAAAAACAAAAATCAGTGAGGTATTTAATATTCTAAGTACTAAAATTTCTTTTTCTTTACTGCTCTAGGCTTAAATATTTACTTTTCAAATTGAAATTAAAATTTCTCTTTTCCTCTTACATTTAATTTATGTATTTATTATTTAAGTGAAAAATGTTTGAAATTCACGGTACAGTCACATAATTGTGATTTTCAGAAAGCGAATAAAAGAATAATTTTTTGATATTTAGAATATTTGAATTAGATTATGCTTATAAAATTGTTTTAAGAATAATATTACAAAAATAATTTATTTAATTGCAATTTTTTGGTAAAAAACTTCTATACAGAGTCTGAACTAGGTTTTTAAAAAAATATATTATTTTCAGAGTTGCTATCAATTGAAATAATAGCTAGAGGTTTTAGTTAAAATTTCTTTGATTTTGATGTGTTGAAAGATAAATAAATCTACTTTTAAATTATATATTTAAAAAATCCTAGTTCAGAGATCCTGTATTCCTATCTATATACAAGCAAAATAGTATCATTATAGAAGCATTTTTTAGGAAAATATTTTGAAAATAGTTCCATTTTTCTTCGTTTTTTCCCAAGAAAATTGCATTTAAATAGTTTTTTATTGTAATCATATTCTTAAAACAATTTATATGTTTTTTTTGTTTGTTTTTCTATAGGAAGCAATCTTTCGAACATTTTAAGTTTATGAAACAAAAATTGACAAATGTTTTAGAAATCTATATCTTCAGCACCATTTTCAGTAATTTTTTTTATTCCTTTTCAAGTAAAAAATGTTTTAAAAAGGCTTAACTTTTGATCAATGATAGTTCCAAAGCTTCAAGAGATATTTTCCTTTGTTTTGGGAACAAAATCTTTTACCTCATGCAAACATTACACAATGTAACATATCTTTAAGTATTTTCATGAGTTTTCAAAAATACATTCATGCAAAATAAAAGGAAAAGAAAGAATTTCACAATACAGTAATCTTTTCACCAAAAATATCTCCAAGAATAAAATTTGTAATAAGACTATCCTCCAACAACATACTTCAACGCAGAGAAAACGTCAGTCGGGCTACGAATTTGTTTTGGAAATAAAACTACCTTTCAAATTTAAACCAGACAAAAGAAAAAACAAACAACTTCTGTACTCTGCTTCAACGATTGTGAAGATACTAACAATAAGAAATAATTTCATGAATGAATAGTATAAGCCAAGTATTTATAGCATTGAATTTCAGACTTTCCCTGATATTTCTTACCTGCATAGCTGCATTTCATATACATTCAAAGTTTTTTCCAAGACACAATAATTCATCAACCAAACGCCTGTTCAAAAACACGACGTTCTACACGCAGCACGTGTACTTGCACACGACCCAAAGGGTGATTCCTGACAGCTGTTTTCGAAAATATGTATTTTTCACACTTATCTTCACAGTTCTTATCATATTTATAGCCGAGATGGTGATGAAAAAATTTCGAGCTCAAGAGGCTTTCGTTGTGGAATTTTAGTTATCCAAATTGGTGCTTTAACAAAGCGGAAATGATATTTGTGTTGAATTTTTAACATTATCAAAGTTCAAACAGAGATTATTCAATCTGGAAGTAATTTGCGTAAGGCGTGTAACTAAGATTTGTTGCAGAAATTTTTAATTTCACTTAATATGATCTATAAATAAGAACGAATATTTTATTTGATTAGATAAATTCATGAAAATTTCAATTTGAGAAATAAAATAACAGATGAACTCAGCCTGATTCACGCAGAATAATTTTTTTTCACATGTGATAAGGTTATGTAATCAAATTGCGATATTAAAAAAATATATTTAAGTCGTAATATTCAATAGTAAATCATCAGCTCAACACAATTTAAAACAACTCCATACCACTTTTTAAAGGATCCGACTACCCTAAAATTGTGAATTTTGCCAAAAATTGACAATTTTTTTTTTCTGATTTTATTTTATAGGCCATCTTATAAGCTTTATAAAAATACTTCCTTTTTTCCATTCATTAGAACAAAAACTACAAGTGTTTTAGTAAAAGCAGAGATGCCATAACTTTACATAAGTCAAACTTTAAAATGCGTTTTACTCGAAATGTGTTTTTTTTTTCGAAAAGTTCAAAGCGGGGAGAGCGATTGCTCAAAAGGTTTTTTAAATAATTTGCTGAAATTTTGTATGTATGTTCTGTATAACAATATAAGTGTTTTAACTTTCATATTTATCAATTACTGTTTTCTTACAAATTATACAGTTCTTTACGGGAATATAATCACTGTTTTTTTAAGCAATTTCATGTGGTAACTAAAATAAAGTGCTTTAGTTTTTATAAAAATTAAAATATCTCTTATCCTGAAGATCGTTTCAAAAATGAATAACATTGCAAACACATCAGAATTGAAAAGTTGAAAATTTGTTTTAAGCTTTTGGTACAAAATGGCCCCCGTTTATGTTATTTTTTGTCAATTTTTACCCATTTTAGTAATATTAATTTCTTTTTCTCTTCTTAATTTTAGTATATTTTTTAAATTTTTAAATGTCTTAAACAAATCTACCTTCCCAAAAAAATGCCGTATACATATTTTTTTAAAAAATTGTCGCACGTAGTCGGATACCTTAAAAAATATTACAAATTACGGTATCTGAAAGTGTCGAAATGACTTATTTCGATCGAAACACACATTTTTGCGGTTTTTTTATTTTAATAAATAAGCAATCATACAGACATTTGACTTTATGAAACATATATATATCTCTGTTTTTACTTTACCTAGAGGCCGAGTTACACTAAATGACATAAAAATACAAAAGCTCGAAGAGATCTACACGAATTTATTCAAAATATATCAAAATGGAAAGTCTGATAACTCGAAATATTATAAGTGCATTTCAATAAAAGTTTCTAAAACTGATACTTATATATATTTTCTCGTGAATGTACTAAAATTGGATTGATTGCCTAGAAAAAGATCTCCTAGTTTTGAGAACTAAGAATTGGAGAACACTAGAAAGAAGAAGGCTGTTTTGGAAAAGGCTTCTTGAGAAGGCCTGTTGAGACATTGAGGAAGGAAGGAAGGAATGTACTAAAATAATTCTTACTCTATGAATATTTTGTGAGTTATGGCCTATTATATTTCAATAATAGCCTCGTAAGTAGAACGCATTTCTTGTAATTTATTCGATCGGCTCTAAAATTTATATATTTTTATAAAACATTAAAATTTTATAACATTCCCTAGATAAATATATGTAGTTTAACTTTAATACTTTTAACCATATAAATTTATTGCATTTTTCTCTTAAAAGTTTTCAGGAATTTTCAAAATATTGCTAAAATTTCTCTTATATTTGCTGTTTTTTAAAACTTATTCACACTTCATTTTAAATATTGCTGGTGATTCCTAAGAAAATATTTATAATTTTCTGGTATGCTGTTTTTAAAAAAGTTACTCGAACGTATTCGGATACTTTAAGAATTTAAAAACAATCAAAATTTGATCGCTGAAAAAGGTCAATTTATGTTAATATTTCGTTTTCATAAAAATAATTTCTGCATTTAAGATTTAGAAAAAAAAAACTGCTGGAAATTTTCATTCAATGATAGATCTAGCTTAAATTATCGGTACAACATTAGTCTTTAATATTTTTCAATAATACATACATACATTGGGCCACAAAAGTGTTCGTACACTTGCAGTTTCTTGTAAAATTTAATGTTTTCGACTAACAAAAATTAATATACTGTAATTGTAATTTTTTTACGATATCTGCAACTTGTTCTTAATGCAATGACATAATTATTTTTTTAAAAATAGTATAACTATTTTTTTTAAAAATTAATATTTAAAAAGTTACTAAAAAATTACGCCACAAAAGTCTTCGTACACTTCACAAAAATCTCAACATAGCTTTAAATATTGTATTTCTTTCTTAATTTAGTGCTTAGTAGAATATCTTTTAGTGTCCACAAAACTTTTTTAAACTCTTGGTATAGATTTTCAA
>BMAV01010305.1:0-22965 GCA_019973955.1 Trichonephila inaurata madagascariensis
CAAAAGTGCATATCATACATTTCCCTTTCAAAGCTCAAGTTGTTGAATAAAATCCCCATTTAATTTCGCTGAAAACTGTTATAAACATTTCCATTCATGGAATAAATAGCGCGACGATTTGTTTTCTCTAAAATGTCACGTTTATGTTTCAAAGGAGACTACTTGTGTGCTTAGAATGGTGAATAGTGTGGGTATAGTAAATTTTCAATCAGTTTCGTCGTAATACTTGTCTTTGGTATAAAATGATCCCGATGCTCATGTTTTCAATGTCGAAGTATAAAATTCTCTTAAGCGAAATTGATATTGAACTGTCATTATTTGAAAAATATTTAATATCATCGAATGGATTTTGTTTAATCCTCAAATGTATGAATTTTCAGGTTTATTTAAATATGCGTTATTTTTAAATATATTTGTACTAACCGTTACACATCCGCTTGGTTGAATATTTTATGATTTTGTATAACTGTCGCGTCCATAATTCCGCAGATGTAGTTTGGGACTTCGAATCAACATATATTGTTATAAAAGCATTTAATTTTATATCATTTCAAACATTTTATGTGCCAACAAGAATTATAAAACCTGGGAAAAATTAATTTAGATCACAATCATAAGCTATTAAGATAAAAAAAAAAACACATTCTGAGTTTGATCCTATAGAAGATCACTTGTCTGAACTCTCATGTGTTGGCTATATTCCGATCTAATTCTTCGCTTTTACACCAAAGTTTTCAAAAAGGAATTCTCTTATTTTATTTTAACAATAGCGCAATGATTAATTCTAACACACATATTACCAGAGTTTAAATAGCACTTAAATTAGTATAGAATCAAGTTATCGCTACGGAAGGCGGTTTTAAACTGAAAAAAACAGTTAAAGTATTATTTCTCCAAGAAAGCGGCGTGAATAGGACCCGTCTCTTGACACATATTGATTTTAATTCATTGATATCCAAGCCCTAGCATTAATCTTTTGATTATATTAAAAACCATTCTTAAAAATCTCACATCTTGATTAAAAATTCTAAAACGGAATACATATTATTCTAATCTTTTTCTATCTATCTTTAATCTTTTATGGGCATTTATATGGTTCAAAATCTACCAGGGTATATCTGATGACTCAAAATCTTATTACTGTATTTATTTGGAACTTTTTGAAGATGATATTATATTACTATTGGGGAATGTACGAAAATAATACTTTTTGTATTAATAATTTTTTAGGTTATAGAGCTTGTTAGTTCAATAATATCTTCATAAATATATTCCACTTCTAATGATGTATGTTCGATCAGCCCTAACATCTTCATATTTTTACAAAATTTTAAAAGTTTGGAAAATTCCATAGATACATGTAGTTTATTTAAAAAAAATACCCTCATTTATATAAAATTGTTATTCTTTTCCTTGTTATTATATTTCTAAAAAAATACCAAACTTTCTCTCACAATTGTGATTTTTGTAAAATTTGGAAAGAATATTTTGAATATTGCTGGTTAAGAGTTAATATTTATTGTTATTGATCCCTAAGAGAGCATTTTTAATGTTTTAGAACGTTATTTTTTTAAAAAAGTACTCCAACCATGTTCGGGTACCTTAAAATATTCCCCTAACATTTCTGGAGTATTTCATCTCTTAAAAAAGATACAGTACATTTTAAAATGTTATTTCAATTTACATTATTTTTTGCAGCTTTAATGAGTTTATATACTGTCATGGTAATTTTATTCAGAGTTATATTGCTTTAGATATATATTACATACAGTGGCTCTCAAAATAGAGAGCTTGTATTCTAATAATACCCAATAAATTTTAATGTTTTCGACTAATAAATATAATACATCGTAATTATATCGTTTTAATAATATCTGTAATTTGTTCGTATTAGCATAATACAAAATCAAATTTTAATTTAAAATATAACTCTTATTTTTAAAAAAATATTAATCAAATAACTGCTGAAAAATTACGCCACAAAGATCTTCGTACACTTAAAAAGTCTCAATATAGATTAAACTATTGTATTTTTACTTAATTTAAGCTATATAGAGCCAATCTATATAGCTAGGAAGTGTAGAGCAAATACGTAAAATCAGTTTTAAGTTATTTCCTAGAAACTTTTAATGAAATTTAAAGTTTATAAATACATACACCAAAAATTTGTTTCCCATTCGATTTTAAAGGAAACACGCCTGGTATAATTTTCACTTCAAAAAGGTGGAGGAATAAAATATTCTTAAAAAATGATAAACCAAAATACGTTATCCATTATCACTGACTTGTAACGGCCTAAACCTTTTTATTTCAATCCATTTATAGAGTGACAATGATTTGAATAAAATTGATTGATTTCCATTGGTACAGTGTGGTAAAATCAAAATAGAAAATCCGAAACCATTGGAATTGGAAAATATAATATATTCATCTATTTTCATTCGTTTTATAAAGTAAACAGAAAATTGACTGATTTCCATTCATTACATTAAATTTAGAAAATCAAATCCTTTCGTATCGAGGGGCGAACATTAAACCATTCTATTTCGCTTAGAAAACCGACATCAAACCTTCCATGAAACGCTGACACGCAGAACAAGCGTTGCAACATCTTATTGTGGAAACATTTCTCTTTTCAGATCAGAATTTAACCATTTATTTCAGGTTAAATCACGGGTTCAGTCACACAGCCATTATTAGAATCGGCATACACGGAAAAATGCAACGCAATTTATCTCTCAAACATTTGCATGATTCGTTTTTAGCTTCGATTTCCCGTTATGTTATTCCTAACTTAAGCAAAAATTTGCATGCTTAATGGTATTTTGATGGCCCGTTTTGGCAACGATGAAGACTTATTCTTGTATATTTAGGTTTTCATTCATGTAGCATACGGCAAACGCCATGTTAGGCTTAAGCGAAAAATGGAATATGTTTGTGAAAGCGTTCTGTTTTTGTTATTTAAGAGAAGCTAGAAAATGATCTTCTAGTGTTTACATAAATATGCCGAGCGTCATCTATTTGTTTTAAAATTCAGACATCTTATTTTTTTTATCTTCTTTTGTGATGCATTATCGAATTTTGTAGTTTATTTAAAGACAGAGATTGAATAAGGAAAAAAAAAAAAATACGGCAACTAATGAAAACTTATTGCTATCTTTTAATTCGGTTACAAGATACCTAGGATATGAAGGTACTTTATTCGAAATTTTCATATATATTTATATATTTATTTAAAATAATATATTAAATATTTATAATAATATAAATTTTTTTTAAGTAAATATTGATTTCAATATAGTGTTTTAATATTGAAATTTTGATATCAAAGTTAGATTGGAATTTTAGCTATAACATCCCGTTTGCTTGCATATTACGATTTTTAAATATTCTGCCTTCCGTAATATCTGATGTTCTGTCTAAGGTTTATTCTTGTAATAACTGTTTAATTAAGAAACAGTAAAACAATATAGAAAACCACACACTATATGTTTTTGAAATTAAGGTATAAGTAAAATATTTTCAGCACAATAACATGTATTATTATTTTATACAACTCAGAAATGCAATCAGGACATCTAAATTGAATATGTATCGAAAAAAATAAATTACGAGTAATACAATTTATTTAATGTACCTCATTATTAAAAGTACTGTAATTTTACGCGAACTTTCTTATATTGTGTCACAAACAATAACACTAGAAATTCTACATTTATACTACATATTATAGATAGTTTTAATAACAAAAATTGAAAATAATTAAAAAGTCTCATTTAAGTGGATTTTTTTTGACAAATGAAATCATTTAAATTTAACTAATTACTCTACTTTTCAGGAATACATACAGAATATAAATGTAAGATCTTCAGAAAGTGAAAGATAATTGAAATTATGACTGTGTTAAAAATTTTATTAATATACTATAGTTTAATTGCAGCAGAAAGCAATAACAAATATCAGAAAGTATACTGAGAAACAGAGAAAGACAAATACACAGTAAATTATATAAAGAAATTCGCTTACCATCAAAAATTAATCGGTATAAAAACAAAACTATAATATTCAATATCAAATTATTTTAAAATGAAAATTGTGTTTATTTTAATGATATTAATATAAAAAATTATTCTCTATTTTTTTTTTATGGAGACAATAAAACAAGGACAATTAACTCGGAGAATTTGAAACAAAATTTTAACGTCTGTTTCTTAAGCTGGAAATATATAAGTACCAGTATCTTTATACGAAGACAAATTAGCTGAAATTTTCACTTATCTACAGTCAATAAATTTTTTTTGAACAATGGACTAAATTCATGACAGTCACATGATAAAGGCTATCACGTGTTCTCCATTCAATAAAAACTATCATACTAGTAGTTCTACTCTTAAAGTTTGGATGACATTTAAAATCTAATGATTAGTAAAAGATGTTCACGTGTTAAAATTCTTCAAATAGTTTTTTAAATTAAATAAAAACCTCTTACATTATATGTGTGATTCTAAATTAAGCTTAACTATGTTGTTTAACTATGCCTATTATTATATCGTTGACAGATATATAACTTTTAAAAGAAAGTTTCGACAAAAAGCAAAAGTTGGCAACAGTAATGCTCATGAACTAATTGGCTGGAAACGCGTGATTACATTTATGATATAACTATGACGTCACATGAATTTATGAACTGATTGGCTGGAAACACGTGACTGCCGTTATCATGTGACTATGACGTCACATGTATTTAGCCCATTGGCAACACTTATTGAGGTCAATGTTTCATAACGGCATCCCCAGATGGTTCGTTTATGATTTTTTTTTTTCTAGTTTCAAATGGTTTTGTAATTTTTTTATCTTTTTTTTCTGACTATGATTATTTTTTAGTTATATACTTTATGTTATTACTTTATAACATAAAATTCATATTATATTCAATATTTAAGTAGTAGACCCGAAATATTTTGAAGGATTTTTCTATACATTAAAGGACTCTTTTTAAGAAAGGACCACATGTATTGAAGAAAACTTATAGCTCAAAATTTATATCTTAACAAAACACCGCTCCCCCCTCCTCAAAAGAGGACGTTAGAATTCATTGTGTTAAATTTATCTCTATTTTACATATAGAGATAGTTATTAGTTAGACGTAACATACACACACACAAATTTAAAAATAGTTACTTTTGTAAGATGTTTGCTCGAATAAATTCAGAAAAGGCTATAGTATACCTAATATGTGATATAAATTGCTTCTGACATTATGGTAATTTAAGTGATGACAAAAACAATTTTTGTTATAAATGTGCTGTACCACCAAACATGATTGATTTTTGGACAAATTTAAGTTGAACAAGTACTATCTCTCGTAGAAAAGGTCACGAACTCATGGTTAAAATGTCGCATTTTCGAGTCCTGGTTCCCCTGAAGACCTACCGTGCAGAGGATCCAATGCACGTTAACCTTCCATTGGAGTGTGTAAGGGTCACCTCGAAAGCGCCCAATAATGGGGGAGAGTCGGAATGAAGACTAGCGCGATTTTCAAAATAACTTCAATTTATTCTCACTTATAAACAACAACACAAATTCTATAAACCAAGTGAACCAAAATACGAAATATGGAAAGGAACAACGGGGTAGACGAGATACTAGAAGACTTTACGCAATCAGATCACTTGCGTCTAGGCAATATCTTCTTATTCTTAGCGGCCTAATCTAATTTGATTCCTAATTGACAAATCATCAACTTTAATATTACAATAATCAGCTACGAAGTATCCACGCCTCACTTCACGTTTAATCAATCACTGCCAGTCGTTAGCAGTCTAAACTCTCTCTCTTTTTAAACTGAAAGTTTAATATATATATACAAGTCTTAATTGGCATACTCATATCTTCTTCAAGGGGAAGATTTATAATATAATGATCTTTAAGGACCCAAAATTATTCCCAAGAGGATTAGTATTTGAAAGATCGCGGATAGACCCGTCATAAGTATTGTTGTAGTCAAGAGAGGTGGTGTCAGCTCAAAGGTCGTCCTCGTCACAAGGTTCAGAATTACGAGGTTGTCGCCAATAGCCCTCGTTCAGCTTTATAGTGCGATGTTAATATAACTTTCATACAAGGATAAATTCTATTCGAAGTATTCGGTACATTTTTTTTTTCGAAGTGTGATCGATTAAAAACGCACAAATAAAGTTTTCAATTACCTAAGTACTTCAATTACCTAATTATTTTATTCAGCACAAAAAATGCGCAAAAAAAAAGAAAGAAAACATCTCAGCAACAATATTTTTATCTTTTTCAACATTATTTTTTTATTTGTACTTAGGTTTTTTTTTTTTTTTTTTTTTTTTGAAGGAACGTTCTCCTGTAAAATGAAATAAGTATGAATTTAAATCCTAAATATACTTCATTTTTCTAGGCGACGTAAAAAAAAAATCTCTCATCAAAACCCCCATTTAAATCATTTAACTTTCAATTACAGAAATTTGTAGAAAAAGATATGTATAAAGCATTACAAAGACCGAAAGGTTTCAGATTATCATCGAATAAAAAAAAATTACTTTACTGAAAATAAGGGGTTGTTGTAAAATATAATTTGTTCAAAGTTCCCCCACTTAAATAGAACATTTCCCCTTTTTTACTTCATTCCCAACATCTTTAGATAGTCTTAAACAAAAGCTTTAATTTACTCTAAGTGTTCAAATATCTTGAGTAGGGAAATGGCCTATAAGTACTTTCCAAAATGGATTAAAAGACTAATTTTGAATCGTTAAACATAATTATAAGCCATTAAATAAATTTAAATAATTCTTTCACTGAGCTCACACACATTGAAGTAATAGTGCTTTTCTTGATAACACGAACTTAATTTTTTTAAATGCATTTTGCTTGATAGTTTGATATTTTAATGATGATGTAAAAAAATGGTGACTGGTAATTTAGAGAAAAATAAACCAGGGTTGTATAAGGGATGTTAGCACTGTTTCAAATAGAAATATAATTCCTATAATTTATCAATTTAAAAGCAGATTATCTTCAGTTTATGAGAAATTATTGATATATTTTATTATCTAGTAAAACGGCAGAGACGAAGGTTTGAATTAGTGTTAAAGCACATATACAGCTACAATATCTTAATTTATTATTTTGATGGATTTAATAATTACAGCTCAAAAGAGAATTTGAAAATAAGTTAACGAAATTTTAAATCATCAAATATTATTATTTTTTTTTATTTTTTATTTATTTATTTATTTATTTATTTTTGAGACTTGAGTAAGAGCTCTCGTATGCCGACAAGTATAACTCAAGGCTTACAAACGTAAGTCAATACTCAATAAATTGTGGTAGGAAGTTTCAAGTAGAAGGACATAGACACAAGTGGGAATCAAAAAGGAAAAGAAACGAAAAAAAAAAAGGATGCAAATTGCAAATACAACAAGTACAGAATAAAACAAAAGATTGCTCACATGCAAACGGAGACATTCAGTAATTAAAATTATGCAATTAGAAAGATTAGGAAACGTAATCATAATAAGATTTTTCAAAATACAAATGCTTAAGGCATACCTATACACAGAGACACACATGTTGAAACATATATATATTTGTATAATATATATATATATATATATATATATAATATATATATATATATATATATATATATATATATATATATATATATACATATATATAAATATGCATATACTTCTATACATGTGTATACAAGTATATGCATATTTATAAATGAGCATATACAAATAAACACACACACATATATATATATATATACATCACGTATAGTAAATGTTAGCAAACACAAAATTTACAATCTAAATAATGCGGGAAAAAATGCTAGTAATGTGTGCACAAACCGATGTAAAAGATGATTTGCTCTGAACAAAGGCAGAGAAAGGAGGAGGCCACGCTATATTGTTTTTTGTTTGCAATTCAATAGTGTATGTCTTTCGGAAGAGAATTTAGTACAAGCAAGTATATCAGATGCTTGACATCCTGCATTGTGTCACTGGAGCAAGAACACTGGTCAGTAGGCGACAAACTGAAGCATATCAAAGATTATTAATGAGAAACAATGATAAATTATATGAATGTTTTTGCCTCTTTTTATTTTTTATTTCTATAGAGGCTGTGGATTGGCGTCTTACCACTTTCGACCTAGAACATTCGCCGGGATCTGGTAACTTTTTTTTTAGTACGGCACCATATAGGAGGAATACCAATCAGCACAAGCAATTTCGACGCTCAGTTTCCTCCCCAGAGGGAGGCACCTGAGCTCTGATGTGATGCAAAACCAAACATAGGAATTTAATTTTGCTAAGAGCAACCAAGCTAAACAGGTACTCAAGGGATCTTTCACATGATCCTAAACCTAAGACAAGACGCTGACGATTCACAAAATAAAGAAAATCCACCGAATTGGGTAGGGGTTGAATCCGCGGCGTACAAGGCGTACAAGGTCAACGACAAACCAACTACGCCACCCAGATGACTTACGTATCATCATTAAATTATTAATATTGTTACGTAGATCGGGTTTCGAGGATGTTATGCTGTCAGTGTCAAGAAGCAAAAAAGTTCATTAAGAATGATGAAATTTACCGTAGAAAAACAATTCTTAAAATGTAGGCAGCAGTAGTAAAATTTGCACAATAAATCCCAGAAGATTTTCACATCTTCTACAGCGCTTAGACACAAATATCAGTGTCTTAAAACACATTGTTTATTCTCAAGCAATTACTCGCAGTGAACTCCTCAACATTAAAAGTGATACTGACTCAGGTTCAGAGAGCGTCTGTTATTTATATATAGTTTGTTATATATAGTTTCTAGTTCTATTCCAAAAGATCCACTTTACGCAGTAGATCATGGTGTTAATAGATTTCTCCAGTAGTTACCAGAAGCATCCATATGATAGCTACGTCAACAAAAAGAGTCATCAACCCACCGCAAAAGTCCGAAGCTCATTAAATTTGATCGCCAAAAAAAATTCATCTTGATTGTATCGACAATACTTCGCCAAGTTTCGATTCAAATGCCATTATAATGTAAGGGGCACGTTGCTTGCAATTATAATAAATTTTATGATAAAATAAATATAACAGAAAGTAATATTAATACATTGAACATGCAGATGCAAATTATTTATACTATTTTAAGCATTAATTAAACTAACACACCAACTTCGAGTCTAGATCTACGTTAACATATACGGGTAATTATTGTCAAATTTGAAATGTTTTAATAATATATAAGTAGAGCTCATAATTAGATTATAAACTGTCTATCTCCCTTCAGTAATATTACAACTAAATTAATGTAACTGATTTACATTTTTCAATAATTAATCATTATACGCTTTGTAAGTCCTTAAATATAAATTTATAACATACATTAAGTGATTGAAATTCCAATAAAATTTAAATTACTATAAGAGTATATATCATTTATTTCTTATTATTCTGAATTCATTCATGGTTATAACATGACACTTTTGAGAAAAAAAATAGATATAATTAATGATACATAACATTAATCTCTTTTAAAATAATTATGGATAAAAAATATTTCTAATTAACAATTCTCACAAATACAGTATTCATTTCAAACCTATCTAACATAGCTTGTTATGCAATACATTTGATTAATCTGGCTGAGCTGAACATAGTTGAATTGGCTCTCCTCTCAACCAATGACCACCTCTCATGTGGTCCACCTTTCACGTGGTTAAGGGGGACTGGTCGAGTTTAAGTGGTTATTGGGTACAGTAGCCTTTGAGACGTCATAAAGAGGTGCTCCAGACGTCAGATGTACTCGACAGAAGATAAACTCGAGGATAGAGGTCATTAAAGTGTAGCCATTGGTCAAGGGTTTTCCTACGTCTGTATTTGGACATGGAGTTGGAGTTGTGTTGATATGAACATTACATAAATTTGAAACTGTATCATTTTTGGATGAAGAAATTATACTTTTGTTTTAAACATGGATAGTATTTATTATTTAATTTACTCAGAAATGGAGGTACATATTTTCATTATACATTTTTATCGGCATCATTTGTTAATCTTGTAATAATTGTTTTTTAGCTTGTAGACCAGATGTATTATCATCGTGAAGTTTTTCATGTGTTTAATACTTAATTAACTAATTTGCCTTAAGCTTTTTAGTGTACGAATTTTAATATGATTTCCAGAAAAAAATATCCCATACTTTCTGTGAATGTATTTTCATATTAAATAAAGAAAACTATTTTACAGTTTCTCTGGGGATTTTTTTAATTGTATCTGCTGTCTTTGTATATATTAGTGTGATTTTTTTGTACAAGTGTAGGTATTCACTAAAAAATAGAAACTTCAACGCATATATATATATATATATATATATATACATGTAATAACTTGATATTTACTTAAAATTCGAATCTTATAAATTTTTTCTGTAAATAATAAATCCGAATCCGTAATTCGAAACGCATCTCATTTCATTTCACATTAAAGACTAAAACCTTTATTTTGAAAGATTCATTCATGATATAGGTTAAAAAGATCAGGCTTTGCATTTTTAATGGATATAATCAAGATTCGTATAAAAAAAATACCTTAATGACTTTCATGTAACTTAACCCTTTCAGGACCAGCGAAAAGAGAAAGAAGCACTTCCCCAAGACCGTACGTTCGGGACCGGGCGAATTTTTCTGCTAAGCCTATATATATATATATATATATATATATATAATTTCATTTAAAAATTCATATAAAGCTTTAAATGCAATCAAATATGCTAAAATTTACAATTTACTATCATTGATAATATCTGAAGATAGATTACAAAAACTTCAGATATATTTAAAAAAACAATTGCGAATTTTAAAGAAAATGTTTTCATTTTAATAAAAAAAAAATTACATACACTTTCAAAAAAAAATTGACAAAAATCTCATATGTTTACATACGAATATAGAAAATATTAGAAAACTAAATCAACTTATTCAAAATACAAACAGAAATCTAAGAGCAATACATCACGAACCATTAAATGTCCGATTCTCTCGAAAAATCTAAGCATTTGCAGTTGTTTATATTCATAAATATCTCAGATATAATTAAAAAAACACGGAGCGAAAACACATCGTAAAGTTCAAAGTTTTGTGAAACATTACTCGAAAAAATAATGATTTTTAACCTCGATCTATTGCTTGTAAAAATTAATATAAAAACGTTCCTAACTCTGATCACACCGGTGTGATCATGGGTCTATGAGGAGGGAAAGCTCAATCACATATATGATACCGAAGAGGGAGAAACGCGTGATTACATATATGTCATCATTGTCCTGAACGGGTTAATGAGTGGTTTAAATTTTCACTAAAACTGTGATGTAATTTTTAAAAATAACTTATTTTTCCTTCACTTTAACTCGTGATTATGTTTTTCTCATTACATTTAAATTCAGAAAAGGGATAATTCTCTCGTGCTATCTTGATGCTGGAGCAGGTAGACTAATGAATTCTGCGTTTGGATCTTAAAATTACCGAAATCAACGAAAATCTGATAAACATCAAGAAGCGTTTTAATTCCCAACACTTCATTATTACAATTAACAAAATGAATACATTCTTACATCATACATGCATACATAAATATGCGCGCACACTACGCAATGAGTATAAGTATAAAGGGAAATTAATAATAGTCTGAATTAAATAAATATTTTAATATTAAAAACAAATTGTCATTTACCCATAAACTACCCATAAAAGTAGTAAAAAATATAAAAATAAACCTGACATTTCCGTAAAAAATGCTTAATTTAATTTATTGGTCTATCCAAAAAAGTAAATTTCCATCATGGGGGCAAAAAGCCCACCAAAATAGCACGTACCAACTAAAACATGATCGCATTTGTCTCATGTTGCGTTTATGCGCAAAACAATAATGAGTGGGATATAAGGTTACTAGATTAGCGCGCTCAGCGTGTGACATTCACATTTAAGGATTTACCATATCTTCAAAGTCTTAGTTGCCACTTTGCAGCCCCTTAGGCAAAAAGAGTTTTTTTTTTTCTATAGAGCTTTCGAAACCCAGGAAGGAATTATGAATAACTCTGTGTAATTATCACAGATATAATTCAAATTAGCACACCCAGCATGTTACTGCTATCATACTCCCCGATCTCAATTCACTTAACTTTGAATAGAAAAGTTCATTTACATAAGTCACGGTTCTTTTACAGAAAAAAAAAAAGTTCTCAAGTTAACCAGTTTATTAAAAGTATTTCCCCTTAAGGAAAACCAAGGCATCATACATGTTAAGAAAATAGATTTTCCAATTTTAGTATTAAAAAATAGTTTATATTTTTCTGAATCTAAAAATACATAACACTTACATGTTGGTTGATAAAATAACCTTATAATTTGAAAAAAAAAAGTAATTGACAAAAATGTAAGCAAACGCTTACAAATGTTTAGTTTCTTCACTTATTCTCCAAAGCATAATTTTTTTTTCTTTTAGGTATACGTTAAAAAAAAAACTATTGCACTATAGAGCTTTAAATTTTTTTGGGCTTTTGTACAGGATACTTGTTCATATAATGAACCTATTTTTTTTAATCGAAGTAGAACAGTTTTTACAAAAATAGTCTTCTGCTTGAAAAAAAGGGAGAGGGGTGGAAAAAAATTTTTAAAATTACAAAGTTTTATAACTTTTAAAAAGAAGCTATACTAATATTTTACGAAAAGAATAGGTTCACTATATTTTGTGTATTGTTTTATATGTGTGCAAAAAAATATTTTACATCTGTAAGACATACATTTTTTTAAAAAAAATGGTACCTAAATTTAAGCATGTATTATGAGATCTCGAAAATTGTGTACAATTTAAATTAAACAGAAAAAAATATCTAGAAAATTATTTTTGTATTTCTACTTAATGATTAAAATATCTCTATAAAGATCACAAAAAATCTAAGCTGTATTGGAAATTTGTAAACATATACGCCCTTAAACAAAGTGTCTTGATTTTGGCATTTTACTCTTTCGAGTATGCCCTGGTACTCTTAAGGATTAGTAGAAAGATCCAAAGAAAACCCTTTACAATCATAATTAACATTAACAAATAAAATAACAGCAAATTATTCAACAATAATGATTTTAATCATATACATTAAAATAAGCTAAACAATAATTTTCACGCGTCTTTGTATATATCACTATTCCCTACAGAATGTACTTCAAATCGACGAAATAACTTTGGATAGAATAATACCCATGCACGGAGTGAGCTTTCAGCAGAATTGCTTCGATCTTTGCAATTTAAACCAAGATTTATCATAAGGTGGTAGTTTATGAGGAACATTCGTGACACAATCCTTCCTTAATTTGAACGTGTGTCCATTTCCTGTCTTGTCTCATATTCGCATCAAAGTTCCCCAGCAGGGGAAATTCTGAGCTTTCAGTTATCAAAGAACAGAACTGTAATCAGCTGTCGTCGAGATAGAATGCTATCTCAAATTGCGGAGATATGTATTTAAAATAGATTATATGTTTGATGTATCGAGTTATGTAAGATATATACGAGTTAAGTTGTCAGAAAGTGTCTATTCAATTGTGGTACTATTTAAAAAAAGATTTAAACTTTGGAAAATATTTAAGGTATCCGAGTACGTTCGGAACCGGGATTTTGCAAAAGCGTATAAATGGATAATATTTATGATATTTAGTGTTACTTAGATTAGGAAATGTATATAAAATTGTTTTAAGAATAGTATTACACAATAAAAAATTATTTAAGTACAATATTTTGAAAAAAAATGAACATAGAATGACCCATTTTCAAAATATTCTCCTTTTGTGAAAAATGCTTCTATTACAATAATATTTCGCCTGTATATAGCTCAGACCTCTGTACAGAAGCTCAACTAGAATTCTTGAAACATATAACTTAGAAGTGGGTTCATCCATGTTTTACGACAACAGAGAGGAGAAATTTTAAGAAAAAAACGCCGATAATTATTTCAATGGGTTGTAACTCTGACAATAATGTGAATTCTTCAAAAATAACATTTGAGCCTCTATACATAGATCTAAGCTATATACAGGCAAACTATTATTATAATAGAAGCATTTTTTTGCAAAAGGAGAACATTTTGAAAAAAGGTTATTCTAAGTTGCTTTTTTGCCGAAATATTGTATTTAAATAATGTTTTTTGTCAAAATGTCCTTAACACAATTTTATATATGTATTCTAATCTAAGTGACATTAAATATCATGAAAATTATTAATTTATGCGCTTTTTTAAAATCACGGTTCCAAACGTAGCCGGATACCTTAAATAATAAATAGATATTTTGTAGTTAGCTAATAAACTTATTTCTATGTATATGCAGGCAAAGAGAGTGAAACTTTCCTTCCTTGAAAAGGAACTGAGGACAAGCGATTGATATAGAAACATTATCTATCTATATATAAAGACCTCATTTTGTTTTCACAGAAAATCTAGGAAATACTTTAAAAAGACTTACCATATCTGTACAATAACATTTAAAAGAATTTTGAAACAGGTACTCACCTAGAATAAAAAGAGAAAAATATTTTAAAAATAAGTAAATTGATAGAATCCTTAGAATATGCAAGCTAAAAAATTTCAATTCAAAAGCCCTCACCCTGTAAGACTTTTATTTATTTTTAAACAATTTGAATTTTTTTTAATTAAATTTTATCTTAATTTTTCATATTAATTTACAAAATTAGTTAACATTAATATCAAAAATATGTAGTCATTTGATTAGATCAGATATTGTCCGATATCATTGTTGAAATAGAGCATTTAGACTGAAGCTCTGTTCAATCAATGACCCAAAATGCATGATACTATGAGTTTCTGGTCATTAAACTGAAGTAGGTCTCAAAACACAACTGTAAAGTGGTGTGGTAGTTAGGAGAGATGGGTACCAATATAATCGCCATATATATCAAATATGTCTTTAATATATTGCATACATTACTTCAAAAACTAAATTATGTAGAAAAACAGCCGCAAAGAAGATTGTAAATATGTTATAAATACATGAGCCAAATTAGTGGTATAATCTCAAAATTATAGCCTGCATACTTATTATGTACACACAAGCTAGTGTAACATAAATAAATTTTAGAGTATTCTTTGAAAAATTACTAAATATAAATATTACGAAAGCCTTTTTAAGAGATCCCTGGCTGATTAATTTGACAAGGTATTTTTAAGTCTCTAAAGCATTTAGGCATCAAAAGATATTCATTTATCAAACAATTAGAAGGTTTTCTGAGACTAAAAGTGCTCCAGATCGTACTAGAAGTTGTCGATCTCTTTCAGTAAGAACACCTCTTGCTAAGGCAGTCAGGAAGAGAATTCGTTGAAATCCTTGTAAAAAAGACATTTCTTCTAAAATAGATAAACTATCAAAAAGAGCAATGTGCTCAGGAATATCTTAAGGCATGGAACACACGATGGTGGCCTCAACTCAGCCTTAATAAGATCATGATTCGAATAATTGCAACGGTCAAATGTTTTTTCCCGTTGTATTCACCGAAAACCAGGGAATTTCGCAGGATTTTTCAACTGGATATATGTGACCATCATCCATATATATACCTAGGTTAACCATCATTACTCATCTTGTCAAAAGGTGGCAGTAGGTTGAGTCAATTTGTGCGATTGTAAGTCGTGTCCATTTTTTGTTTCGGGTTATTGGTTGTACGAGTATTTGGCAAAGCATGCTATGTACTGTACTGTCTGCTTTTAAGGGTCATAGGTAGGGCCTACGTATGTGCAGGGGCTCACGGCCTACATTTTCGTAGAGGGCCCGGGGCCACAAGAATTCTTTAGAAGTCCCTGAATATGCTACATCAGCGTTTCTCAAATTGTGAGGCGTGCTCCTTAGGGGAGCGTGATAACACTACGAGGAGGGCGCGAGCATACTAAAAAGTCAAAAACAAAAGTTTTTTTTAAAAAAAAATATTCATTTTCTAAAAGTAAACAAAAAAAAAACATTCTGACATAAACAAAAAAATAAAATACCCATTTACACTGATATAATGCACTTATAAATATATTGGTGCTACACAATGTATTTTATAATTAATTTAACAGTACTGAGTTAAAAACAAGTTTATTAACTACCAGTGGCCCTATGGGCTTGTCACATATATATATAATTTTAAACAAAAATTAACTCTTATCTTGATAATTTTTGTACAGTTTATAATTAAACCATGACTGCCGATTCGCTTTCAAATGCCAACCGTTTTCCACGTAGGCACGCGTATGTGATGTATTGGGGCAGGAGGAAGGAGTAAAGAAGCAAAAATAATCTGGAATAAGTAAATCCTTCGCAAACAATGTCAAGGTCCTTTTATTGCATTCCAAAATCTTTGGAATAATTTTACAGATAGCAGTGCACAGAAAAGATCGTACTTCGGAAAGATGTATATATACGTCTGGGGAAATAAACTGGCTTAGCGAGACGTTTATATACATAGAGGGGGGGTTGCTTAAGAGGTAAAAGTCGTATCGCGTAGTTTTAGCGTCAAAGTATAGTATTGAATTCAGTACATTGTTAATGTACTGGGTGGGGGCGATGAAAATTATGATTGAATATTGGGTCGCGAGTGTTGCAACTTTGAGAAGCACTGAAGTAGAGGCATTTAATAATTATTTGAATTAAATCATTCAAGTTACTCATTTTTATTTTATACTTAATCAAATTGTTTGAATTTGTAAAACGTTTACTAACAATAAAATCTAATTTTTTACTTTCACCATATTTATTATATTATTTTTAAATTTCAATTGCGTAGACGCTTTAAAAAATGTGCTATTGGTGTAAAAATAACATAATAAGCCTATGAGTAACATTCTTTTTCATTTTTCCATATTTGATTGTTGGAAAAGTTAGATTGCACACATAATTAGTTTTTAACACAAATAGTTCTACTCTTTCCAAAAAGGTTGACCTCCCCAGGCGTAGTGTGTGCTACAATAGACATAGATCAAAGGGACTTAAAGCCTGTGTGAAGCCAAAAGGTGATAAGTTTCAATAAAATGTGTATAAACTTACATTTTAAAGTTAATTAAAACCTTAAAAATACAAGGTAAGATTCAAAAGTTCCCGGACCGAGCCTATAAAGAGGAAACTTTTTGCAATAGACCGACTACTATTTCTGTGTTCTGACATTCTTCCCCTTTTGTAAAAAAAGTTTGTTCGAAATCAAGTGGTCGGTGGCTCGCAACGGCTTCGTATTTTGTACGCGGATGCACTTAGTCGTCGCCGATTGAAAGAAATTGCGTTTGTTGATAATGGCTATTAATATTTGTGTTCGTTTGGGAGAAAGTGCTACGGAGATTTACGAAATGTTGAAGCAGGTGTAAGGTTATGATACATTATCGCAACCGCAAGCTTTTGAGTGGCATCGACATTTCCGAGAAGGCAGGGAAAGTGTCCAAGACAACAAACGTTCTGGACGTCCACAGACTTCCCAAACCGCTGAAAACATTGAAAAGGTTTCAACGGGGGTACGTAACATGCTTCAAACAATAACAGAATCAGTTGGGATATCCTCTTCCACATGCCAATGTATACTGACAAAGGATCTTAGCTTGCATAGGGTTGTCAGCATATCGAACTCAGTATGTTAAACGATGACCAATTTTTAGATGAAGTTAGAAGTGCATCACCGGATGAATTAAAGGACATGGTTAAAAATGGATTCCAGTAATGTTTCCATGACCTTTACAAGCCATGGCAAAAGTGTATTTTTACTCAAGAGTCTTATTTCAAAGGATGATGTGTTTCAGAAGATTATTTGGTTATATTTTTTTAAAATATAGCTGAGTCCGGGGACTTTTGAATCCTACTACGTAAAAGTGAATTAAAATATTAGAAATATTCAGTTATAAGTGTGATTGCAAGGTTTTTATTTTAACAGCTTTGCAATTGTGTATCAGACCTTACGGCAGACCTAGGTGCATAAATAAAAAGCAAAAAAAAAAAATGTAAAAATAATTAAATTAAATTTTTAAATTAAAATTGTACCGTGCCCTCTTAAAAAAGCATTTCTTGGACTTATTCAATTTATCGGATTTTTAGAACGCTATCAACTTAAAGATGTGCATAACGTCTTTAAAGGCTCAATTACCTCATTAGATTGATAGATTGACTAAATGACATCTGATTGAAATATTTCTTCAATCATACTATTAATTTTCTAGTTCCTAAATAAACAGAGATATATTGCGAAACGATCAGACAGCGTCATTTAAATTTTAGCATTTTTCTGTTGTGTGTATATTTTTCTTAGGTAAAATATGTTTGTAAAAATAATTGCTTAAAAAATGCTTATAATTCTATAATTTTCAACGTGTACGGATACCTTGGTACATGCAACAATTTTTAATTTCTCTGATGTTTTACAATAGTTTTATATTCAAAAGAGTAAACAAGAATACATTAATTGTTTTCTTTTTAAACAAACAAAAAACGAACTCTTTAAACAATTTTAAAACAATTCCTTTTAAAACAAATATTTTTTCACTCTTGTAAAGAAACAGATGTGAAAAATCATCAAATAACAGTAATACATAATCTAGCTTCTCTGGGCACCAAATACAATCGTCTGTATTGGAACAGTAATTAAAACCTTACAACTCCACCGACCTGCACCACTAACAAGTCTTAACGACTTTCACAATAAGCAACGGGGCGGGACCCCGAAAATAATCAGCGCCCTCAGCCTGTCTCTAGAAAGGGGCAATCGGCACGTCTGTCTGTTAAGTACCGCTCTTCTGTCCCTCCCCTCACCTACAAGCAAACGATTGCCAATTAGTCGTTTGCTACCTGAGGATCCGTGGGTCACGTAGGGCACAGCGTTGTCACGGTTAACTTCTAATTGTCGTCGGTTGGTCTTATATTTACTTTGTCACGTAAGACGCTGGGAGTAGGTCGTTTAATTTTTCAGTCGACAAATTGATATGCTTGCGTATTGACATTGTTAAGTGGCTGTGAATGAGGAACGTTTTTCTTAAATGGGGGAATTTTAAATATTTGAAATGCATGTTGTGTTAAGGTATCCGACTACGTTCGGAACCGTGATTTTAAAAGGATGCATAAATGGATATTTTTCAATGATATTTAGTGTCACTTAGATTAGAACACATGTGTAAAATTGTTTTAAGGACATTTTGACAAAAAAAAATTTATTTAAATATAATATTTTGGCAAAAAATTAACTTAGAATAATCTTTTTTTCAAAATGTTTTCCTTTTATAAAAAAATGCTTCTAAAATAATAATATTTTGCTTGTATATAGCTCAGACCTCTGTACAGAGACTCAACTATGATTTTTTAAAAATTCACATTATTTTCAGAGTTACAACCATTTGAAATAATTATCGGCGTTTTTTTTTCTTAAAATTTCTTCCCTCTGTTGTCGTAAAACATGGATAAACCCACTTCTAAGTTATATATTTCAAAAATTCTAGTTGAGTTTCTGTAGAGGGGTGTGAACTATATACAGCAGTGTTTCTCAAACTTTGGGGCGCGCCCCCTTTGAGGGGCGTGATAACTCTACGAGGGGGCGCGAGAATATTGAAAAGTCAAAAACAAAACATTATTTAAAAAATTATTAATTTATTGAAAGTAAACTAACAAAATACTTTCTGATATAATAAAATATAAAATACACATTTACACTGATTTTATATACTTATAAATGTATCAGTACTGTACAATATATTTTATTAATAATTAAATAATACTAAGAACAAGTTTGATAATTACCAGTGACCCCATGGGCTTGTATTAACATTTATCTTGATAATTTGTACGGTTTATAATTAATTCCTTAACTTCCGATTAAAAGTTACGCTAATCGCTCCACAATGCCATCGTTTTCCACGTAGACGCGCATATTTTGATTTTTGCGGGGAGGAGAAAACGAATAAATAGGCAAATTCCTCTGAAATAAGAAAATCCTTCTCAAACGCTGTCAAGCTCCCTTTATTGCATTCCAAAGCCTTCGGTATAATTTTATGGATAACAGTGCACAAAAAAGATCGTACTTCGGAAAAACTTATATATACGTACAGAGAATAAATGCGTTGACTTAGCGAGACGTTTATATACGTCTATGGTACATAAGAGGTTAAATTCGCATTGTAGTTTAATGTCAAAGTATAGTGTTATTGAATTCAATACATTGTTATTGTATGGAGAGGGGCGCGATGAAAATAAGGATTGAATATTGGGTCGCGAATATAGAATGTTTGAGAAGCACTGATATACAGGCAAAATATATAATTATAATAGAAGTATTTTTCACAAAAGGAGAGTATTTTGAAAATGGGTCGTTCTATGTTCATTTTATGTCAAAATATTGCACTTAAATAATTTTTTATTGTAATACTATTCTTAAAACAATTTTATATACATTTTCTAATCTAAATGACACTAATTATTATAAATATTATCCGCTTATATAATCTTATCCGCTAAATATATACGCTTTTGCAAAATCACGGTTTCGAACGTAGTCGGATACCTTAAGTGAATTTGTAGTATGTAAAACAAACAAAAAATAGTTAAAAAGTAGGAATTAGGCATTAAAAATTAGAAAAACAGAATATTATATTTTTGTAATTAGAGAAGAAAAATATTAAAGATTTTTTTTCCGCACAACTATTACTTATTTATGTGTATTAATTACATAATACTTGTTACTTATCTATGTAAATTCTCCGTTACGCCACTGTCCGTAGGTACCACTTTGGGAACTTGCGCATGGGATAGTCAAATCCCATCCCCTTTAATTTAATTTTAGTATATTTCACATTAACATAATAGTTACTTAAACTGTTGTCATATAACCCCTTAAGACATAACTAATATTTTTACTTTTATAAGAAACTTTTCATTATTTTACAGCCCTAAAAAATCTAATGCAGTTGTTAATTATGAATATCTTTTTTCAATCAGTTAAATGGGAATTTTATGTGATATTAATTGAAAAATAAAAAAAAAATGCCCCCTTTTTTAGTAAACATTTAGAAATCACATTTTTACGATAGATAAACTCAGCTGAAATTCTTTTGTAATAAACAAGTCTTGATGAAAAAAAAAATGTTTCCTTTTATTTTTTCAAAGCATAAAGAAATGCATTGTTCTAATAAGATTTCAAAAACATTTTCGATAAGTAATTAAAATTTTTGGCTCATTTTTCCTACCTTCTTATTTATTTATTTTTTTACAGATGTGAAACAATATCCCCAAATCGGTTTTACTTTCCTTGTCATTTAAACTACTGAGTACAGTCCCAAACGAAGCATTCTCTTTTCACTTTTTTCTTTTACTTTTGTCAAAAAATTCTCGTTTATATCGACAGATACGGGAAAAACTCAATGCAGAAAAAAAAAAGTGGCGCAAGATACTCTTTCACTAAAAATAAACAAATAAATAAATAGCAAAACGACAAAAAAAGAAAAAGTGCACTGGAAATACTCAACCTCTTATATCGCGAACGAGAATTTAAAAAAAAAGAAAAAGAAAAAAAGCCACACACACATATCCAAAAAAATGCACAGAATCAAAGGGAAAAAAATGAGAAAACAGCGGAAAAACACAAAGTCCGAACTTCCAAAGAACAATTGAATTAACTTGCCCGCATTGCACACGTATTACTGTAAAAACTCCACTGAAGCCTTTTTATAGAATGAATAAGGAAAACAAAAAACAAAAAAAAACACACGCTCAGAAAAAGCACAGTCCAATCCGTTTTGGAAAATCACATTGATGCGAAGTTAAGTGACACAAGTCCAAAGAAAATGGAATCACAGCACAAAATCCACCTTTGGTGTCACTGTCAAACCATTAGATAAATTCTTCGAATTCTATTGGTACCGAGAATGTCATTCATTTTAACCCTAGCCAATCATTAATTGGGTTGCGATCCAGTTTGTGACGCCATATTTGATTTGTGGCTTATCAGTTTTGGAAGCTAAGTTTTGGAATTCTACCTCGTTTGGCGGATTGACAAAAAATTTGGATTTATATGGGTTTTTATAAGGCGTGACGGTTTGTTTAATGATGTCGTGTTCTTGTTCGAGTTCCATCAAATCTATTCCGCGCGAAGGATTTCGTCTGACGTCAAACGCGTTAAATTATTTCGTTTGATGGAAAATGCGTTAAATTATTTCGGATATGTGATTCAGGTTGTAACAAGGTAGGTAAATGATATTAAATGAATTTCTTCAAACGGAATTTATACGGTTGGAATAGAACGGCTCATAAAATATGAGTTTAAACTTGTGGTTCAAATTTTTATATTCGATATTTTGTATTACTTGTTACTAAATTCAGGAAATACGGGATGTACTACTTCGAAAGTTGTTTTTGAAGTACTTTTTAGCTATTTAAACGAGAAAAAGAGAAAAAAAATGTTCTTAAATTTGCAGAATGAACTTTAATTTAAATTTAGTCTAATGTTAATACAAAGCATATTTTTGTTGAGAAAATCTTGGTAAAACATGCAATAGTGTTCTTTGACGTTACGCTTGCATATATATATATAAAAAAAAAAAACTTTTACCTTTTATTAAATTTCTTTTAAAATTTTTGATGTCAAGGAAAGCTTTTAAGATGATGGCATATCAGTTGTTTTAAAGCATTAATGGGGAAAATCCTTACACATCCCACTTAAGTGTTCTATTTGTGACCCCTACGGATTTTAAATCAACACAACAAAAAAACTTCCAAATTAAGCTTTTTTAAAAGAAACTTATTTAAGAATATATTCCATTATTTGCACATGTGAAAACTTCTTGAACTATTATAGAAATTAATTTTTTTATTAAAATTTTTAAAAAATCAGTCGTAAATGAAAATATGCACAAAATTATTAAAATGCACTTATTTTC
>BMAV01010305.1:25779-55065 GCA_019973955.1 Trichonephila inaurata madagascariensis
ACAAAACGTGCTTAACAAAACGAATATTAATACGTGCTTTCGGCTCACAGTTTTTTTTAAAATTAGATCCCCGATATTTATGAATGTAAACAACTGCACATGCTTAGATTTTTTCAAAGAATCGGGCATTTAAGGGTAGGTAATTTATTGCTCTCTGGATTTCTGTTTATATTTTGACTAAGTTGTGTGACGTCTCTCGCGTTCTTCTTCTAACATAACTCCTAAGTTCTTTGACGGCCACGATTAATGGCAAAACTTTTCCAACCCAATACCAAGAAGAGAAACAGGGCGAAAATGCAAATAAGATATACTTTAAAAGGATAGAGGGTTTAGTGAGATGGGACGGCAATCTTAGAGATAACTCAGTGCGTAACAGATCGGAATAAGTGTTAGACGACCTAATCACAAGGAAGAAGGATACGCTCATCTTCATTAATATTGTTAATTATAAGAAGGATCAATAGTGCCTGAGTATACTTATTTACAAGTAGCAGAATAGGAGTGTCTTCAACCAAGGAAGGAGGATTACTCTATAAAAGGTAATATTTTGTATAGGAAGTTAGATTAGGCAGATAATTAAATATAATCAAGATAAGTGATCTAGTTGTGCGATCTGACTTGAATATTCAGTTTAATTTGTGGCTTATTCTCACTTAAAGAAAGTTGTTATTTAGAATTAAGTAATTTAAGTTATTCTTAATAAAAGTTCTGTTAAGAATTACAAAATGTCTCATCTTTTAGATAATCCCACACCTCTAGCTTACGCGGATCCCCCAACACATAGCTATCGCAGGATGGCTATGTCACAGTTGGAAGAGAAGGAAAGGCTATTAGTTTTTTGGGCATTATATACATTCATAATAATTGTTTCAGTATTTATTTTATTTAAGGTTCATATTTTCATCAATAATTTTAATACTCAAAAGACATTTAAAAATCAGATCTTCATTGAATATAAACGCGATGACTCATTTTTAACAAAAAAGAATCTGTTTTTACTGTGACTCATTTTTAATTTTGTAAGAACAAACGATTCTCTTTCTTTGCTATCANTGTCCTATGTATATACATATTTATATTAATTGTAACTATTTAATAAAAAGTAGCTAAAATAAAATTTTTCGTCTTTGATCTAAGTAGGAATTGACTTAAAAACTATTTTTTGTATTACTTGTTTTATATATAAATATAGTGAAAATTTTTGTACTGTATAATCAGATATAATCAATATTAGTTAATTTCTAATCTTAGCGTATTTGATTGTAATAAAGATTTTGTATGAATTTTTTAATGAAATTAGGCTTAGCAGTGAAATTCGCCCGTTCCCGTGCGTGCGTATACTCTTGGAATGTGCGGGCCTGGGGAAACGTTTCTTTCTCCTTTCGCCGGTCCTGAAGGGGCTTTAATTACCTTAATACTTTCCTTTATTGTGCTATTCTATATTGAATTGATTTTAGTGTTAAATACCATACTGTTCGAACTAATTGGGACAAAAATTTTTTTTTTCTTGTCTGAGTTGGTATGGGATTACCAGTGATGTCCCGAACCACCTCAAACCGAATATATCTGCCCAGAAGTAATGTGACGGATCAACCGTGACCATAATTTACTCGTTTGATTGGTTTTAGTACATAAATAGTTCAGTTGTGAGCCTTTCAATGTGGTAGCTGGTGGCAATAATTTTGCGTTCCAATTAACACTTATTACTTTTTCTTGTTCAGTGATGGATATTACTCCGAGGAAGCGTTCTAAGACAATCATTCTTAACCCTTTTATGGTTATGAACGAGTTCAGCTCGCAATCGAATCGTGCTTCATAATGCGCGCAAACGAGTTCCACTCGGGAGCAAAATTTCGACGGAAAGGGTTGGAAACGAGCACAAATCACGTAGTGAAATTTTTCCCCAATGCGCACTCACGAGCTGAGCTCTTTCGCCATTATTATTCTGCATTTATTATGTTACAAATGAATCCTACTGGCGAAATTTAATTAGTTTTAGTGTCTACAGATGGCAGTACGGGTTCCATGAATTTCTTTTCATAATGAAAAGGGATTTTTTTTACCTTGTTCTTTTTATGCGTATCTTGGCGCGTTTTTTAGAGTGTTTGTGTAAAGTAAAATAGCTCAAAAGCGAAAGTTGGATAATTATGACGATGGTTATGATTATGATACAGAAAGCTTAACAAGTTTTGAGTCTGTTAAAGACTTTGTTCACAGTATATCAAGTTTTGACGACGATGCAAGACGTATCAGATGGCGTATTTATTTAGTACTTTCAATTTAATGTGTCTTATATTTATAATTAACTATTATTATTTATATAATTAATTATAATCATTCATAATTAACTATTTAATAATTATCATTGATTAATTATTTTAAAGTACGTAAGAACTGTTATTTGTGTACTACAAATACTTTAAGAAATTTTTAAAACACGTGAGGCGAGCTATCTACGGCATCGCCAGAGAAGGGTGACATTTTCGGAAGAAAGACGGGCAAAAGAAGCTGCCACTTTCGACTACTGTTAACTTGTAATACTGCGGGAATTAAGTAAACGCGAAAACTGATCATTTCCCTAACCGTCGAAGGGTTAAAGTAAGGCAAGCTCAGACCTTCGAAGAGATGTATTGGATTATGGTGCTGAAGTGAGTGCCTCAACTATACAGAAAAGGATTCTGGGAGACAGCCGTAAGGCATCAATACCGAAAAATAAAGCAATTGCTAACTCAGAAAGTAATGAAAAAATATTTAGCATAGACCGAAAATACCGATCCGGGCTGTTAATGACTAGAAAAAGTTAATTTTCAGTGATGAAACGCGTTTTTTGTGTGGAGGGATACAAATCAAGTGTAGTTAGACGAAGTAAAATTGAAACTCTTCCGCCAGAGATCATATCCAACAGACTGTAAAACAACCTTCTAAAAGTACATGTCTGGGTTTTTTTCACGACAAATGACACTGGAACGTTAGTTCCTTATAAAGTAGTGCTTCTCAAAGTTTCAATATTCGCGAACCAATACTCAATCAAACTTTTTATCGCGCCCCCCTAATACAAGAACAACGTATTGAATTCAATAATACTATACTTTGATGCCAAAACTACGATACGACTGACGTATATAAACGCCTCGCTCAGCCAGAGCATTAATTTCCCCCGACGTGTATATACGTCTTTCTGAAGTACGATCTTTTCTGTGCACTGTTATCCCTAAAATTATTCCGAAGGCTTTGGAATGCAATAAAAGGACCTTGAAAATGTTTGCGAAGGATTGACTTATTTCAGATTATTTTTGCTTTTTTATTTCTCCACCTCCCCCAAATATACCACATACGTGTGCCTAAGTGGAAAACGGTTGGCATTGAGAAGCGAATCGAGTAACTTTTAATCGGCAGTTAAGGGATTAATTATAAACCGTGGAAGGATTACCAATATAAGTGTTAATTTTTGTATATAATTTTATATATATATGACAATTCCATGGGGTCACGGGTAATTATCAAACTTGTTCTTAACTTAGTATTGCTAAACTAATTCTAAAATACATTGTGTAGCACTGATATATTTATAAGTGTAATATACCAATGTAAACATGTATTTTATTTTTTTTATTATATCAGAATGTACTTTGTTTGTTTCAGTAAATTTACTTTCAGTAAATTAATATATTTTTTTAGATAATCTTTTGATTTCGACTTTCAATAGGCTCGCGCCTCCCTAGTAGAGTTGTCACAGCCCCCAAGACGAGCGCGCCCCACAGTTTGAGAAACGCTATTATAAAGTCATGATGAATTAGTTGAAATTCATAGAAATATTACTCACTAGAACTGTTTCATCCATGAAAACATTTGACGGAACATTCCAACATGATTTGGTTTCTTGTCACAATTCGATATTGGTCTAGACTTTTATGCGGGAAAATTAAAATACAAGTACTTAATTGGCCAGGTAATTCACCAGACCTAAATCCTATTGAAAATTTATGACACATTCTCAAGAATCGTTTATCTAACATGAGTTGCACGACAACAGAACTAATGATAAAAAAATGCTATACAAATGTGGTTTAGAAGATGGGTGCTGCACTAGTCGAGTCAATTCCAAAATCAGTTGAAAAGATCATTTCTGCTACAAGATGACGTACTTCGTACTAATTAAGAGATTTTTCACTCTATCTAAGGTATGCTGTGATTAAAAGCTATAATTTTAGAAAAAATTGTTTTTTACCATTTCTCCCAATTAATTCGAACAATATAGTAAATTACAACAGAAAGAAAATTCCTTTTGAAAATCTTTCAATAATCTAATTGCATAAGCATGGAGAAGAATATTTAATGAGAGAATTAAAATTGAAATATAAATATATTTACATTTTACTATAGTCAGATATATTGATGGGAAAACGAAATTATGTCAAATCGAATAAAATTTGACACTACTGAATATTTGCAATATTCGAATTGAGTTAAGATAGCACTAACTGCATGAAATCAACGTAATTTAATTTACTGTATAATGAATGCAGCTAGATATCATAAATTTGTTACCTCTAATTCTTTTGAGCAGAGTTCATTAAAATGTATGTAACGTTTCAGATTCATTTTTAATAAAAAAAATAATTCGCAAGCTCTGTACAATAATATTTTAACCAAATTACATATATCCCGTTAAAATAAATTATAGAAGATGCATTAAAATAAGTTAAATGAAAACGGTTCTTTGGAATGAATTACAAAGAATTGCTTTCTACAGTTAAAAGGCATTTTATAAATTTACTAGACTTTACCCGTCACTTTTACTGGATATTCCATGATGTTGTGTGGCTAAAATATAACACACTGTTTTTAAGTGAGTGATATCTAAGTCTAAGGATTACGCTTGCGATTTCATTGAATATATTCTTATAACCCTCACCTGTTGATTTGAAAAGGACAAGAGTTTTCTAAAATGGAAGTATAATTTTTTTCACACCACCGTGAACAACTTTTGAGTCAATATCTGTAAAATTCGTTCTTAGTGCATCTTTAATCAACAAAAGAAACATCCACAAGCCAAATTTTTAACCCGAAGATCTAACAATTTAAAAAATGAAAATTGTTTATCGTAAAATCCATTCTTAGTGGATCTCTACTCAACAAAGAAAACAAGCGTACTGAATTTCAAGGCTGTAAGTCTCAGCTGAAAAACGGATTTTTTTAATTATAACTCCCCCGTGACACTTCTTGGGGTCAGTTCTCTCAAAACCCGTTCTTAGTGGGTATATACTCAACAAACGAAACATGCTTACCAAAGTTTAAGTCCATAAGTCAAACAGTTACTTAGGTCTCGTGATCAGTGATTTTCTTTTCTCCTATATATACATGGATTCTTTATGGCCAGTTATCGATTTACATTTATTGTTATCTATATTTCTTTTCATCAATGGATATTTCTTGCTATTCAATTGTTATTAATTTCTTCTGTGTAAAACATTTCTTTCGAATCAATCGTATTTTCACTTTCATATTCTGAAAGATTCCATACCTTATGATGTTATGTTACATTCAGTTTTTATAATTTCAAAAACCTCTTTATAAATCAAAGTCCTACTGACTTATATATTCTATCCATTAATGTACAAGTACAACTGCAACAAGATGTAGATTAGAAAATATTTTCAAGACCGCAGTTTAAATGTGAAATTATTGTTCTTATTCAGTTCCTACTATTAGCTCATACTCTGTCTATATATTTATTTATATATTTGCATATTTATTTATTTATCTTGGTGGAATTTTCAATTGTTAATAAAATACATTTTAAAACGCTCAATTGAGCTTAAGTTTTATATACAGGATCATTTTGGATGACAATACAATAATTTAATTATAATTCATAAACATTAATTGATTAAAACTAATTATTTAAAGAATTACAAATACAGCCACGTTGGCGACTTAGCGACTCTTTTGGCGACTTGTGTCAACACTTGAAAAGTTTTTTCTCACGTGTTAAAGCATTCAGTTGGACTGAAATTAAAAGGACAATACGATACTTTAATGATAATTAAAAAAAAACTAATGACCACTTAATATTGTGATTCTATCCTATGTATATACATATTCATATTAATTGTAACTATTTAATAAAGAGTGGCTGAAATAAAAATTTTTGTTGTTGATCTAATTAGGAATTGAGACTTAAGAAACATTTTTTTTATATTACTTGTTTTATAAACCAGTTACAGAAACAGTTGTCGATAACACGTTAATAGCAAACGATTCATTTCAGTTAATTTTTTTAGAGTTATAACAACCAAATGATTTTTTAAGAAAATATAAAAATTAACCTACCAAAAGATATTTTAATAAATATTTTATTCTGTAAATGATAAATTAGTAAATTGGCAAAAGCAACAGTTTAATTGTTGTGGCTCAGATAAACTTAATTTCAGCGAATAAAATATAATCTCAATCTAACAAAAAACAGTTAATATGATTCAGACTTAAATACTACGTATAGGAATACATTTTAATCTCGTTTTTGTAATGTAATCCATTGATACACCAAATATTGAAGACATCGTTTTAAGCCAGTAAAACAAATTTATTATTCAAATTTCAAAATGGCGATTTTAAAAGAATTATTCAAGATATGTAAAAATAATTTTTACGATGCTAGTAGAAATACAAATCATGTGAATATTACCACTCAGATAAAATATAATTATTTTAATTTTTCACTAAATACAGACTTCAAATTTTTTTTTTAAAAAAGTGTACATTTCGGTAAATAAAATATTTTATTCGAAATTATTTTAAGTAGAATGAATATCTTCCTAATTTGAGATATTGATTTAATCGTGGCCTGTTAAAAGTATTCTATGCATATAATAAATCTGCAGAAATAATAATAACCATACATATTAAAAATTAGAACTATTTATAATCTTATGGTTAACGCATACACAAACGCATTCGTTAATTTTCAATAACTTGTACAATGAAAACCCATTCACACTGATATATATTATTTAAAAATCAAATAATTAATCTAGTTTTTTTTTCCTTTTTAGAAAGCATAATTTGTATCGATTTCCGTTAAGTTGAAAACGTAATATACCATTTTTCTCGTTCCTCGGATAATAAATGTGAGATGCTATTCAAACTAATGATGTGTAATTGCAATCTCAATGACTCATCCAAAAATCAATATCTTTATTTTCGAAGCCACACACAAATTTTTGTGATATATTTCACCAGTTTCATTGGAATTGAAAGAATTTCATACAATAATTTAGGTGAATGTTTTTTGCTTTTTTTTGTTTTTTTTTAAATTATGCAAAAATATTTTTTTATTATGTAGTGAAAATCGTTTAACACGAAACTGAGGGTACTGAAATATTTTTTCGTTTTAAAAGATATTGCAAAAAAGAAAAAAAAAAAAAAAATGTAAAAAAAGTAAATTTTTAGAGTACTTTTTATTTACATAGATATTTATGCACTATACATGTATTTAAAAAATATAAATTAAACCGAAAAGAAATCCATAAAAAAGTAACAAAATTTAATACAAAATTTTGAAACTTTTAGAAAAATAAACAACATTGATGCAGTTTTTGGAAAACAATCTGCTATTTTTTTCTTTGTGCATTGTCTTTTTTAGTACCAAATTGTCAACAAATTGTTCAATGTCGTCATTTTGTTATTCATTTCACCATTGGAATGTGCGTCTGTGTCTCAATAACTGTGCATATGTTTCATGATGTTCCTCATTTCGGGTGACGTGGGAACAGGAAGTGCATTATTCATTTCATTTTCAATAACGACATCTATATCAATGATAACTGCTGAGCTTTGAACAAACTCAAAAATGTCTTTGTCTGTCATAATTGGGGCTGTACACACATTATCAACCATGCACTGCAAATAGTTCTTCCAATGATAGAGTAGAAGTGTCCAATAATACAGAAAAATAATGCGAAACCACCTCTCTTTCCTTTCAAACCCGTCATTTTAAAAACTTTTTGAGCAATCATGGCCCGTTTGAGCTTTTCGAAAGAAAAAAACACGTTTCGAGTAAAACGCATTTTAAAGCTTGACATCTTGTGTAAGGTTATAGCATCTGCTTTTACTAAAACACTTGTAGCTTTTGTTCTAGTAAACGGAAAATAAAAAAAAATTCTTGGTATTTTTATGAAGCTAATAAGATGGTCTATAAATTAAAATTATAAATAAATAAATAAAAAAAATTGGCAAAATTCACAGTTTTAGGGTAGTTGGATACACATTGAGAGAAAAAAAAATACGTGAAAATACAAAATAGTTTGTTGGGACCGTTGTATTATTTCGGGTTAATCGATATTTTGTCTTAAGCGTTTTCACGTTAAACATACTTCATTGTAGTTTAAATAATGCATTAAAATTTTCCCATGGTACCATTCACTGTGTGCAGATTCCTGTTTTTGAGAGATAAGAGCTATTAGTCGGAAATAAATTAAGGAAAAAGAGGAGATATATTTTCTTACGTTATATTGTTTGTGTTGCTATAATATGCAGCGTAATTATAATTAAAGTTCCCATTTTGAAATTCTGTACAAAAAATTCACAGTTTAGTACTTCAAATTTCTTCAATTGACTTTAAATTTGAAGTAAATGTTCTTTTAAGGTATCCGACTACGTTCGGAACCGCGATTTTGCGAAAGTGCGTAAATGGATAATATTTATGATATTTAGTGTCACTTAGATTAGAATACATGTATACAATTGTTTTAAGGACATTATGACAAAAAAAATTATTTAAATACAATATTTTGGCAAAAAATTAACTTAGAATAACATTTTTTCTAAACTTTCTCCTTTTGTAAAAAATGCTTCCATTGTATTAATATTTTGCCTGTATTCAGCTCAGACCTCTCTACAGAGGCTCAACTAGAATTTTTGAATTGCATAACTCGGAAGTCGGTTTATCCATGTTTTACGAAAGCAGAAGGAAGAAATTTTAAGAAAATACGCCGATAATTATTTCAAATGGTTGTAACTCTGAAAATAATTTGAATTTTTCAAACATCATAGTTGAGTCTCTGTACAGAAGTCTGAGCTATATACATGCAAAATATTAATACAATAGAAGCACTTTTTACAAAAGGAGAACATTTTGAAAAAAAAGTTATTCTAAGTTAATTTTTTGCCAAAATGTTGTATTTAAATATTTTTTTTTTGTCATAATGTCCTTAAAACAATTTTATGCATGTATTCTAATCTAAGTGACACTAAATATCATAAATATTATACATTTATGCACTTTTTTTAAAATCATGGTTCCAAACGTAGTCGGGTACCTTAAAGAAAGGGGAAACGGTAGAATAGAAGAAAAACATATATTGTCGTTTTCATTGTTGCTTTTAATGTGGTTTTTAGCCAAGGACGATTAAAACCCGATTTTTCCTATCCAATGTAGCACGACCTTGTTGTTTACCATACATCTTGTTGAAGTCAAACAGCTGTTGAATGAGCTGTGAATCCTTTTTTTTTACTTTAAAAAGCCGAAATAATCATGCTGATTAAACGGTACAAATGGTGTAATGTGCAAATCATACCAAAGACGACCTTATTCAATTCAAAATGCCCCTTGTAGCCGAATCCATTCTCGTTATGCCGCTTACAGCACTAGCTACATTTAGGAATCTTTTCTTTTTTTTTTATGCCATACCTTTTACCTTTGTTTCAAATTTATCCAGTTTCAATTTCAATTCCTTCTGACCTGTGGTTCTTTTTGTACATTATTTTGAAAGTGAAACTTAAATTATTATCACCTTGTATATCCTCTTTGTGTTATTTTCTTCACATTTTTGTACAGAAAATTTCTGTTTATACTTTTCCTTGACGAAAGAAAATAATTACATTCTTTATAGTTGTAGAGTATCATAGCAAAGATCGTTATTGTGGTTTGAGCATGAAAAGAGTTGTTATAATATTCTATAAATTGAATAAATAATATATAAAAAAAATTTAAGTCAATTCCTACTTAGATAAAAAAAGAAAATTTTATTTTTTAGCTACTTTTTATTAAATAGCAACTACTTTTAATAAATATGTATATACATATGACAGAATCACAACGTTAAGTGGTAATTAATTCAAGTATCGTATTGTCACCCAAAACAATCGTGTGTATAAAATTTCAGTTTAACTAATTGCTTTAAAACGTGAGAAAAAAAAAAAAACCTTTTCAAGTTTTGACGCAAGTCGTTAAAAGGGTCGCTAAGTCGCCAAAAAGGATGTCAACGTGTCTGTATTTGTAATTCTTTAAATAGTTAGTTTTAATCAATTAATATTTATTAATTATATTTAAATTGTTGTACTGTCATCGAAAATGACCATGTATATAAAATGTCATTTTAATTGAGTGCTTTAAAATTTATTTTATTAACGATTGAAAATTACACCTAGATAAATAAATAAATATATAAAAAGTGTGAGCTAATAGTGTGTGTGTGTGTGTGTAGAAATTGAAAAACTCCCTCAAGAAAGATATGAAGCCACAAAATATACTGCACCATGTCAAAAACATACAAGCAAGAAAATGTTCAAATGTTATTTATGGATCATCAAAGGACAATAAAACTACAATAACATTTGTTTAGTTTGAATGGAGTTTTCACAAATTATAAAGTAAATTTTTAAAGAAAATCCCTCAAAAGTAGTTAAGTATACTTTCTCTTAGTTAAATTATTCACTTGAATAATGATTTCTATTGTGCAAAATAAAAAAGTTGTAAAAAAATGTATTGGGGTGACTCAGTCTCCCGTGCGACCATTAACGTTAGTATCGAGTGCACACCTGCTCCCAAATTAAAAAAATCTTTTGAAAATGAAACAATATATAGATACATAATTTCAATATCTGAAACCATTTAATTATATTATTTAACAAATTTATTAATCTATTTATTTTTTTTATTTATTTAAGTAAATGAGTGTCTTTCGTCTAAATAAGGTAATTAAGCATTCAGATGTATGATTGATTGCACACACACAGAAAGTTTAATAAAATACTTAAATGTGTTATGCTTCAGAGTCTTAAGGTAGAGTGATACCTCAGACTTGCCGACCTTGTCAATTAATTGTTAGTTTTTGCTGCTTAGAACGAATTATAGATTTATTTTTTTAAACATTTGCATGCAATGTTTTAACCCATTGACAAAAAACTGGTAAAATAACGTGATATGAATAAGTATCTTTCCCCATGTATTAATTTATTAAATATAATTCTAGACTCCCAAAATTGAATATTACTATGCAATTTCTTGATAAGTAGCCAAAGGTTTAATAATTATTTTCATATTTTTTAATAAAATAAAAATAGCTTCGATATGAAACTTTTTTGATTTTATGACTTAAAAATAATATTTTCTAATTTATATATAAGTATTGTTTTTTACTCTTTAAAAATTCACTTAAGAAATCTTTCCAATTAATCCAATTTGCACATGTATAACCTACAAACCATAATGTATCTAAAACAAAATTTTATTTAGATAAGCAATTAATTGATAAAAACCTTTTAAATTTATAAGATACAAGTAGAATTCTATTTTAGAGTAGCATGATTATCTTAACTTGCTTGTTTACCTTTAAAAACACGACCAAACTTACACTAGGTAAAGTAACTATAATTTGATTTTTGACTTTTGTAAATATCAAAAGAAAATATTCATGCTAAGAGACTTCACGCTGATATTTTTCATTCTTAATCTACTGAAGAATAATTCTTTTCTAAACACGCTGTTTATTCATAATGAATAATATTTCATTTCTTTTATTTTGCTAATGAATAAAATATGATTTAAGTGTTGGAAAATGTTTAGAACGCAAACAGGATAAGTCAACCACAATAATGTTTGCTAAAATAAAAGACGACGGTAAATTTAATTAAGCATTTATATCAGAGAAAGAGATTGAAATTAATGTTTAGGTGCTGGCAACAAGAATTCAGTACCCAATTATGCAATATTTAATTTCCTAAAACACAACGCTTTGTACACGTTTACCCTAAAACGTATCTTATTTCATTTTTGTTCTAAGCGCACCACTCGCGAAAGCAAACAAAAATGAAATAATAAAACTAAAAAAAAAAGGAACAAAAAAGCCTCGTTAAGATGAAAAAGTTAATAAATTGAATGCAAAATGTATTTCTTTTCTCTCTCAGAAATTATTCTCCTAAGAGAGGAAGAACAATCCTCGATTGAAAGGGACTATTTTAATGCGCGCAGGAAGAAAACAAAAATTGAGAGTTAACAAAACAAAGGGGAAAGAAAAAATGGTGGGAGGGGGAAAAAAAGAAAAGAGGGAAAAATCGTGCGCGCAGACGAGAGAAGAAATCATCAAAGCAATTGAGGAAAATGGCGCAAATTTTCTTTTCCATCCAGCGCATTACCGACGGCCTCTCCAGTCCCTGAGTAGAGAAAAAAATTGATTTTTTTTGTTTTGAGGAAATAGAAAGGAAATCATTTTAAATGACACTTTTATGTGGACGCGTCGCTGTGAATGTAGATTCGAGGACACTTCGGATTTAGTGATATTTATGGCTGCTTAGGTGTTTTATTGAAAGTTGTGGGACACGAAATTGGCAGACGCATCGGGGGGAAAAAAACGTGAAGAGACGTGTAGTCAATTCAAGAGTATTCTTTAAAGAATTGAATATTGAAAAGAATCGTTTTAGATACACATAGACTTGCATTTCTTTAATAGTAACAAAAGAAAAGCAAGTTCTTTTTAACCGTTTGTTGGTTAAACGAGCTACTCAGCTGGGGGAAAAAATGATTTTAAGAAATTTTGCGTTATTTTTTGTGTTAATGGTCTATGTCGATATACCTATAGTTGCCGCTATCTTTATTAATTTATGAAGACAATTGCAGGATTATACTATTAAAACATGGTTTTGTGGAAAATGTTCTTATTAACGATAAAAATGAAATAATGAAGTGAACAAACAGTAAAAACGAAGTAAAAATATTAAAACTGATTCTGCTTAATGTCGCTAATAATGCACTTAATTCGGAAAACATGTTAGAGTAAATTTTTTAAAAGTTCTTCTGGCTATTACATCTAGAGAAAACTGGGCCAAACTGACGAAGTTAACAGTTGACTATTTTTAAAACTTATTTTTATACCGTTTCTATTGGTGTGTGCATATAATAATTTTTATCGCCTTTTATTTTGTATTAATCTAGATGGATAGATTTTTATCTTAATATAATAAAATTTATCTTGCCATTTTTTTTTTTTTAAAGTTAAGTAAAAATGTCTTATCTCTTTGCTGAGACAAGGAGATTTTGACCGCGGGTCGATAACATTTTCGATAGAATATATAAAAATCTTTAATATTAGATAACAAAAGACAGTGCACTTATCATTTGAAAAATCTTGTTTACATTAATAGTATGTTATCAAAAGAATATTATTGCAAAAATTTTAGTTTACACTAAAACTTTTGCAAATCACTTGTAAGTATATTAGTCAATAAAATGGATGAAAATTAATTATGAAGATAACAAACAATCATAAATAGTGTATTAAAATATTTGAGAGTATACCAATATAATTAAAGAATAAACATGTAATTGTAAATATATATATTTCTTCGTTAATGCGACATCAACGTATTTCTGCAGAACGATAGCATGGACTCCACCTGCGTTGTCATAACTCTTCATGATGGTACAGGCAATATTATAATTTGGAGATGTTTTTTTGGCATTGTATAAGTACCTTGATTCTTGCGATGGAACATCTGAATGTCAAAGTGCATTTAAGTGTTATCGCAGGTGAAGTACAGGACATGTATGTTAATACCAGTTATAGATGCTTTCAGTGGAACAATTCACCCTGTTCTTCAGCTAGCATTGTCTTCAAATGGTTCAAAGAGTATGACAGAAACGTTACTTAGCTAAGTTGGCCTGCCCAATCCCCGTACCTCAATCCAATTGGAAGATCTGGGAGATAAAATCCAACGGGACTTTTAATAGCTGAATCCAGGACTATCTATAAAGAAGAGATTAAAAAACCGAAATTGATCGGATATGACATTTAAGTCTTCATACCACCTACCAACAACTCATAGACTTTTGACAAGATGAATCCATGCATTTTTATAAGCAACATATGGTACAATAGTGTATTGAAGGGATCGTCCTTGTGGTGTTCTTATTAGATCTATGTGATCGTTACTAAATAAAATGAGAGGTTCTCATGGACTTGACAGCAAAGAGGTTTCTTTTGGTAGACAACTAATGTTTAACTACAATTATAATTTCTAAACTAAGAACTATTTTTTACAAAAACCGCTACATAGCACATTCCGCTGGTTCGCTTCGTTGCATGTTGTTTCAGTTCTTTCGACCGTTCTTTTCCGAGTCCTTTGCTTACAACAGGTTGCTTCACATAGCGGGAGCTAGAGGGTGCAGCAGTCCTAATAATTTAGTTACTCAATGTATGCATATAGATAAGGGTCGTGTATTTTGGTATAGTCGGGAAAAAATGGTATACTGAGGTTTGGTCTCTGTTTGTAGCTGCTAATGCGTGGAAAAACCTTGAAATACTGACGAAAGACTCTCATAATGCATTGTAGTGAGAGTTGACCTTTTGTTGTTGCCACATGTCTTGCTACAGAACTAAGTGTGTTTTGCTAATTTCAAAAGTTTTTGCGGATAAATTTTCAAAAATTTTATCCTATTACACTTGTCACTTGAAAACACCAGTGCTTTTCAAACTTACAATATTTGCGACCCAATATTCAGTCATAATTTTTATCACCCCCCATATTCACCTACATTTCATACATATTCATATACCCATAACAGTGCATTGAATACAATAATACTATACTTTGACACTAAAGCTACAATATGACCTAAACAAGTGCCAACGGAGTATATAAACATCTCTCAGCCAAAGCATTCATTGTACCATGCGTATATATATACGTTTTTTCGAAGTACAATCTTTCTGTGTACTGCTATTCATAAAAAAAATTCCGAAGGTTTTGGAATGCAATAAAATGATTTTGATAGTGTTTGATTTTTGCTTTTTGATTTTTGCTTAGTTATTTCTTTTCTCCCTCCCACCCACTAATACATCACATACGCCCGACTAGGTGGAAAACGGTGGCATTGGGGAGCGAATCGCGTATTTTTAAATCGGCAGTTAAGATGTTAATTCTAAACGGTACAAATTATCATGATAAGTATTATTTTTTGTGTATTATTTATATATAACACTCCCATGAGGACAATGGTACTTATTAAACTTGTTCTTAACTTAGTATTGCTAATTATAAAATATATTGTGCAGTACGGAAACATTTACAAGTGTTATTATATCAGTGTAAATGTATATTTATTTATCATTATGACAGAATGCATTTTTTTCTGTAAATTACTTTTTTTAAAACTTTTGTTTTCGACTTTTCAATATGCTCGCGCCCTTATATCTTGGAAGAGTGGATTTCAAAGAATATTCCTGCTAAGTATCGTCAGAATATTCGTAAAAATGGTCATTCTTTGTAATTTTAAAGTGAATGGTACTTATAAGTACCATCGGTAGATAAAGGGTTAATGATGATTTTCGCGAGTTTTTATCAAAAACTAGTTAAGTTACTTTTAGAAATGTATATAGTATTCCATATAATACCCGACTGACTATCCTGTATATATTATTTTGTTGTTCTTGGTTTTCGTTTACTATTATGTAACCATTTAAGGTCATGAAATTTCAAAACATCTCATATCTTTTAGTTAAGTCAAACATATTATCTACAAGACATCGTTATTTAATCCCTTGAGTTTCCAAAATCTATAACTTGGTAGAAACGATATAAGACAAACATCAAATTTAAAATATAAAAAAAGACATATCTTTATCGGCTTGTAATCTATAACATCCTACCAAAAAATGAGTTATGCTAACAAACATTTCAAGGGGAAAAATGTATTTGCTTTAGTCTCAAATATTTATTATTTTTTTTAAGTGAACTACCTTATTTTTAACTTATAGTAATTCCTAGAGGAAAAAAGAAATGAAATCGAACATTTTTCATTGTTCTACGTTACAGATTGGAAAAGTGCGTGTTTGCCTCGGGATTGTGGTTTATTAGAAAAGTCTTCATTTTTCCCTATTCTTCTTTCGTTTGTTACTTTGATATCTTACTTGGAATTCGACGATTACCAGATATATAATCTAACTTCTGTGTAGAAAGAAATGTACCAGAGAAGTAAGTCTACAATAGAGACTTTGCGTCTATTTTGTTTTATTTGTTCAAATAAAAAAGAAAAAAAAACTTACAAGCTGGAAAATTATTATCTTTTATATCAAGGGTAACCATTCAAAACGAGTTTTCCACCAAATGAAAAATACATTTTCACAATCGGTAATAATATCTTTGTCAAGATTACAGAAGAGCAAAAGATAGGATTTTTCTTTTCTTTTTAAATAAGCTATGTATTATTTTTTAATACCTTACCAGTTTATCTTTGAACAATAGAATATGATAAATAGAGATTTTGAATAATGTTATTTTATGGAATTTACAAAAGAATTATATTTCCAAGATGTAGAACCTTGTATACCACTCTTTCTTTGAAAGCAATGCACTGTTTAAAGTAAGTGCTTATAATCGTTGCACAATAAGGCAACAAGAGTACTATTGGCAAAAGGACTTGTAATTTTGAATCTTGGTCAAGTGGCGAATATGACACCTTAGTGGACAATCTTGTGAAGGTGATTATCCTAGGATAGAACCCGCGACTCTAGGGTCGGTAGCCACGTAACATAACCACTAGACAAAAGTGACCACCCTTGTCTGGAGGCTGTTACTGTCTTATGAAGATACCACCACAGTAATTGCTTGTAATTTTATTCTACAGTATTTACAATATTTTTAAAATTAAAAATTAGTTCAGCGCTTCTCAAACTGTGGAGCGCCCCCCCCCCTAGAGAGGCGTGATAACCTTATAAAGGGGGCACGAGCATATCGAAGAGTCGAAAACTGAAAGAAGCAAAGACTTTACTGAAAAGAAGCAAAACATTCTGACATAATAAAAGTAAAATACACATTTGTTGTTTCTTATGCCACCTGATCTCGATTGCTTCAAATTCAGGCCCATGAAATTCATTATGGCAAGGGGCAAGATGTACGCCGGTCATTGGCCGTAGCCTTGAGAGCTCCATACAGTTGACAGTACGATTTAGCTTGGTTCCACCTCAATTTTGAGGGACCTCCCACCTCTCTTCCTTTCCACTAACTTAACCCGCGATCACTCGCGCGGGGTGTTCTGTACACCCCAGCAACAAGAAAATCCTCCCAGGATTCTAAAAGAATGCGCAGAACCACTATTTTTTCTGTAGCTGCACAATTTAGGTCATTGAACCTTCAGGCCTGATGCAATCCCTCTTTCTTGAACGATTGGAATATAATGAACTTCAAAAGTTTATCTGGGGGGTTGAAAACTCCCGCGAGAAGTTGAGCATTTGTATACAGTCTGCTCTGAATGTTTGGAAAATGATTAAAAAATTATTTTTCTACTTTCTACTAACATTATCTCATTAATTATAAACTACATTTATTACTGGTGTACGCGATTTATACTGGTTTATGAAAAAATATAAAATTATGTGTTTTAAAATGAAAATTCTGTATGTTTGGTTTAAATTAATGCTAGTCTCATTTGTATGCCATAAATTGAATAATTTTATTTTTGTATAATACAAAAAACATCTTGTACTTTATAAATATGTATCATAATGATTTAATTTTATTTTCATAATTAAATACACGTGTTAAAAGTTTGGGCCTGTTAACGTGTTAAATGCCTCTACACCCCGCGAGTAACGACGGTAGCAAAAACAGGCGCGAGTGACCGCGAGTTAACGAGAAGACTTGCGGCTCGACGACCATTTAGAGTACTCCCATGCCCTGAAGGCACTATACATTTACAAACATCCATATCTTCTCCGGGATTCGAACGCAAGCCCTATGGCACCGCAGTCAGCGTCGTTAGCCACTATACCGGATGGGAGATAAAATACACCTTTACACTCTTGTAATACACTTATCAGTACTGCACAATGTATTTGATATAATTAATTTATCAAAACTAAGTTAAGGACAAGGTTAATAATTACTAGCGACTCCCATAAGTTTGTCATATATAAAATTATATACAAAATTCAATACTTATCTTGATAATTTGAACGGTTTATAATTAAAATCGTATTGTAAGCTTTGCGTCAAATTCTTTATTATTGAATTCAATACATTGCTATTGTATGGAAGGGGGCGCGATGAAAATTATGATTGAAAATGGGTCGCAAGTATTAAAAGCTTGAGAAACACTGCCATAATGTATTTTGTTTTGCTCCCTTTCGAAAAATTAATATTTTTTTTTATAAATCTTTTATTTTCAACCTGCTCGTTCACCTCACTTAGGGCTCTCGCACCCCACAGTGTGAGAAACGCCTCTCTTAACATACACACACACACACAAATGAAATGCTTTTTAAAAATAAAACATTTAATGGAGACCTATTTTGGAGTAAACCTTGAAATTTTCTTTAAAAAAAAAACACTATAAAAATATTTAACTAAGATACTTTCGAACAAAGTATCGAAATGGCCAAAATAATTTTTATTTTTTCTTTTAGAATAAAAACAAGAATACACAAACAATTTATAAAGTTTCGTTACCTTCAAACAAAATTTAAATCCTGAAAAATCCTTTGAATAAAATGAAATGGTTCATTTTAAGAAAAAAAACTGTTGTCAAAAGAAAAATTCTATCTCTTAATACGAAAAAAAAAGTATGAAAACTTTTATATGATATTAGTAAGATATTAATTAATTGTTTCGCTAATTGAACTACGGTTTGCAATCCCGTGTCATATTTTCAATCCCGGAATTTCGGGATTACATTATCCAAAACCCAGGATTGGTCCCGCGAGATTTTTGGACTATTTATTAAAAATACTTACACATAAGCATAGTTGAAATTAGATAATAAAAGTAAAAATATAATTAAAAATGGGTTAAATATTAATTTTCTGAAACAAATAATAAAACTTAGTTCATCATAAAAAACAAAAATAGTACATAATGAAATTAAAATGAAAAAAAAAAAAATCATTTCTTCATTCCTTGTGTTTCTATAAAAATGCCTTAGAAAACACAGGTCAACTAGGTTTTCATCATTTAAACGGCTTCTTAATTTTGATATTAATTGTCCTGTGAAGAAAAAACTTTTTCGGATTCTTTATAGTAGGTGCTATCTTCATTAAATAGGAGTATGTTCTTTTCAGGTTGTCACAACGTATGCTCCTTTTTCAAAGAAGAAACATATGTTTTTTGAATTTTTGATGACAGTGTCTCTAATCTAATAAACTGCATTGATGAATATACCTGTTTGATTGCTTTAACTAGTTCTGCACAACTTAAGGTATCCGACTACGTTCGGAACCGTGATTTTAAAAAAGCGTATAAATGGATAATTTTCAAGATATTTAGTCACTTAAATTAGAATACATGCATAAAATAGTTTTAAGGACATTTTGACAAAAAAAGTTTATTTAAATGCAAATTTTGGCAAAAAATTAACTTAGAATAATCTTTTATTCAAAATGTTCTCCTTTTGTGAAAAATACTTCTATTATAATAATATTTTGCCTGTATATAGCTCAGACCTCTGTACGGAGGCTCAGCTATGAATTTTGAAAAATTCACATTATTTTTAGAGTTACAACCCATTGAAATAATTATCGGTGTTTTTTCCTTAAAATTTCTATCCTCTGTTGTTGTAAAAAATAGATAAACCTACTTCTAAGTTATATATTTCAAAAATTCTAGTTGAGCCTCTGTACAGAGATCTGAGCTATAGACAGGCAAAATATTATTATAATAGAAGCATTTTTAGCAAAAGGAGAATATTTTGAATGTTGGTCATTCTATGTTCATTTTTTGTCAAAATATTGCACTTAAATAATTTTTTTATTGTGAAACTGTTCTTAAAACAATTTTATATACATTTTCTAGTCTAAGTGACACTAAATATCATAATAAAATATAATTTTTACGTTTTAAAATATAATTCAGACAAAAGTTAAATCCCGGGATTTCGGCCTGGAGAAAACACCGGATTCCCGGTGCTGCAAACCCTAATTTCAACGATTTTATATTTTGTGTCATATAAAAGAAAAACATTTTTAAGGATTATGAAAATATTCTGGAAATACTTTTGGATGCAAGTGTAGTTTTCAAATATAAAAATGAAGAAACATTCATACACACATTGTACAAAAAATACAATCTAAAATTTAAGAAGATGCGTTAAATATTTACTTAGTCTTCGTCTTCATGAGTTAAATGCATCCGACTACCTGCGATAACTTTTTTAAAAAAAAAATGGAGATATGGGGATTTTTTTTTGTGTAGTTTTTAGATTTGCTTCGTACCTTTTAAGAAAAATATGCTAACATTAAGAAGAAAAAAATAAATTATTATTACTAAAATGGAAAAAAATGGGTAAAAATTGACAAAAAATGACATAAATGGGTCCCAATTTGTACTAAAAGTTTATGAACAAATTTTCAATTTTTCAACTCTGATATGTTGCTATGCTGTTCATTTTTTAAGTGATCTTCAGTAAAAGAGATATTTTAATTTTTACAAAAACTAGAGCACTTTATCTTAGTTATTATATAAAATTGCTTTAAAAAGCAGTGATTATATTCATTATAAGAAACTGTAAATTTTGTAATAAAACAGTGATTGATAAATCTGAAGGTTGAAACACTTCTACTATTATACAGAACATACACAGAAAATTTCAGTTAAATATTTTCAAAACTTTTTGAGCAATCGCTGTCCCCGTTTGAGAATTTTCAAAAAAATACATTTCAAGTAATACGCATTTTAAAGTATGACATCTTGCGTAAAGTAATGGTATCTGCTTTTACTAAAACACTTGCAGTTTTAGTTCTAGATAATTGAAAATAATAAACTTGGTATTTTTTTATAAAGCTAATAAGATGGCCTATAAAATAAAATCGTAAAAAAAATTTGTCAATTTTTGGCAAAATTCTTAATTTTAGGGTAGTCGGATACCTTAAAGAAAAATACAAATAAAAATATAAGGAAATAAGATCAGTAATAATGTAAAATAATTTGATAGTGTCATGCAACGAGATTTAAGATCCCTTTAAATACACGATTTAACAGGAAATGAAGTAACACCTTAAGTAATTATATAACATGAATGCGTGATAAAATAATATATTTACTTGTAATCGAGTATTTTAAAAAGTTTTGTGAAACAATGGGCAAAATTTAATAATCTGCTTTGAAAACGTAATTTGTCTTTTCGATATAGATACATACGAAATTCAAATTATTCGACAAATTAGCTACATTCTAATTTAGTTAATAGTCAAAGGTATACTTTAATTAGCAGGTATATTACATTCTGTCAAATTTATGCATACATTTACAACATATTCATGACTTACAATTACTGTTTGCTTTTGTAGCATGTTCACTGCTAAATTCAATTAAATTTCTGTCTTAAGAAATTTTAAAATTTTCAATTATCTCAAGTGATATACATTTTTTACTTTAAGGTATTATAATGATTAATAATTAAATATTGGAGCAATCACAATACTTCACTTAGATTTCAGTAGACATAATGTTCCAGCAAAAGCATGCATTTCCCCAAAGTGGCTAAATGTACTGCATAATAATTAGTTTAATAATTATGTATTTGATTAATTTGAAATTAGTTTGTTTGTTCAGTTACCTTTTCATTATAGGAGTGCTCTTTCAGTGTGGTATAAATTTATCATACGGAGTACTTAATCAATTACATTCTTGTAATACTGTATAAATTGAGAGACAAACGGGAAAATAATGTTGTTTGAATACAATTTGGCATTTAAATTTCATTCCAGAAATTTCTGAAGAGCATTTTTACTGAATTACATATACATGTGTGTATATATAAAACTCTGATATCTACTAAATGTAAAACTAAAACAAATGATGAAAACTTATTAAATTAAAAATTATTATTAAATTAAAAATTTATACACTTTATTTCAGGTAACAATGTATACAGATAGAGCATTCTTATTCAAACAAAGACCATTAACACAGCAAGGACATACTAGCTCATGCTACTGTAGCCGGGATTAATTACTAAAGCACTTGGCCCAGCTGGGTGGCCATCTTCTGTCTGAGTGAGTGAGTGAGTGAATATTAACGTCGCACTGTTCAGCTACACGAGGGCTTATGGGGACAACTGAGAGCATTACAGATAGCATGAAATGATTGACTTGCTTATGAGTAATTTAAAGTAATTATAATTAAAGATAAAAGGTATTATTTTCAAAATAATTACTTAAAATTTAAAGAATTATTAATATATATCATATTTTATTTTTCAGATCTTAAGATTTCACAAAAAAAAGTTTTTTTTTTTTTTTTCAAAACTCTGAAATGTTAAAAGTAGATCAGAGAAGCAACAAATGCAGAATCTCTCCGCCAATGGGAATTGGAGAAGACTTGTTTGCCCAACCAATGGGATAGCAGCTATTCATGACAGTGTTTGTTAGAGAAGAGGCAAAACTAGTTCATTCTAGCAAGTGGAGCTGCTCGATTATTTTCTCTGCTTAAAATGTGGCACTCTGCGTATAAATAGTCCTACACACTATAAATCCCTACGCTTTTGTAAAGAGTTACCGCATTTTTATGAATTATTCCCTTAAAATAAGTTTATTTTTCTAGACCTGACATATATATATTAAAACCAATATGAGTTATTCAGGGTTTTTATTTTTGTTTTTTGTTTTTTGTTTACGGTTAATGAGAGTACACAAGGAATATCGGTATAAACAATATTCCATGAATGGAAACTGCAGCTAATATTACTTTAATTTATAAAATATATTGATTAAAAACGGTACTATAAAAAAATTCTTAATAAAATATCAGAAACTTTTTTTCTTCATCTGTGCTCACGAATTCTTTTGAAATGTTTCTTTGAACTTCAATTAAAAGATCCGAATCAAAATTATAGAATTTGTAATCTCTATGTTTTATCAAGGAATCACAGAAAAAACAAAAACAAAAAATCAATATATTTTTTATTTCGAATTTCCAGTACTACTTTCTCACTTTTACAAATAAATAAATAAATAAGAAAAGTCGAACAGAGGTGTGCGATCTATTTCTGGCTTGAAATGCGCTTCCATTCTTATGTGGGGTATTGTGCGTAGGTGTAGAGCGTAAGGAGAAAAGGTAATCATGCAGAAGGGATTGAGAAAGGATGCAACGAGGGGTTGATTGGGGTCAGGTGCATGAGGCAGTCGTAATCAGACGATGTAATTCGAACCTTTGCCTGATATTATGCTTGAGTATAGAACGTCTTTTCTTTCAGGGATGGAGAGAGATGTGTATATTCATGAATCCCTTTATAAAGGATATAGGGAAAAGGTAAAAATCATTGAAATGATATACATTTTTTTCTGTTGTATGGATTGCAGATTTCTAGCAATATACATGCCTATAAGAGAAATTCGCTGATTGCGTAAGCATACATATTCTTTCTTTTATTAAAAAATATCATAGATTCAAATGCAATCCATATTTATTTAGTTGTGAGATTTATTTTTTACTCAGGTTGTTTCTTAACCATGTGATATAATTAATCTTATATGTTTCATAAAAGTTATAAAACATTAATGGTCAAGGATATTTTTATTTTGCAGAAATTTATAGCAAAGAGTTTTAAGGTATCCGACTACATTCGGAACCATGATTTCTCAAAAGCGTAGAAATGGATACTATTTATGATATTTAGTGTCACTTAGACTAGAAAATATATATAAAACTGTTTTAAGAATAGTATTACAATAAAAAATAAATTTACAATATTTCGGCTAAAAATTAACTTAGAATAACCTTTTTTCCAAATGTTCTGCTTTTGTGAAAAATGCTTCTATTATAATAATATTTTGCCTGTATATAGCTATGACCTCTCTACAAAGGCTCAACTAGAATTTTTGAAATACATAACTTAGAAGTGGGAGTATCCGTGTTTTACGTCAACAGAGGTGAGAAATTTTAAGAACAAAACGCCGATAATTATTTTAAATTGTTGTAACTCTGAAAATAATGTGAGTTTTTCAAAACTCATAGTTGAGCCTTTATACAGAGGTCTGAGATATATACAGGCAACATATTATTATAATAGAAGCATTTTTCACAAAGGGAGAGCATTTTGAAAAAAGGTTATCCTAAGTTAATTTTTAGTCGAAATATTGTATTTAAATAACATTTTTTTTGTCAAAATGTCCTTAAAATAATTAATATTTTTAATAATTAAATCTGTATGGTTTTTAATGTAGTAACCCTTAAACCCAGCTTTGCAGAATATTTCATGATGTTGTGTGACTACATGTTGTTGTCGTGCCCTTCCCATAGGGAAGGAATGAAAGCTGCCAATGCTTGAAACAGGTTGGACTTCTTTATGATAAATGGCGACGCCACCTATCACTACCTCCACAATTTATGTATGAAACTGGAGGGGAGGAAAAAATTCTGCAACTCCGTGCACCCGTGGTTTCCACTGCAACCGAATTCACTGATTTAAAGAGCACGTACTCCGTGTGTACTCGGTGGCATCGGGCATCGAACCCAGGCCTTTCGGTCTGGAGTCCGATGCTCTAACCGAGGGGTACTCAACCTTTTTTTTGCTAGGCTGCATACATATGTCAACTATTTCAAACGGCCACATGCATGTGTTAGTTATTTTATGCGGCCGCAACATTAGGGTAAATGGTTGAGGGGGGGGGGCGGGGTGCCTATAAGACCAAGCAAAAATTGGAAATTTCAAATGTGAAAAATTGATCAAAATATAACTCGTGTTTTGCTTTTTTTTTTCAATTTTTATATTTTTTTATTTTTGTCACTAACACTAAATTAGAAGCATTTAAGAAACATTCCTACGTAATTTCCGCATCAGTAAACGGTTTCATATGATTACCAATAATATAAAAAACTTCATAGGATGTCTTTGTTACCGCTGTGATATTACGACTGACAAAGCACTTTGTCGCTATTGCAAAGATTATTCAAAAGAAAGCTTATTTATCACCTCTTGCAAGAGATTTTCGTGGACAAGTGTCATTGAATGATTCCTGTTTATTGGTATTTTTTAAATGTAGAACTTTTGTGACAAATCAAACAATTACTGATCATTGTTTTTCACTGCAAAATAGTTAACCTCCCGATCGTCTTGAAACGATATATATTTTTTTTTTGAATATTTTTTCTTACAAGATATGAAAGATTGTTAAAAATTAGTTCCACCCATAAAATGGTCGTTCCCACACTGTTGTCTGTTATCACTAACCGTAACCGTTCCAAATAGAAAAAAGAATATGAATTCAAACTCGTTCGACGCTAACAACAAAAAGCAAAATTGATATATTTGATTTCTTGACAAAGAATTTTCCACAAAAATTTTAATGCAATGTTCTTAAATAATTGAATTTCTCAGAGTAATGGGCCATGACCGGGCCACGTAAAAAGGCTTGGTGCGCCGCAGGTTGAATATCGCTGCTCTAACCACTAGGTTACCTACAGCTGCTATATATATGTTGTTTTACTGGTATCTAAATCCTAGAGTTAAACCTTCGATTGTAATCAAAAACATTCTCATTCATTTCTTGAATTTAAGAAAAAAAGCCAGGACAGAATTTCTAAAACGGAAATACATTAAATTTTAATGTCCAGTAACCTCCCTTTGGAATTGTTTTCCTCAAAAGCAGTTCTTAATGGATTTCTATTGAATCAAAGAAACAGATCTGCCAAATTTCAAATCTGTATATGTAATAGTTCAAAAAAGGAATTTCGATATATATGGCCACCACAACTCCCCTTGGATTCGGTATTCACAAAACCCATTCTTTGAAGATTTCTACTCTAAAAAAAAAGAAAGAAATATTCTTGCCAGAATAAAAATCTGTGGGTCTAAGGAAGGTCTGTAGGTAGGTTGATTATTAAGGTATCCGATTAGGTTGAAAAGGTTTTTTTTCTAGGTTTAGAGCCATTAGAAAAAGAAAATAAATGTAAGTATTGGGGAGAATAAGGAGAACCTTCAGTTGTGTTTTTTAATATTTATATTATCTAACTTATAAAAATATTTTTAAATGGGCTTTTTAAAGAACGAAATTGTCACGAGAGAGAAACACAGAGACAATTTGTGCACAAAAAATGTGATATCTCCAAAAAAAATCCAATAAAATTCTAGAAAATTTGTAACACTTATACAACAAGCTCAATAGATTGTAACAAACAGTTGGTTTAAAGATAAAATTATTTAATAATCTTTTACAGCCATTTTTAGTTTAAAATATAAAGTAATTTTGGCGAAAAAGCATTAACGTCGAATTTGAATGATTATGGAATACTTATTTCTTAAAATATTTTTTGTCCAGCGTTTTGTGACAATTCCAATGAAACAAGAATTGTATCAATGAAATTAAAATTACGTTATGTTCAACGTATTTTCTTTATAGCGTTTTTCTTAACAATGAAAATTTTGCTAACATTTTATAAAAAAAATATTTTTTTTTCAAAAACATGAGGTGTGATATAAGTTATTTATTTAATAATCATGACTCTTTAAACCTATAATGTTCTTTAAAACAATAAAGGTTTTCTGAAAATCAATCTTTTGAAAAATTGATCTTCAAACCTCTAGTGCAAGGATGGCGAACCAATGACACGCGTCCCATTGATGGCACGTGACACAGTTACCCGGGCACATCTGAGATCAAAACGGTTAGCATTTTAGTTCAAAACAACAAAGTCCACTATGAAGTATTACGAATAAACGCGAATGATCAGTCGCGTTTTTACAGACGTATGCCACCATTTCAAAGAATTGAATGTAATTTCAAGACACAAATAAAAAAAAATTATCTTCAAGAAGGATCTCAATGCTTTTGATGCTGAATTGTATATTTTCAGAAAAGATATTATTACAAGAAACTACAAGTACTTCCTTAACTTGAAAGAATCAGACGAAGAAAAAATTATTCAAGAACTTATTTTCATAATTATTATGCATCCTTATTTGACTTTATTTGATAAACTGTACTTGTCCGAATGCGATTGGAAGATATTGAGGAATTTGAAATTCAACTGTGCTTGATTTCCAGTCTAGTTCAATATGGATTCAAAAATTTATTTAAACAAGAAAAATGTTGGAACTGATTGAAACAGAAAATTAAAACAAGCAATCAGTAACGAAATTTTGCAAACATGGAATTCGATTCCAGATACATTTAACTGTTTAAAGAAACTGGCTCATGCTTTTTTTCTAACCATATTTTCATCTACCTATGCCCGAGAATTATGATTTTTAAAGATGAATAACATTTAAGACTCACTTAGAAAAACATTTGGCAGATGATTTTAATTCAGCATGTGTGCTGCTAAAAGTAACATCTTGCAATTCTAGTTTAAGTTATTTGTCATCTGATCGGCAACAACCTAAGTCACACTAATGTTACTTTAATTTGAATTACGCGTATATTCAAAAGATTTACTGCTATACAGTGCAAAATTGTTTTTAATAGTAAATAAAGAGTTTTGAGTGGTTAGTATTTCATTTTATTATTTAAGCATAAATCACAAGTCAAAATTATTTGACGGCATGTCTATACCTCAATAACACTTTTTTAGAAAAGAAATGGCACGTTGATCCAAAACGGTTCACCACCCCTGTTGTAGTGGATGCCCTAAGAAATTTGTTATTAAGTTACATTTTAAATATATTAAATCATTCATATTTTATTTCTTAATAGATGAATTTAATGAATGAAATAAAAATTAGACAATTTTTCAAAAATATGAAAATTTGTATTTTACACCGCACATGATTTTGAAGTACAAAACTGATCAAAATTTACAAAATTAATTTTACTTGGTATGAAATTTTCAATTTTGAAAATATACTAATTTTTAAGAAATTTGGAGAAAAAAATATTTTTTAAATACAATTATAACGAAAATTTTAAAATTTTAAGAAAAAAATAATTAATTAAAATTCAAATAAAAAAATTTGTATTAAATTTCTTTTTTTTTTAAAATTGATGTATAAAGTATGATGAGCCTTATTTTGAACACGTGTATAAAACTTCAAACTGAAATCGTAAATAGTTTTTGAGAAATCCTACAATCAAGCTAAAATTTTTTGTTTTGCGAAAAAGAAAATTAAAGATAAGAAAAAGATAGGATTTAAGAGATTCATTACTTATTTCTAAATAACTTCGGAAGTTTTCACAATATCAACACAATTTTCGTACCGAAATGGTCAAAAAATATTGAGGGTCTAACATATATTTTTTTCAAAAAATTGAAAAATTTGCAATTTAAGAGTCCTGAAAGTTCTTAAGTTAATTCATCAAAACCATTTATCATTCATTTGATTCAAAGCAGTTTAATAAATATAAATAAGATTAATTTATAAAATTTTATGAATTGTTTATAAAAAAGTAATAGAAAATAATGAAAATGTCAGGAAAACTTTTTTTTCTGAGAAAAAGTTTTCAAATACATTTTAAATTCATTTAATTTTGAACCCAATTCGAAATTCAAAGAAACTTCAAAGAACTTCAAAGGACATTCATTACTTAGTTCCGATGAAACTCGAAAAACAAACTAAGATTTGCTTCGATATTTGCAAATGATTTTAGAATAAACACAAAAGAAATAAAATTAACAACTTGTAAATGATTCATAACATCAAAAAACTTTTTAAGAAGGGAAGAATTTATAAAGATTTGAATGAATAATAAAAATAATTGCTGATTTGGAAAGTTCGAAATGATAAATTTTTACAAACAAGATAACGATATCTGTTTGATAGTGAACAAAACATTATGGATATTGAATTATTTTATCCAATTAAACTGTGCCTTTGCATTTTGAATTTGATTATTTATTTTTATTTCAGAATGTCTACTTAACATTGAAATAAAAAATAAATGTAATTTATATTTTCCTCCTCACTTTGGTTGTCAGTTTCATAGGAGAAATTCAAAAATTTTTAAATACCTAATAAGTTTTAATATTTTATTCATTACATGTATATTTTTCTATGCAAAGCAATTTTTACCTGGCTCTTATTATTAGTTTACACTCTCCCTATATATATATATATATATATATATATATATATATATATATATA
>BMAV01010305.1:55165-72625 GCA_019973955.1 Trichonephila inaurata madagascariensis
TATATATATATATATATATATATATATATATATATAAATATATATAGTTCAAATTTTCACAATCGTTAATTGAATATTTTTTATTCATTCACTCAAGTTCGAATACATTTTTTAAAAATTGTAGTGTATGACACTTGATGTTAATACAGTTTCTTCAAATATTAATTCATTAATTCTATTTAATTAATGAATAAATAGTAACTAACAAAAATAATTGTACAACACTATATATAAAAAAGAAAATCGTTCGTGGTGTCCCTGTAGTGCAATGGATAGCGCATTGGACATCTAATCCAAATGTCGTGGGTTCGAATCCCTCCTGGGATGGCCTTCTTTTTGAGAGTGTGATTTTCTTTTACTATACTATCTTATTGGAATAGTTAAATTTAGTTAATGAATAAATAGTAAGAAACACACACACACACACAAAAATAATAGTCCGACATTCTTTATAGGAAGGAAGATGGAAAATTGCAAAGGAAATCGCTCTTTCTATTTTGCCACTTCATATTGTGATTGTCATATATGTATATATATATATATATATATATATATTGATATTAATTGTAATTATTTAATAAAACGTAACTAAAATAAAAATTTTGTTTGTTGACCTAAAAAGGAATGGACTAATTTTTTATTTCAGAATGCGTACTTTATTTTAAAATAAACAATAAATATAATATCTATTTTCTTTACTTTGAATGTAATTTTTATAGGCATGATTCAAATAATTTTAAATACTTAAAGAGAGAGAGTTATTTTTTAATGTTTTATTTATTACATGCATATTTTCCATCCAACGCAATTTCCCCCGAACTTTTTAATACATTGCAAGTCTCCTAATCACTTCCTACATGCTTCCCTCATAGAACTTACAAGAGTACTCCTCTTACGTGAGTACATGAGCAATTAAAGGATTTAAACAACGTAAGACAATCCCCTACAATCATTCCGAGGCCATGTTTGGCACCCTTGTAATCGCGCTACACGGCGGTGCTTGTTTAACAAAGGTGATACTTACTGATTTCAAAGGGAATCAGTTCCAGTCTCCTCTGTTGTAAATGACCCCTATTTAGTGGGCTATATAGGGCCCTTAACACATAGCGATATGAAATCAAATCTGCTCAAGTAAGAAAGGATGCATTAGGTATTTGTTTTAAATGACTTATTTAAAGTATTGTGGAGTTTTGATCAGTGTGTAAGGTTCGAGAATGAATTATTTAGTTGATTATTAATCTAAAAAGGTGGTGTTTCGTATATTGTTATAATCGAATATTTTTATACTTAATACAAATAAAAAATAAACTATCTTTAATTAACTAATATAGTTACTAAAAATAATGTTTAAGTGACTAATTAACCTAATAATTAAAGTATAACACAAATTAGGGGTGAATTTTGCAATTTTAAACGTACATAAAAGCTTAAGGTATCCGACTACGTTCGGAACCATGATTTTAAATAAACACATAAATGGATAATTTTCCTGATATTTCGTGTCACTTAGATTAGAATACATGTATAAAATTGTTTTAAGGACAATTTGACAAAAAAAATATTTAAATACACTATTTCGGCAAAAAATTAACTTAGAATATCCTTTTTACAAAATGTTCTCCTTTTGTGTGAAAAATGCTTCTATTATAATATTTTGCCTGTATATACCTCAGACCCCTGTACAGAGGCTCAACTATGATTTTTGAAAAAATCACATTATTTTTAGCGTTACAACCCATTGAAATAATTATCGGCGTTTTTTTCTTAAAATTTATCCCCTCTGTTGCCGTAAAACATATATAAACCCACTTCTAAGTTATATTTTCAAAAATTCTAGTTGAACCTCTCTACAGAGCTGTATACAGGCGAAATATATTGTTATAATAGAAACATTTTTCACAAAAGGAGAATATTTTGAAAATGGGCCATTCTATGTTCATTTTTTGTTAAAATATTGTACTTAAATAGTTTATTATTGTAATACTATTCTTAAAACAATTTTATATACATTGTCTAATCTAAGTGACACTAAATATCGTAAATATTGTCCATTTATACGCTTTTGCAAAATCACGTTTTCGAACGTAGTCGGATACCTTAACTTTTGCATTTTAAGATTTGAAATAAGTTTCTCTATACCTCTTGCTTACAAATCTTTCCCACTAATTCAGCATAATGGGGGGTTACTGCTTGCATTATTAGTCACAAATTGTTTTGAATTGTTTCTTTTAATTGGTTGAAAGGAATCATTAAATGTCTGAATATATTTTAGTAATTAATTAAAATGTGAATTATGAACTGTTTCTCAATTAATTTTGTATTTATTCAAAATATTTCTTAGTAAGTATTTGAATTATTGTTCATTACCTATTTCCACATATTTTGTTTGTTTGTTGTCTCTGTATATAGAAAGGTTTTTCGTAATGCTGCAATAAATTTATCATGGTCACCAAATCGCCCAAATTGTTCACCAACTTGGCTGTATCGCTAATATTTCGACAAGTTTCTATTGAAACGTTATTATAATGTAAGGGATAGCACATGGGTTGCGTATGTTAGACTTTTTTATCGTAAAATAAATGCAACAGAAAGTAATAATAACGTGTTAAATATCCAGATATAAATTATTTACACTATTTTAGAATGTGAAACAATAATTACACAAGATAATAAAAGATTAAGATTACACTTGAAAATTATCATAATACATATAAATTAAGGTTTCCCAATTTGAACAATGAGTATGAAAAGATGTGTAGTTTTTACAATGAGAGAATTTGTTCACTTTAAGGTGGGAAGGGGGCACCCCCCTAGTTTTAATAATTTATTTTTAATTGATTGAAGAAAAATCTGGTAGTACATTTAAATATGATTGTTAATTTTTTTAGTTATAGTTTTTATTAGCTGTCTGATTGAAATTTTCATTTTTTAGTTTTGAATCAGAGTCAGTTTATCTAAGAGATACGAAAAATCTGTTTAAGTTTATCCCTTTCTTATGTAATTATTTTAAATCCCTTATATTGAATGTATGAAAAATATTGATTTGAATATGTGCTTGAGTGGATCAATTATTCTTTTTATTACACTTAAAGGAATGTTTATTTTTACTTATTAAATAAATTTTAAAATATGTATGAATTGATAGCATTGAATATTTCTTTTATGTTCAGAAGGAATTTTTAAAATATTTCTTCAGTATAAGGCATTTTTCTGTAAATTGCTTGAATTGCTGTTTATTAATTGTTTTAATTTTAGTTTAACACAGAGAAAAAATAGTCATTCTCCTCCATAAATAAACTGAATTACATAATATTTCGAAAGAGGACATAAAAAAAAATGTGATGATTTTCCTTAAAATCACATAGAAATATATGATCGGATTACTTTAGGGGTAATTTCTGTTTTACGACATTATGTTTAAAGTTTTTCGGAATGGAAGCCGCTTTATGATAGTAAATGTTTATTATAAAATTATTTTACTTTTACATCTTTGGGCATCATTCAAATAAATGAATTGCTCAAAAAATTAACAGGGAGGTTCCATCATAGTAAATCACAATTTATTCTGTGTCTGTTAACGACAGTAGACTTTTTCTTCTACTATAAAATAACTATCTCACACGTGTAACACAAATTCAAAAATCACGCAAATAGTAAACACAGAAGTTCCAATCCATAATCACAGTTTCACATAAGGCAAATAAGACGCACAGACACTGTCAAATAGACTTCATGCAACCTTTTTACATCGTCCTTATATAGGTTGGAAAACTATTTATAAGACATTCTAAAATTCTCTAGTTAAATAAGCATCATTGATCCATCTGGAGTTTTTTTTTTAGATACATCCATGTTTGTTGGTAAATTTGGTTATTGGGTGGCATTTGGCGACTAAATTTGTCCTCAAGTTTGTAACCATAGTCATTATTATTTACAAATCTATTTAAAAGAGCATTCTTTCATAGCTTACAAATGACCTTTCAAGATAGAACAATCTCTCCATAAAAAAATATACCAAAATTCCAAATTTGCGCATCAATAAAAGGATGTACAATAACAGGTATATAATTACAGTGAGCTCTTTCTTCATTCTGTTATTTTCATTAGAAATATTTTTAAAAGACAATAACGTCGTAATTGTAAATTTCTCTCATGTTTCACTGTATATATATAAATCTAATGTTTTATTAAATATGTCTCACTTCCTTAAAAAAAATTTACGAGACATAGAGAACAGAATTACTACAGAAATTTAAACTATTGATTATCATAAGGATAAAAATATACGCAGCTTGCTTTCTAAGATAATAATTACAACAAACGAAATACATTTTCAAACATTTTTTTTCTGCCTTAGTAGTACCTACATCTGTATTCTTTTTTTGTTTTAAAAAAAAAATCCGACTTCAGAACATCGTTACAAACTTTCGAATCCCAAAACAATTCTATAAACCATTCTCTTCCGGAACTCGGTTACACTCCACTGCCGTCGAGTGTTTTTTTTTCAAGGTATCAGACACTTGATTCCCTTCCCTGTCAACAGTGGAAAAGAAAGTCTAAGTGAAAAGGATAGTTTCTTTTAACAACGTCGTCTCCCGCTACCAAATAAATCCGGGAATAAGGGAGACGAAATTTATTTCCGGGAGTTCTGAAGTTTGTCTCAGTAGAACAGTACTCGTGCTGCTGGGGAATCGGATTTTCCACCAATCGAAACTCGACCTCAAGTTGGATTCGAATGTCTTCGGATGGAATCGGAATCCCAACTTGTTGAATAATTCGTGTTCTAGAGTCAAAGTGTCAGTGGCACCTGGTGGAATTGTTTATATTTCACGTAGGGCTTATTTACACTCCGTTGCATCGGGTGGTGTTGGGATTATTATTGTAGAAAGGTTAGAATCTCGTAAATTTGAAACACAACTTTTGTTTAAGCATGTGAAGGAACAATTTTAAGAGATAAATTAGTTTTTAAATTTTGTCTGATATTTTTTTTTATTGAAAACAATTATAAAATCCCCGTGCTCCACAAAGTATCACACTGGGCTTACAGAAGTAAGTATTAAATACACATTCAAGAGAAATAAAAAAAAATTTTGAGGTTAAGAGGAATTACAAATATTTACAACAAATTCACAGAAATTTTTAAAAGCACTTCTGGTGGAAAGAAGTTGGTGAAAATTCGGTGGCCAATTAATGTTAAGTCTCTTGAAAGCCAGTTTTATAATCTTTCTCTCTCCGACATACTTGGAACACAGAAGGATTACATGTTCCACATTTTCCTCGCCACCAATATTACAGTCACGGGAAGATGAAGGAACTAAATTAAATTTGTTCAAGTAGCTTTTGAAATTACCATGACCAGTGAGAAATTGGGTTATTTTGTAGTTAGTGTAAAAATGATGGCATGACAATCTCTTATTAATGGTTGGAAAAAATTTCTTTGTTATGTGTGCTCCCTTCATTAGAAGTGACATATTCTTGGTTCCAAGAGTTCACCAATCTTTCTTTCGTGATCTTCTTGTAAAACTATTTAAGAATATTAACGTCAATGTCAATTTTGCGCTTGATTGCAGCCTTTGCAAGCCAAGCGGCTCGCTCATTCCCAAGAACGCCTGTGTGTCCTCGAACTAATGCAAAATCTATTGAGATGTTTTTATCTTTTAGGCTTTTAAGTTGCTTTTGGATCTCGAAGATTATGTTGTTAAAAGAACAAATATATTTTAAGAAAATCCAAGGAGGAAAGAGAGTCAGTACAGATGAGATATTCTGAGATGAAACTATTTTGATCAGCGATCCATTTAACGCCGAAGTTTAAACATAAAAGTTCAGCTACAAAAACTGTGCATTCATCACGAATTCTAAATTGAAAGTTCTCGGATTCAACACCACTCCTGAACACAACAAAGGCGAAACCAACTCTTCCATCATTTATCTGATATTAAAATGATATTTTTTATGAAAGTGATTGTAGCAATATAAATTGTGCAATGAAAGGAAGATACTAACCATTAACGCAATGTCAAGGGAATGTGTAAAGTTAAGTTTAAGTACGAAAAGTCTTCTTATTTACGAACTACATCTTGACATGAATTTCCTATCAACTATTAACTTAATTATGAAATATTTTAACAAGAGAAAAATAGAATCCATGATCGCAATTCTTTAATTCGTTTTGGAACACACTTTATTTCTTTTTCGCGAATTAAAGTTACTGAAACGGTTCTCTAAAACAAAAAAGGAGATTATAAAAATATAAACAATATGTTGTATTACGAAACAAATTATTAAACAATATAAATTAATTACATGATACAGCAAATCAATATTAATGAAAACTGTACTATGTAGTTCGGCTAAAAGACATATATGTGTTTAGATTTTATATTACTTTACAAATAGTACACATAAGACAATCACTGTATTTAATGTTTCGGCATTAATGTCCCACCAACAAAAGAGAAACGTGCCAAATTACCGTCAACTATCGAATAGTGTAACAAATTGAACAAATTAAATGTTTTGTTAGTATGATAGTTACTTTTGTTTTCTTAATTTTATTAGAAATATAAATACATTATAACTTCTAAATTGTTTAATCGCATTTTAGGAATTTTATAAATTTCTCATCAAAATTAAAGCAAAAATGTAACCGTTTATTTTTGTATTTAAATGTGCTTTAGATTTGCTTATTTATTTTTATTTATTTATTTTTCTTTGATGTTTTCTTCAAGACTTCTTGGAGGTTATTGATGGCGAGTCTCGCATTGTCAGAGATCAAATGACGAGACTAACATCAAATATTTTCCCATTTTCTTAAATTTTATTCTAGGATTAGGAACAAATTTTCAAAAACTGATTGAATTTACAGTAAAAAATCTTCAGTTTTCACTCAGAGTTCTTTTTCGTAATGCTTTCTTTTAAATTAAAAGAAAAATTCTACTATTAGCAAAAATGAAACAGAGTTTAGCCTTATTCAAAGCATAAATGTGCTATAATTTTTTGTATACTATTTTTATTTGAGAATTAGCTTTGTGTGCACTTAAGACCAATTATACTGAGCAATGGTTCAAATTATAAAGTCCAAAATCATTGTTTACCAGTATGTTAAGTTTTTCGGCTAACTTACCATTTTACATTTATTTTTATATGAGGAATATACTCTTAAAATATATCTGTAGTCTTAAACTGAAGGAAATTTTATTTTATTAGACTCAAATATAATTAATTAATTAAAACACAATACATAGTGACATCTTAAATTAAAGTTGCATCCATAACTAATTGTCTCTTTTTTTTAAACTTTTTTTTTATTCTTATTTTTTAATTTCTGGAAAATGGTAGTATAAACTAATTTTTTTTTCGAGTTCACATAAAAATAAATTTCTCCGAATTTTAAAAATATTTCATCATTGAAACCAAGTGTTTTAAAATAACTGAACGAAAAAAAAAATCTTAATTCCTCGTAAATTAATATTATCAGTTTTTCTTGTATAATATCTTACATAATCTTCAGCAGCTGGAACTAGGAAATTGTTTTTCAATAAATCACGATTAATGCTTCGATGCTATATTGCTATAAAAAACAACTGTAAATGTATAACTAATCACTGAGTTCATACTACACATATTGTTCGAAAATTTATATATATATATATATATATATATATGTATTAAGATGTCAATTATTTTTGTTTTGCACTTGACTTAACTCATTTTAATAGACTTTGCAAGCAACTAATAGCTAAGCCCATTTAAATAATTTTCTGTAAAACATTACATTCTCAAATTCAAATTTAAAAAGTTAGCAAAATATATAGATTAAACACAGTTAAGCATGAAACCAAGTTGAATTATTAATTTTCTGTAAAATAGACAAAACTCGTTTACGTTATGTAATGTGTAATTATGTTTACTTCGAAGTTTCAATTACTTAGAGTATATTAAAATCAGCTGAATTGAAATTCAGCACCATATTCTGTAACTAACTAAAAATAATAATATGTACATTTGTTTTAAATGCTTCCGCTAATGGATTTACTTTAACTGAAATTTCATGGTAAAAAAAAAAAAAAAAAATGTATGTAGACGAAAAAGTAATCAATTTAAGTATTATTAAGGAAGCACTGATTAGTTTCCTAGAATGTAATAATACTAAAATTATGTATTTAGAGTAATTACGAATTAATAAACTCAGCATGAATGTTTGTTTTCAGTTCTCACAAAATCTCTGACGGGAAGAATTGAAGAGTTGTGTAAATCAAAAAATCTAGCTTCTTCTAGAATCAAATTCCCATGCGTGTTGGAATATCTGCATTCTGGAATAAAATCTGTTTATTTTTTGTTTAGTGGTGTCCTTTTCTTTGAATTCAGATTTGTAATCTATTCATCTCTCTCCATCCAATCTTCAGTCTCATCTCTCCTGGGAAATCAAAACGTTGTAATCTCTTAAACTTATTTCTTTTAATATTTGTAAAGGCTGAGGTAGACTAGTGGTTCTGGTCACGAACACGTGGTATGTGTGGCATGAGTTCGAGCCCTAATGCCTATGAAGACCCACTGGGTAGAGAAATTGATGTCCTGAAGTCAGTAGAGGCTCAATGTTCTCCAACTGGCGTATTGTGATACATTGGGAAGGGGAAGTGCCAACTTAGGTGCCACCCTAGTCACTTGATCGGATGTCAAAAATACGAGGTCCGTCTCAAATAGCCCACATATTATGCTTAAGAATGGACGTCAATAAATCTCATTCTTATTTAAATTTATAAAAATTAATAATCCAAGATAACATATCTTGCTAAAAATTATTATTTGTTATCTTCAAAGCTGATAATTCAGTTATTTTATAGAGTATAAAAACTTAAGGTATATCCGACTTCGTTAGGAACCGTTATCTTGCAAAAGCTAATAATTGGATAATATTTATGATATTTAGTGTCACTTAGATTAGAAAATGTATATAAAATTGTTTTAAGAATAGTATTACAATAAAAAAATTGTTTAAGTACAATATTTTGACAAAAAAAGAACATAGAATGACAAGTTTTCAAAATATTCTCCTTTTGTGAAAAATGCTTCTAATAAAATAATATTTTGCCTGTATATATCTCAGACCTCTGTACAGAGGCTCAACTAGATTTTTTGAGAATTAAAATACATAACTTAGAAGTGGGTTTATCCATATCTTATGACAACAGATAGGATAAATTTTTAAGAAAAAAATGCCGATTATTATTTTAATTGGTGGTAACTCTGAAAATAATCTGCATTTTTTCCAAAAAAAAAATATTTCAGACTCTCTGGAGAATTTTTTAATTTATATAAGAAAAATATTATTATTTTAGAAGCATTTCTTATAAAAAGAGAACATTTTTTTTAAAAAAAAGGTTATTCTATTATTTGTTTGTCCAAATATTGTATTTAAATATTTTTTTTATCAAAATTTTCTTAAAACAATTTCTAGACGTGTTCTAATCTAGGTGACACTAAATATAATAAAAATTATCCATTTATGCGCTTTTTTAAAATCACGGTTCTGAACGTAGTTGGATACATTAAGAATATTTCATGAAATAATTTAACAAGCCAGTTAAAAAGTGAATAATAGATTATCAATTTTCCTCTTTACCTCGGTGCTTCTCAAACTTTCAATATTTGCGACCCAATATTCAATCATAATTTTCATCACGCCCCCTCCACGCGAAAACAATGTATTGTATACCATAATATTATACTTTAATGCTAAAGCTACAATACAACTGCATCCTCTTAAGTGCCACCGGCGTATATAAACGTCTCGCTCGTAATTTAATAAAGAACATTATTAAATGACTTTGTAATCATACATTAATAGATCTCGCTTCTTTTTAGTAGATAAATTTGTTCATTAAAATTCATTTCTAATGTTAAAATTTCCCCAGTAATTGAAAGGTTTGCCTGTCGAAGCACAAAACCGAACCATCGTGTGGATTTGAGAGAATTAAGACGTTTATTAACAATCAATTGGTGCACAGTAACTAAGTAATGAAAGTAAATGTTTTAATTTTTGTGACTGAGTATGTTCTAAACCTCGATTTTGTAAAAGTACATTAATGGATGAATATTTTTGTTATTTAGTGTCAGTTTTGACTTAGAATATACATATAAAATTGTTTAAAAAATATTATTATAAGAAAAAACTATTTAAATGTATTTTCTTGCAAAAAATAAAGAAAGTATGACGTATTTTGAAAACATTCTCTTCTTCTAAAAAAGGCTTCCATAATAATAATATTTTGCGTATATAAATATAAAATTTAGGTGCAGAGCTTGAAATACGATTTTTAAATTACATGATTTGGTAGAATGAGTTTATTCGCTTTTTAATACATTAGTGTAGAGCACTTTAACAAAAAAAAACACCTATTATGATTTCAAATCATAGTAACTGAAAAGAATGTGAACTTTTCAAGAATCCTGGGTCAGTTTCTGTAGAGAAGTAACAGCTATATATAAGCAAAATATTTTTATTATCGAAGCATTTTTCATAAAAGGTGAATGTTTGGAAAATACGTCATTCTCTTTCTTAGTTTTTTTCCCAAAAAATGCATTTAAATATTTTTATCTTATAATATTTTCAAAATAATTTTATTTGTATATTCCAAATCAAAACTGATACTAAATAATAAAAATATAAATTCATTTATACACTTTTTCAATGTCATGAATCCGAACGCATTCACCTTAACAGACCTTATTGTATTTTGAAAACAAAATTTTTCAAATAAAGCGTTTCAGAGAAATGATTTTTCTACATACATAATACATATTTAACTAGTTTCAATCTCAGCCATTTACAATAAAACGACACCAAAGTTCCTTCACTCCTCATTTATACTAACACTCTTAACACGACATCAATTACGACGTGTCTATCACTCCTTTCACTCCTTCTCTGGTACAATATCGTTTGCTGTGTACCACCCGGTCCTCCCTGGACACATGGCAAATAAGAAGACTCCAGGTTGTTTTTCTGCATTAACTATCTCGAATAACCGAAAAAGAAGTCTAGGGTGATATGTTTCAGAAATATCTCTGCAATGATAGAGTGAATATCCTCTACTCGCCAGCAATCTCCTCCTCATGACGTCAGAAGGGGTGAGGGCAATTACTATCCGATCGGGGATAAGGAAATGGAGGAATTTCTTGCTGCCCACCAGGATTTTCTGAAGGGCCGTTATTGAGGAGGAATGGTTGTGATTGGTACAGTATGCCGCTGAGATGAATTCTTGTTCGCTGTTAGGTGGTATTGTTTTTGTTGTTGGGAGGGGGTTGTCCGAGAAATATCGTCTGCTCTTGTCTTGTGACAGATAAATGAATGGATTCAGCTCATCGTTATTAAACGCTCGTACAATTCGAAAATGGTTATTAGGCTAAAGCAGCTGGTCTTAAACTTTTGATCGTCTTGGCTCCCCTTTATATATGAGCCTAACATCGCAGGATCCTAAGATTTTTAGCATCTTTCCCCTACTCCCAACACAAGAATCTGGGATTTAGAGGTTCGTCAGTAATTCTAAGAGTGTCTTTGATTCTTATACAATTATTTTTAATACTTTTATTTTTCCTTTAAGAAAACAATAAACATCTAAAAATTACTAATTGAATACTGGATTTCTAGGTCAAAATGCATGTTCTAGTAGAGATTTCTTTCATTGGGAAATTTAGTGATATAGTCTGGGATGACATATCTTTAAATTTTTTTCACGAAGATTTTTAAAGTCTGTAAAAGAAAGATCTTTGATGCACCTTAGGAAAGCGCTGGGGATCCCAGGGGTCCTCGGACCACAGTTTAAGAACCGATATGCTAGAGGGATCTTTAAGGCTATTTTCGGCTAATGTTAAAAAATAGGAGCCGAATTCGGAATATTTTTTCAGATATAAAATTACTCACACACAAACATTAATATTATATTCTGGCTACACTATCCTGTAGAGAACCGATTATTTTATCATGCTACTCATTTTTATCCGAGTTTTGACACATTTTTTTCTTTTATAAAATGTGTTTTGCATTTTTTTCCCTATACCGTAATGCTAAATGAGCTATCCCTTCATATGTTAAAAGGAAAAATTAATTATTTACGAAATATTTTGAAATTTTAAAAACATTATATTATAAACAAATGCATGAGTTACAATTTCACACATTTTTATAACAATTGAGGCATTCTTTTCTGTCTGATATGCTCTCCACGTCAAGTTCACAATGTATTACATATGGCAAAAAAACAGCTTTAAACTGCACAACTAAAGGCTGTATCACACGTATATTTTTCATGCAGTTTTTTCGTCCAATTTTTGGCCGAATCTGAGGGGGAAGGGTTGCCGTAAACAAACGACATGCTCTGACGTCAGCCGCGCTCTATCTCCACATTGAAAAATTACTCGCCGATTTTTCTGCTTCGGAAAATGAAAATAAAAAATTATTTCTTTCATTTCGCTAGCGCAATTGTTGATGGGTGTAAACTAAAAATAGAGCACCATTCTATTTAAAATATTATACGCCGTTAAAATATTATACACCATTAAAATATTATACGGCATATCTGAAGTGTTAGACGAAACCGGAGCCACCATCTTGTTTATGACGTAGGGCGCCGAAGAACCCCATTGGCTGGAATTTCAAGCAATTTTATTTGGAACAACTTTTTGAGCTCGCTAGCAAAAAATTGTTCTAAAGCGGTTGCTACAGCAACTGAGTAAAAATTGCACGAAATTGAACGAAAAATTGCTTGAAACGTGTATGTGTGATATGGCCTTAAGAATGATCATTGAAAGTCTGCAATCCTTTATATGTATGATGTTGACTTTTTATGATGTTTTTGATGCGGAATGAGTTGCAGCCTCTCAGACATTACAAAATGTAAATCCTTCGTAATATTGAGCTGCAAATATGGCTACCACAACAGGATTTTGGCATGAATGAATGGTGCAGTATCTTCTACGAGCATCTAATACTATCTGTAATCATTTACTATTATTTTAATCGTGAGCTTTATTGACTATCTATACGTTATTAGGCAGTGACGTTCATTTTTGATGGGGATTTATTTTAGTTTAAAATGCCAAACTGGACGGATGGAAGAAAATCCCCAACTAAAGAAGAATAGATCTCTCGGATAACCCATTATTACAGTGTTAGTAAAAATTAGCCACACACATCTGATCCCGACAAAAATTGGGTTCGGTACAGTGGAACACGTAAGGAGGGCTTCCACGAGTCCGGACTCTCCTCCATAACATTTGACTTTTATGACTGATTATAATCTTAATACGTAACATTTAATTAAGTATTTGTTATTAATAAATTATTTTATTACTTTAGGATAATTGTTTATTAAATAATTTGTTTTTACTGTTTTCTTTTTCCTACAATCGACAAAATCAAAAGAATATGTTTAATGGCGTAATGGGGTTTGATGCAAGACTAATGGACTTTCGAGCCTCGACTCCCCCTTGAAAAATTGCCGTATGCGAAACTGGTCTGGTAAAGAATTAACTTGCTATGATGTGAAACAAATTTCGTAAGACAAAATAATACTTTAATCCGTTTTGAGGTACATATGATTCGAATATTTTTTTATTAGCATAATTCGCTATATATTAACAAGTACGTAACTCATTTAGCTATCACAATGAAACATATATTCCATGTCCAGTGGCACACACAGGGATTTTTCAAGGGGGAAGGGTCAGGGTCGAAAGTTCATTAATCTCTCTCGTAGCATACCCCAATATACTAACAAATATATATATATATATATTATTCTGTCGATTATCGGGACCAAAAAAACAGCGAATAATAAACCATTGAATAAAAAATTAGTATTAGTTAATAAAATAAATTATTAATAATAAAAAATTAAGTTTTACGTACTATATGCATAGAGCAGTGCTTCTCAAACTTTCAATATTTGCGACCCAATTTTCAATCTTAATTTTCATCTCGTCCCCCTTCCTCCAATAACAATATATTGAATGCAATAATAATGCACTTTGACGTTAAAGCCACAATACGGTTTTTTAATAATAAACCGTACAAATTATCAAGATAAGTATTAAATTGTGTATATGACAAGCCTACGTGAATCACTAATAGTTATTTAACTTTTTCTTCACTTAGTATTGTGATATAAATTATCAAATACATTGATAATTAATCTCAGTACTGGTACATTATTGATACATTTATAAGTATATTATATCAGTGTAAATGTGTATTTTATTTTTATTATGTCCGACTGTATATTTTTTTTTTTCAGTAAATTTGCGATTTCTTATATCCTTTATTTTTTACTTTTAGATATGCTCACGTCCCCCTTTTAAGGTTATTACGCCCCCCTAGGGGGTGTGCCCCATAGTTTGAGAAACGCTGGCATAGAGGTATAATGAATTAAAAAAAGGCAATGGGGAGGGGGAGTCCAAATCCAAGGACCCTCTTCCTGCGTGCGCCACTGCCCATGCCTTTTTCCTTCGCTTGTTTTCACTAGTTATCTGAAAGCACGCTGATTGGTTCAAAGTATCTCAACAAGTCTTGGATTGGCTGACGTCAAATAGTCGCTAATTGCGAGATAATTTTCAAATGTATTACTGTACTACAAAAATGAACTACATTTTTCCCCCCACAAAATCTATTACTGATGCTGTGGTTTGTGTATTAGCATTATAAACAATCTCCTAGGATTGGCCTATTTAGTTTATTACTTCGTGAATTAGTCACCTATATTTGTCTGCGTATTGCTCAAGGCGTTGTCACATTACTTTGCTTGGCATAAAGCCATGGTTTATTCTTAGAACATTCTGTCATTAATCGTGTTATGAAATCTACTTATGCTCGATAAGTTTTATTAGTATTCGTGCAATTAGTAGGAAGTTTACTCATTCTTCGTATGGAGATTTTTAGAAACGCTTGTTAGTTGATTCTTGGAAGTTATTTATAAAGGTCTCTTTATGCTTATTTCAGTTGAATGATTTTGTTCTCAACTTTTTTTATTGTTATTATAAAGCATTAAGAAGGTAGTAAGTGTTTCTGAGTTTTTGTTTGCAGAGTTACTTAGCACATGAATTATTTTTTGTCCGTCATAAAGCGTAATTAAATGAAAAAAAAAAATAAAGTTAAAAACAATCGTTTCATCAATCATGAAAAACACTTTATAAAAGAAAAAATGTGTCAACTCGGATAAAAATGAGTAGTATGATAAAATAAGTGATTCTCTACAGGATAGTGTAGCCAGAATATAATTTTAATGTTGAGTACTTTTATATCTGAAAAAAATATTCCGAATTCGACCCCTGTTCTTTAACATTAGCCGAAGATAGCCTTAAAGACAAATGTATTTTGAAAATACATCTGACTTTTAGGCATGATTAAGGGTTTCAATAATATACTCAAAACTCTATTTGGGGGAGGAGAGACTGAGTCTAAAAACTACGTCAACGAAAACGTCCAGGCGTATTTTCTACAGTAAAAAAAATACTTTTGAGGATTGAGTTCCCAAACCTCACCCTTGTGTACACCACAGCTGAATTTAAAGACTCTTCGAATCATAATAGAAAAAAAAAACATGGTTGATCTTAGTCATGGTGAAGACGATCATGAAATTACACCCATGAAGATATTCGTTTTCAACCACAGTTGAAAGACACCCTGTTTCTTAAATAACACATAGTAGCCCTTAATAACACATATGACTTTTAATAACGGTCAAGATATATATATAGGATCGTAATTACAGGATACAAAAGACATTCAACCTTGGCTGTGAAATTCTCAGGATCATAACTAAGCGATACTTATGTTATTTATTAACGGTTAAAAACGATGTCATAATAAGTAGTGCATCAGAATTACAAGCATTGAAAAAGCACACAAAGTCTTAAAAGTACTCAAGAGTCATAGGAAGTAGTATTAAAGAGATACAAGAAAGCCTTGGCAATACTTTAGAGATCTGAATCATAAACTCCGTAGTACATGAGATTTTTAATTATCTCGATTCCAGAGGACGTATCAAGGAGCATATAAGACTTTAAGTCTAAGTCAAGAGATACAAAACATCGCAATTATTAGTACCAAGTCATAGCCAAGGGGCGTACAAGGTCATTTTCAAGATATGCATTTAATTTTTTTGTCAAGGTCAAGAGGCATATGAAGACTTAATTACAGGTAAGAAGCCCAAAGTACCTTTATCATGTTTATAACAGCAGCACGTGGCCAGTGACTTAACGCAAAATAACAGGGCATCCCTGCAAAGTCAGTCTTTGGGCCCCAACTCGGTTCTTAGAAAAATAACAAAACCATATGTACTTAGCGTCAGTTCGACATTGGGTCCCCTAGAATACAGGGCTACCCCGCGATGCAAAGGGGGGGGGGTACGTTATGCCCCGACAAGTGGCGTTATACCAAAAAGTACGTTAAATTATCGAAGGAGATTTAGTGGTTAATTATGATTCAGTGAGTGAGTGAATATTAACGTCGCACTGTTCAGCTGCACGAGGGCTTTTGGCGACGGATCACGTAATTTTGAACCATGGTCAAGTGACGTGAACGACACCTGAGCTGGCACCCCCTCTCCTAACTACCACACCACACCAACGGGAGGACGTTTCAGCTCTCGACATATTTAGCGTGCATCGGGGCCCTACACGGCGGGTCTTTAGTGGTACCGGGCACGAACTCATGACATGCCTACCATGATCCAATGCCTTGGCCACTGGGCTACCGCAGCCTATTAATTATGATTCAGACTTATAATATTAATAATTGTGGCTATATACGGAAGACTTTCAGTTACTAATATGCATGAGACATACCTTGTTATATATTTTAACTTCTACAAATCTTATTTTGCATTGTGAACCTTAGAACTTGTTTAAAAAATTTACTCTAGGAATCTCAAAAATATAGCATTGTATAAAAAAAAAGAACCTATTTACGTATTACAGAGAAAAAAAACTAACAACAGCAACAACATAGTTTCAATATGATTCGCTATCTGAATAGCTGTATCTTTTCCACCCTGCAAAAATCCCAAAAATAAAAGAACGAAAAGATATGAAGGAAAGTAAAATATCCAACTAAAGTAACAACCGACGTGCGTGTTAGACGTGCACCCCCTCTCTCCCTTTCATCCACAACTCCCTTTTATTTTTTACATGCATCTCCTATAAATATACAGTCAGGGGACCAGGGAGAAGGAAAATAAGGTATCGCCGTCATAAAATATTGTGTTCTAAAGTGGGTGTTGCCAAATTCCCTTCCTTGATAGGTCAAGACACGGGACCCTATCCCATCCAATAAGATCACGTCTTTGAGGCCTGTCCTGATAGGAAGCATAATAACATATTTAGTGTCCTAAAATCTAAGCGCTGGATAAAAAGAAAAAAAGAATCTGAGGTTTTATCGTAACTTGGAGAAATATGACAAACTAG
>BMAV01010305.1:93562-111504 GCA_019973955.1 Trichonephila inaurata madagascariensis
CTCTCTTCTTCTCTTTCTAGGTCCTCCATGTCTTCTTTGTCACCCTTTTCTTTGTCTCACTCCTTTCTCTTTTCCTTAATCCTTACTCCTCTCTCTCTCTCTCTTCTCTCTCCGAATCATTCACTCCCATTCTCTCACTCCTTTCTCTTTTCCTTAATCTTTACTCCTCTCTCTCTCTCTTCTCTCTCCGAATCATTCACTCCTTTTCTCTCACTTTCTATCTCTCCTTTTCACTCTGTATCCTTCTCTTCCTCTCACTTTCGCTATGTCACTGTCTTCCTTTCTCTTTCTCTCTCTATGTCCTTCTTCCTTTCTCTGTCTCAATGTCTTTCTCTCTTTCTCTTTCTCACTCTATCTTCCTCATTCCCTATCTCCCTGGACTTATATCTTATAATAACAAACTCCTTTGAGAGATTTTTCGTACATACTTTTCTTCAAACATTTTTAATTTATGTGGTTAAGACGGATATCTTCTGCAAAAAATATTATTGGAATTCTTTTTAAATAAATATTATTGGAATTCTTTTTAAATAAATATAATTCAATTCAAATCAAGAAACGAAATGATGATTTTATGCTTACAATTAAGTTTACATTACCTAAAAAGTTATATAAAATGAAGTGTAAAAACTATGCATAAGCCGAATTTCCTGAAAAATAGTTAAATTTAGCGATAATTGATATTTTGAATACTTGCGAAAACTCAAAATAATTTAGTTTTTGTGCCATTTTTATATATACCAAAAATTATATTTTAAATGTAATACTTGAGAAAGTGACGGACTTCTTGCTTATATATATATATGAATTCAGGTTACTAGGGATTCTAAACAATCGTCACTCGGTAAAATGTGAAAAAAGTCAAACATGGTGGTAAAGATCCCGATACAATTCTTTTTCTTTTGGGGGTGGAAGGGACAAAGGAACTCAACTCGAAAAGGTCACGTCCAAGGAAAGCAGACTCCTAAAAAGGTGCAGTGGCCGCGTTACCGGATTCTACGATGCACGTAGAGAGAGTTTTCCGATTCTTAACCTTATCCCTACTCCGTATGCACTTACATATAAGTAGGTTTTTTGGAGATTTGTTGAAAGGGATTTTCTCTGATCTGGGGACGATGCTAAAAGGCAGATAGGTATTGCTTACAGGGATTTTATTTAGGGAATAACTTATGCGGGATTTGAGAGTCTGAAGGCAAAAGAATGATCACTAAGAAATAAATGGTATATATATATATATATATATATATATATTGCGGGACTTTTACATAGATGGTTATTACTCTTTTTTCATGGTTTTTATTTTTACATGTAAGTTTATATAATAATTTTTCTATAGAAAATATTCCTGTTTTTGAGAGAGATACATTATTGTTCTCTTTTCATAATTTCCTTTTACTCTATTGTCAGGTTTATTATCCAAGTGTGTTAGAAATAGGCTTAACTATTCAACATGGCTCTGTTTTTTTTTTCTATTAGGTCGAAAATTTGTGCTGTACGGGGAAGGTGGATCCATAAAGCATTAGTTAACTCTAAATCGATGGCCTAATTCAGCGACAGTTTTAGAAATCTTAATAGGTCTCCAGTTTAGTCCAAAGACTCTTTTTGTACCTACATTTGTTGTGTCTCTTGAATTTTAATTTCTGTGTTTTTAATAAATATATAGAGATTAAATAAATATATGGAGAGTGTGAGTTAAAAGAATAATTGAAAAATAATATTAAGATCATTTAACATCTTAATTTGATTATTTGCGTAAGAATTTCTTTCAAGAGAAATTTGCATTTTTTTCTCTATGAATACTTGAAATGTAAAATTAAAAGTAAAAATATAAATTACATAGAAAAGTGTAATGTCTACATCTATGTTAAATGTCTAATATCAACTATAATTGCAGTATTTCTTAATATTAAAATTTACTGTAAAAATTCTATACTGTTATGCGATGATCACATCTACTTTATGTAGAAAACATTCACGTAGTTAAGTGGAGTTGGCTAGTATTTTGGATCGAGTCCCACATTGCGGAAGCTGAGGGATGCAAATTTTTAACCCGGGGCGGTCACTCGGATAAGAGTCACCCAAGCTCACAAAATTTTTAAATCTGGGAAAACTGTTTATTTCTTACAAATGACTTTGTCAGCATCCTCCTACATGAGAGTCTTCATGGGAACTAAAATGTATTTATCACATGTCACTCTCTTTTTTAGGAGTGGAAAATGTCTTTTACAGTCTTTAGGTACTTGGGGTGATTGAATGCCCCACGCGGTCACATTAGTTCCATAATCATTTCTATAGAAAGGCTATATTTTCCCTGTGAATGACTTAGTGGTTTTAATTGCTGATTTGTTCGACTCACATTATGGTTTATAAATATAAATAAACAGAATATAAAAAAAAGGACAACCACAATCTCTATTGGATGAAGTAGAAACTGATTAAGCGAGGAAAGAACCTGATGAAATATTATGGATATTAATCATAATAGAGAAAGTAAATTTCATGAAATGAATGAACATGAAACGTTAGAGTTAAAAGAATATTTCCAAATGTGACCTAAATATTCCATGAAGAAAGATATAAAGCCACAAGTATACCACAAGACACACTGAACGTTGTCAAAAAGACACAAGCAAGAAAAAAAATCAACACGCTATTTTTCGATCATCAAAAGAAAATAAACCAATCATAACTGGAACAAAATATGACAATTTTGCTGAAAATATCATTCCCGTAATGTCAGCCAAAAGTGTCTGTGATTTGTGTCCTTTATTAAAGTCACGCACATTTGAAACATTTTAGTTTCAGCTTGATTCGATTTATTTTTTCTCAAATTATCGAAGAAAATTTGAAAAGGCCTTAAAAGTAGGTAAGTATACTTTCTCTTAATTAAATTATTCACTGGAATTACGATTTTTACAGTGTACAATATTTTTTATAAAAAAAAAAAGAATTGGGGTGACTCTGTCACCCAAAGAGATCAACTAACTTTGGTATTGAGTGCGCCATCTCCCGGGTTAAAATAATTGCATTCATCAATTAACTTTTCATCTTAGACCTGTGAGAGTCTCGGTCCTCTCTCACAGGCACCTAGATGTGTGAGGGGAAATGAAGAAACACTCGACATGATCCAATTGATCTATTTATTTACCACACACGAAGAACAGACACAATTTCAACCAATAATAGTAAGAGAATGTCTCAATGTTGATCGCAAATATGGAACAACGACGGTAAAACGCGAACGATTAGGAGACTATCAAACTTAATCCTTACCTTAATAAATGATCTAATCTACCATCCTATTTAATCTAATATCAAATCAATCCTAGTGAACAATCGTCAGTTTAAATTTTCCTCCTAATATGAACCAAATCACAATAATTCTAATATTATACCTTCAGTAGCAATCTCTCTGACTCGAGTATATCTTCTCTCCTACTCACGCTACAAGCTAGAAAACCTCGCCTATTTATAGTAAGTTAATTTAAATAACACGAATCTCTCTTCCTCCTTCGCTATTTGGAGGTTATTTTATAAGAAAGTACTAAAACGTTCTTGGTTCCAGGGAAAGTTCGCAAAATATTGGTTCGTTATATGAAGATCCGACTGTTCTTTGATGGCAGTTATTTGCCAACATCTACTCTAAATACAATATTTTCCAATTCCTTGTTACACTTTTTTCAGAAAAGAAATTCATAAAATGATAAAACAAAATTATTACATTATTTTAAAAAATTAATTTAAATTTTAATAAAAAAATAATAATCAGAATGAACACTAAACATAGACGGTAACGAAACTAAGCAATTCCATAATATTTTTATCAAAGAAAAAATGTATTTATTGCATTTATTTTTAAATAATTTACAATTATATATATAAAAAACATTTTCATTGAAAAAAAATTGTAAAAATTTATTTAAGTTTACATTTAGTATATATATACTATTTTTTTTCGAACTAATTAATTATTCACATCCGGGTTTGAAATGTGAGGGTTTTTTTAACCCTATTTTTTAGGAAAAATTGCTAATTATAGAGCTTATTTAAGTAAAGAGTTTTAAAAGATATCCAATTTTCTATTTCAAGAGTACTCCATGTGGATAATGCCTAGTACCATGGAAACAGCGGGCTATGTATTTTTAATAAGACTATATTAAAGAGAAATAGAGAACTGTTGAGGCTTCTCAAAATCATAACCCTCAGTTTTTCTTTTCATTACTTTTCAAATAATTAGGGTAAAAAAAAATTGAAATGAAAATATAAGGCTATATATATAAATGACCCTAATATAACGTTCTGACATTCTGATTTTTTTTAATGTTCTTTTTTTTCTACGTCTCGAAAAGCAACATGTCGAATGATGAATTAAAAATAAAAAATAAAAAAAAATAGTCTCAAAAATATTTTTTTAAAAAAATATTTGAATCATCATCTGACTAATTAAGTCAGATTTTATTATTATTATTTTTTTTATTTTCAGAAAAGAAAATTTCATTTGCGATTTGATGGGGAATGCATTAAGAAAAAGATTGGAACTTTTTTTTCTCTCTTTTCATTTAAATCATGCGATAAATCTTTCCATCGAATCACTCTTTGAAATATATATATTTTTTTGGTAGTTTTCAAAAATATTTTCCTTTCTCTTGTGTTTTGTTTCGTAATAAATGTAAAAAAAAAATAATATAGTTCTATGCTCGCATGATTATTTTTATTGTTGTTGTTTTTATTTTTTAAAAAAATGCAGCCATTAATAATTAAACTGAAAATCTTTGGTTGAATAAAAAATAATGGCCTTAGAGAATTTTAATTTTTTTTTTGTTATTAATAAGAATGGGTCTTCAAACCATAGAAGATATTTTAAAAAACAACAATTAACTTATTTATCATTACCAGTCATTCCCTACCTGCTTCCCTAGTTATTTTGTGATGTTGTTTGAATATATATTGTTAAGTTATTGACATTTATATATTTGTACACAAATAATAATGTTGTGATAGTTTATGAAACAAATAATTAATTAGTTTTTTGGAAGTATGAAAATACATGCTTTATTTCTTGATGGATTCATGAGATAAAATGTTTCTATAAACACATTATTGCAATAAAATGTGTAATTTATTAAATTCCTATACTATTAGTTCACTATATCTTTCTCTCTCTCTCTCTCTCTGTATATATATATATATATATATATATATATCTTGCACAAATTTTCAATCGTTAACAAATACTTTCTATTCATCCATTCAAGTTCAAATACATTTTTTAAACACATAGTAGACGATACTTGATGTTAATACAGGTTTTTCAAATACTAATTCATTAATTGAATTTAATTTTTTTAATTTTGAATGTATTCTATGCTATTTCTGTTGAAGTTATAACTGTACTTTTTTCTAACGAAGTAGAAATTGACTTTAAATATAATTTTATCGCTTGTTGTTGTTTTGTATACCTCTTTTTAAGCTAAATACTCTTTTTAACGCCTGTAAATAGATGTTCATATTTCATTTATTACCTTTTTACCCTTCCACATATATATTAACTTATTTGTTCAGTTAATATGCATGAAAATGACTTTTGTTTATTTATTTCATATTTCCATTTTAAAACTTAAAGAGACTTGGTACGTTTTACAAGAAAATATTTGATTTAATGGTTTTTACAATTTGTTTTTTGTAACCTATGTAAATGTATAATGTAAAGCAATTTTTGTTTTCAAAGTACCACAAGAAATGAACAATTCAATTTTTTACAGAAAAAATTTAAAATTTTTGAAAGGATACTTTAAAATTCTTCTCTTTATACAATAATTGACATACACACATAAAATTGATTTATGAGTGCATCAAACTATTTATAACAAAAGTTGCCATGGGTTTTCTGCTAGCGCACGCGCATGACTGATATTCGTAAAAAACATTTGTTTTTTATGAATTTTTATTGAAACCTCCTGGAAAAATGCAAACATTCTACATTCAACTATTTCTTTTTAAAACAGATCATTGTTTTGATTCGAAAATACACAACATTTTGGGTTGCATATATCAATATCGATAGTCAGAAAAACATCGAAATATTTTGCGCTATAGAATAAAATTTGCAATGTAGAAATTCTTTTAGCTTTTTAAATGAAGATAAACTATTCATTTTTCCTTTCTAAGATAAATCGGTTTAAAGTTTCTATTTGACATTGGGATGTGAATAAAAAAAATTATGCATTTTATCATAACTCTCAATTTTTTTTTAACTAACAGCTTTTAAATATTTTGAGATTATAGAAAATTATGTAAAGAAAAATTTAGGATAACACATTTTTATTCGAATCTTTAACGAATTTTTGCCATTTTAATCTTACTGTATCCCCTTAAAAATGGAAATATAATTATTTTGTACATTTTTTGAAGTGGATTTTTCTGAATCCTGATCCTAAGCGAACATCTATGTCGCTTTAAGAGCATTTTTGTCAAACTTCAAATCTACAGGACGAATTTCAAAAACGGAAGTATATTTATCTTTTACGCCCCGCAACTCCCTTGGAAGTTGGCTTCCTCTAAACTTGTTTTTAGCTTATCTCGACTTGGCAAAAGAAACATTCTACCCACATTTCAAGCTTGTTGGTAATAGTTAAGAAAAACTATTTTTATTTAAAAAAAAAAAAAAAATTAAACGCCTTTTTGAATTCCAATAGGAGTTTATTTCTGCTAAAATCAATCTTTACACAACAACTGCGACAAAAACTTTTTAAATGGTTTCAATCATCGCAGACTAAGTAAAGTGAAAAGATCAGAGGCAAATATATTTTAAATATTTGAATTAAGGTGGTTTTTTTCATCAAGACAATTTAAAATCTTCAATACATTTACACAGGTTTCTTTGTCATTGCCAACTTACTTATCTTTAATAACTGATATGAACATGTATTCACATTTAAAAAAATATATATCAAGGGGTATATTTACATAATCATATTTAACAATTAATAATTAAGAGGTGTTGGAAAGCTAAAATTTTATTTTTTTGACTATTTGAGATTTTTACATTTTTAAATTATTTAGATTTTAACCTTTCTAAAAATACCTTACATTAACCTCTGGATAATTAGATACCCTTAAATCCTACTTTTTAATAATCGTTGAAACTTGGCCACGCCCATTTGAATAGTGAAAAATGTAAACAAAGTACTTCGTTTTTGCTTAAAAGTGGAATGTTTGATATAAACCAAAACATGTATATTTTATTGTGAACTGAGCCTTTAATTTTTTAATTTCCTACCCGATTAGAAGTCTCCCTGTATACATTAATATCAATTTATCTCGATACGTAAATTTTGATGTTTGATGTACCTTTTCTGAGAAACTACTGTTCACTGGTATGTAATTTTTTTTTACGAAATATTTATAATGATGGCTAATTTATACTGAAATGAACTTTTTATAAAAAGCTTAAAAATTTATTTTTTTACAAAATTTTTATGTAAAAAATGGGTCACAAATTTCACTATGTTTGATAAAATAATTATGAAAAAATTCAAAATTAGCTAAAAGCTCATTTCAGTATAATTAGAAAAATGTACTTTAATTGTATGAAAAGTTTCAAACATGTACACATAACACAATTTGAGAAAAGGTACATCGAAAACAGCCAATTTAACATTGTCGGTATAGAGGTTTCCTATTTCCTTAACCGAATAATCCCAGTGGTTGAGTGGTTAGTGCATCGTGCTTCCATACCACAGGTTCGAGATTCAAATCCCAGGCTGGGCAAGGTTGACTCAGCCTATCCATCCTTCAGTGGGTCGATAAATGTGTACCAAGTTTGCTTGGGAACTTAACACTGGAGGTTTAACGTCAGACTGGCCACCTGACCGGAACATCTGCACATGCACCTCAGGGTCCAAGGTAGCGTATACTGAGTTGGATACAGTAAGCCTTGGCCCTCTCGGGCTGTAGCGCCTCTGAGTTAAGTTACTTAACCGAATATTATTTCTAACCTAATATATTATTAACCATACGTCATAATTAAAAATGAATCTATATGCCATTAACTTGTATAAGCTAATATTTATTCAAATTGTTACTTAATGTATTGCTAGTCATGTTCCAAATTTATATTTATTTACATATAAAAATAAAGCCTTTTAAAAATATTTGAATAAAGCCCTCAAAATAAAATAAAATCTAATTTAATTATTTTATAGTGAATAATATCTTAAAAATGAAGTTTAGAACTTAAGTTGTCAAAATATAATGCCTGGAAAGTAAGCAAAATAAATTTTTATCACCAAAAGAATAATTTTTAAAGCAAATTTGCTTTTATACTTAACGTCGTAAAAAACTACTAACAGTATTATCACGGTTCTTTTTAAAATGTACATTAAACTTGCATAATCTGTACAAAATATATAAATATTTATAAAAAAAACCCGCACAAACTGTGCACTTGTCTGTCTCATCAACCAACATAAAACTAAGCCTACTTGGAACATCTCTTCTCGTAATGAAAAGCAGTACTCCCGAATAATCCATCACAGCGAGGGGCTAATCTGTAAGCTGCAGCATTCAGTACCCGTCAAAAAGAACTATTTTGCAATCTTTTTATTTCTTTTCCGCAGAATTTTTCTTTGCCGGTTATTCTGACAAAGCTTAACTCACACTCGCTAATCTCAAACTTTGTATGTAATCCATCTTGTCGAAGCTTTTAAAAGAAATCCATCGATAGATTCTTTTTCAGTGCGTTTCTATCGTTAGGTGTGTGCGTTGCTATCCACAATAAAGGCAGGTTGTGTTCAGTCATTTATTTCAGTTCCGCTCTAGCTGTATTTGGTGTGAAACATGATAAAATGCAGAGATTCTTCAAGTGATTCTGCATTAATTTTCAGGAAAAATAGGAAAGCATCAGTGAAATACAGTAATTCAAACAAAATTTTCCCGACTGATAGTCAATACGCATTATACTCAAATTTGTTCTGAGATTGTAAATTACTGCTCCAATAAAAAATAACAGAAATGCATTTATATCTCTGTACACATAAAAAAAGTTATTCGTGATGCCGTAGTTACTTTATTACAGAGGTCACCAAAGTGGTAGTGCACGAGAAAATTTCGCTGGTCCCCAGAAAAATGTGTGTAATATACTTATTCATCACGTTAAGTTATGTTTTAAGATACATTATGAAACATATTTTGATTCATAGCAATACGTGGAAAGTTATAAAAACGCTACTTCATAGAATAACGCCACGGTAAACAAATCGTACTGCTGTAGCTGCATTCTTATATATGGATACTAGATCCGTATGCAGCGAAAATTCAGGATAATGATTTAAGCATGCATCTAAAAGAGAGTTTCATCGACCTATCGTCCGACGAAACCCTCAAATTTAGATTTCATTCATCCTTATCAAGGCCTCAGTTTTGACTTTCCATAAAAAGTAAATACCCTTTTAGTCAACAGGTGATTAAAATTCTAATTCAATTCTCCCCTACTTATTAAAGTGAAAAGGCCTTTTCGTCTGTCACAGCTATCAAAACATGATACCGATCTCAGATTGAAGTAAATGCAGTTCTCCATCTTTCAGTAACATTGTTAATTTGAAATTTAATCTAAACAATCCTCAAAAACGATATTTGTTTGATTAAAAGTGTTTGTAATTCTTTTCGATTTGCAACCCCGATGGATCTTCTGATTTTGAACTTCGGGGCAAATGGCGAAGATGATGTGTGGGTTAGTAACCTTTCCCGAATTTCAGCACCACACTATTTTAGAGTCTTCTATTCAGAAATGAAATCAGTACTTATATAGGTATTATATCATGGATCAATTTGTCAAATAAAAAAACATTGCCAAGTCCTGTGATATGCAGCCAATAGTGGAAGGATGTTCTCACGTATAAACAAATAAAATAATATTGCTTACACATACGTTTGCTGTAAGCAATTGGTGATCTCTTCGGATTTGGGGACGTTTTTGGTCGACGGTATAATACGTAAGTACCAAAAATTGAATTAAAAAAAGTTGAAGATTGCAATCACATAAAAACAATAAATGCAATTTAAAGAAATATGCCGAAAGATAAAACTTCATAAATAAGAATGTTATACAACACCGGATAGTTTAATTTAAACTACCATTCAAATTTTGTTGATCGCTGAGCTTGCAGGGTTCATTTGATACGAATATTAAAATTATTTTTATTGAATTATGATTTTGGAGCTCATTATTTAGGTTCAATTGAAAGAAGCCTTAAGATATTTAGTTTTAGAAATTGTGACCTTGTTTATTTAACAAGAAATATAACTGTTTCAATTTGAGGACAAGTTGCTTGGTCTGAAATACGACCTTCTAATCCATATGTAATTAGTTTGTAAAATGCACGCTTAGCTCAGTATCACATCATTAATGTCTACTTAAAACCTATTTATTTTGATTAATGCGTCCGCTAGCATTTACTGTGAAGGGCGTATCTTTTCTGACCAGACTCTTTCCGAAACAGCTCTCTAACCAGAACTTAAATAAAAGAGTTCCATATGATTCAATGTATGAAGTGTCGTCTTAATCATTACTAGACTTGTGTTCTAATGACGTAGTGTCATAAGTTTTATATTATTTCAAAATTAAGTATATTTTTTTCTTATCTTTTTCAAATTAAAAAAAAAGCAGATGTATGAAATATTTTGTATATTTATATTTTTAAAAAAATAGGCCATCTTTTACGAACATAAATTGCCTTTTCACCATTTTTAATAAAACATTGTATTGCCAATAAAGAATAAGGATGATTCTTTCAAAAATGTCATTCATTAAACGTGGATATATGTCATTTATGATGTGATTTTCAATTGATTCATCATCTACATTCGAAAAAGTTGTGTGTGTATATATATATATATATATATATCTGCCTTTCTCTCTCTCTCTGTATATATATGTGTGAGTGTGTGTGTGTGACATTTCAAGTCAGCTTCAAGTTTTTGTAAGAAACAGTTTTATTCAGCAAGAAATCGACACACCTCTTCGCCAAGACAAATCAACGCCAAGTAACCCGTTTGAATTTCGAAAATACTAATTTGTCTGTATTCTTATTTCCAGAACTGTTAAAAAACACTTTTTAGTTTATATTTTCGATTGGAAAGTGAAACATGGCAGCGTACATGCGAAGACAATAAAATTTAACGAGCTGGGATCGGAAGTGTTTTGCTTAGAGTACCTTTTCTGAGAAATAATTAGGTACTAAATTTAAGATTCGACAATGTTATGGAAAATAAAAGTTAAATGGTAAATAGGAGATTTTGTTTTAGATATAATTAAATTATCCTTACACACACACACAAAATGGGAAAAGGTTGGCTCGGCAAAAAAACATTCAGAACCCCACTTTTATATGAATTAGTTTATGTATAAGAGCTGTCCTAAGTCAGCAATGTTTATAATAGAGTAGTATCCATATTTTCGTATTTTATATATAAATTCTACTTTTTTTTAATTTCCAGTATATCCTTTCTAAAATCTTCTGTTTGGTTAATCTTTCAATTTCGATTATTTTCAGTTTTGATGATATTATTGTTTATTTATCTCTCTTATGTGGAGAATTTTGATTATATATATATATATATATATGTAATAAAACAAGGTATTTTTAATGTCGAATAGATATTAATAGAATCTATAAATTTGTTTTTCAATTTGCTGAAATATTATTCATTATTACGCTATTAGTTCACTTTTATTTAATCATTAAAACAATTTAAACATTTGTTTTTGCAGCATTGTATTAATGTATAGCCTCTGAAATTACATTAACTTATGAAAGATGAATCAAAGATTAATCTAGTACAGATATATTTAAACATTAATTTTTTTTAAATGAAATATATTTCATTGTAATAATAAAAATAATTTAAAGTAGATTCTATTAAACATTATATCTACAAAGAAAATAAAATTATAATATTATTAGAAAAAATAAAATACCTTGCATTTATATGTTGTTGTGTTATGCATCCCAAAATTTTGTCTAATATATTTACTGCTCTTATTTTCAAAATAGATCCAATTTCATCTGTTCTATTTGTTGCATGTCCTTATATTTGTGTTCTTATATTATTTATATTTTCTTATATAATATTTTTATATATTTATATATTTCTGCATTCTTTGCACGTATAACATTCTCCCTGGCATTAAAACTAAACTTTCTTTTCCTTTCCTTTATGTCTTCGCATCAAATCGAAAATTTTTATGCCAAGTAGAACGTTTGCAATATTCAACCTTTTTTTTTCATTCTCAAGTTCTTTACATATTCTATTTAATGCATCTTTGTGATTTTATCTTTACATTTATAAAAAATTCACCTCTTTAAATAATTCCTCTGGATCGACATCAAATGTGCGTTGTTCAGATTTGTTGCCAATATAGTTTATATATATTTCAAAATTCTGGTCATTGAGATTGCATTACTTTCCCAAAATGAATTTACATCTTCACTTTTCCAGGTAACACAAGTCTACAGAATTGCTTTTTGGAAACTTCCCACCTCACAAATATATAGTTTACATTTATATTCTAGTTCTGACATGTTTCAAATGATAAAATAGCTTATGAAGAATGTTACAAATTTTTATATAGTAGCGTTTTCACTTATTCGTAAAATATATTTTTCCGCATTTCTTTTCGAAGTCTGTCCGGATGTAGTCAATTTTCAATATCCATCAGTAGTCGGCTATCACATAGTTATATTCCACCTTTTTTATATCTCTTTCTATTTATTTTGCGTCTTGGTGCTTTTTTCTGGAAAACTTTAGATCCAGCTTTATTATAAACGAACTTATATCGTTGCAACGAGAAACACTAAAAACTTCTTAAATAATTAAGTCTTTATAAAACCAATGTTTATAAATCAATGTAAGTAAATATAAATAATTTTTTTTTCTTTTATTTTTATGACAGTAACAACGGGAAAAACAGAATTAGAAGGAAGCGTCCCAAACCAATAGGTCATACAATGCTTACAGAAAATAAGCAGATGCAGAACTTACTCAGTTATGTTTGATCTATATTCGGCTGAATGAAAATCATTTTAACTGATTGTCCTATGCTATAGTTACTTCATCCAAGTTTCAAGCAAGTTAAGGTTTTCTCTAAATACCGTAAACTCAAGCCTTTAACGACAGGGACGCTATAAGACATGGGCTAACTCGGTCAGGGCCAGCTCTTAGAACTTAATGAGATCATGAACCGAATAATTTAAATCATCAAATTAGTTATTCCTGAACATATATTTTCAAAAAAACTGGTATTTTTTAACTATATGTCAACTGGCAAAACTATGAATTTAAAATGTATTAAAATGTTATGTATTAGGCGTGTTCAAATGAAAATAATTCGCAGCTTTTCATGCGAACAATTTTCAATGTATTTTTATAAAAAAAATGCGATAATGAATGTGTATGTACTACGCACACGCGTGCATAAATAGATTTGTGATAACTGCATTCGTAAGGGCCTGGCATTCACTTAAAAATGGCTGGTTTAAATGCAACTACGTCACTGACATAGCCCTGTATCAAAATTCCTAAGAGGCTCTTTTTTTTGGGAGCCCCTTAACATTTTATGATCTTTTGCTACCCATGTGGGGGCCCCATATCATTGATACGGTGGTAACTAAGCCTCTGAACTGTGTCCAAAATGAATCAGCAGAATGTAATAAAGTTTTTAACACTGGAAAGTTGTAAGCTGGAATGGGCATGAGTTTACAACATTTGTTGCACTTCAGGGATGACGGTGACGACTTTGTGCAGCATATAGTGGCAACAGATAAGACCTGGTGACACCACTTCCAGTCGTCAGTATGCAAAGGAAGCATCCCGACTCACATATGCCATAAAAATTAAAATCTCAGCAGTCATTTGGAAAGGTGATGTTGACGGCGTAATGGATCAACGATTTCACTCCGACGTTGGTGTAAAGGTTGTTGGTTCTGAACTGGTTCAATGATCAACCGACATCGTTCTTTGCCGACAGAAATCGTAACCTTCCTAAGCAATTAAAGGCCTGCCTAAACTCCATGGGTGATTTCTTTTAACAAACTTTGTATGTATTTCACATTAAGGTATCCGACTACGTTCGGAACCGTGATTTTAAAAAAGCGCATAAATGGATAATTTTCATAATATTTAGTGTCACTTAGATAAGAATACATGTATAAAATTGTTTTAAGGACATTTTGACAAAAGGAAATACTTAAATACAATAGTTCGGCAAAAAATTAACTTAAAATAACCTTTTTTAAAATGTTCTCCTTTTGTCAAAAATGCTTCTATTATAATAATATCTTGCCTGTATATAGCTCAGACCTCTGTACAGAGGCTCAACTATGATTTTTGAAAGATTTACATTATTTTCAGAGTTACAGCCAATTGAAATAATTTTTGTTAATCTGTTAATAACGTAACTTAAAGCTGCTCTCTCTTTTTTTACCCTATGGGCGAAGGAACTTGTCATTTTTGCCAAGTGTCGTAATCATGACAAAAAAATATCACCGAGTGCAAAAGTTTATTGTCACTTTACAAAAAAATTTTAATAGTAGTTAAGTGAAATAATTAACAACCAGAAGTAATTTTAATTTTATTTCTGTTTGTTTTTTGTGTCGTTCACACGAGTGTATGCTTGACGAGATTTGTTGAACAATGCCAAATGTGTTCTTTAATGTATGATTTATATTTTTCTAACGTAAATATATATATACATATATTCGACAATCATCTAAGTATGTTTTATAAATCCTTCATAATATGTAGAATATTGGTTTTAAAAAGAACATACATCGAAGATTTCAGAGGATAAAAAGAAACATTGTTCAGAAACATGGATTTAATGTCGATGTTTCGCTGAGTGTCGATATTTCTATTCCTTCGCAACAATTTTTATGATTCGAAGGTCATAAATAGAATTGAAAATCGAATTGTTTACGGAATGTCCAAAGAGAAAATGACACTCCTTTTCCTTTTTCGTATTTTGAAAACAGCGTGACAGAATATTTATGAAGCGAATTTGTTTACATAACGCGCAAAAAAAAGATGTGAAAAATATCAATATGAACCTGAAAGCGTTTTAAAAAGCAAGATGGGACATGTTTTGTCAATGCAGTGTATTTTTTTTTACAAAACGAATTTTGCTATATATGAGGTTTTGAGTTAGAGAAAACAATACCAATAGAATTATTAAAGTTCGTTATTTTATATTAAAATATAAGTGATATTATTTGATATCATACACTAATATTGTTGATAGTAAATAAAAAGTTTCACTGATAGCAAATAATTGCATATTTAAATCACTTTTTTTGCAATACGTTTATAAAATTATGAAATGGTTTACCCTGTTCACATCTTCTAGAGTTACCATTTCAAGTTTCCTCAGACTTTCTCCCACAACACTGAGGCGGAACCGAGCAAAACAGTACTTTCACCTAAATGGTGCTAAAAGCTAAGGCTACCGAGAGGCGTAAGAATCTAGCCTTAGCCGCGATGAATTTCGTGGACCTTGATCTGATGTTACTGTCGATAGCTGGCAAAGTAACAACTTTTTCGCAGTACTTAAGCCGCATTCACACCAAGGCGTACAAATGTCGAGTGTTAAGTGTCTAGCCAATCAGAGTCTTCCTCTCGCCCGAGAAGTCTCTGATTGGCTAGACGCTTAACACTCGACGCTTGTACGCCTTAGTGTGAATGAGCCTTTACTCTGTAAAACTCGTTTTCCCACACGTAGCATATCATAACAGAGAAACATATTTGATGTGTTGCAAGACGTAAATACCGAATAAATATCCGACAACTAAACCGGAAAATTCCAAGCGCGTGCTTTTACATTTTTCTCATTATAATTTATATAAACCACTATGGACATATTGTTTAGTATAAATAAATTTTATCTGATCATTTATCAAAGGTTTGCTTTCATCAATAATGAATGGATTATGAAGAACGTGAGTAAAACAGTAATAAATTTATCTTATGATGATTATTAAATTGAGAACTAAAACTCATTCAAAAATTTTAAAAAAAAAGATTTTATCAAACCAATGGTATATATAGTAATCAATACCAAATAAGATATATATTCAAGAAAAACTCGAAATATAATCAAATTATAAAGAGTTTCACGATAATTGTGTGGTGAGGTGTTTATATATCTCTAGGAATGTTTCTTCCTACTTTGGCTTTATTGGCATATTTTTGACCAAATGGATTTTCAGTTATTTTGTATTACAATGTCAACTAATTTCCACGAATCAAAAGACTTCACTAATTCAAAAAATGTCGTCAAATGCTGTCATTATAACTATTATGATGCTTGAATTTGTACAGAAACCCTTTCCACTAGTGGCTATATCATAGCATTTAGTCATATCATGTTTTGAAGAAATTGGTCGACAGTATAATAAAAACTAACGAAATTTTCCACTTAAAACTTTTGCACAAAATAGCGGAATTGTCAAACATTATTTTTTTTTTTGTAACTGCCAATATAGAAACTTTACAACAAAAACATAATCGTAAAGGTTTGCCATGTATAATTAGAACAAGAAAAATATATTCACATGTTTTAAAATTTGAATTCATTATCAAAACTCTATATTTTAAAAAATTTATTCACGAAACCAATGATCACTCGTGAACGTATATTTAAAAATATATCCATTTGTAGAATAGAAAATAATAATCTACTTAAGAATATATTTAGGAATATATTAAGAAATCTATTAAGAATAGATTTTGTTGGCTAGAAAATAATGTTTGTAATATAACCTTTTTAAATATTTTAATTTACGAAAATGATGCCTTGAAGCGCAAAATATATAGTAAAAAGTCGAAAATTATGAATTAAATTGTTGTATGAAGGACATAATTAAAAACGGAAGACAAAATTAAAATGAGTGATAGAACTGCTTCAATAACAATACTTGAAAATGTATTAATTAAAATTGAGATCACTAACCGATGAATTCACTCTTCAGGCAAATTAATCAAAATCTGCATATCATTGTGCATATTGTGCGTGCACTTGCCTTAAAAAGAGCAATTTTGTTGAAATTGTTTTCCTTTTATAATCATTTTCAGTCTCACGAAACACATTTGACCTTGACAGAAATTTAATAAATTTTTAATGTTTACTTTCTTTCACTTATCATACGCGTGCATATAGCATCACTATTAAGTTAATCAGTTTCATAAAAAAAAATAAAAAAAAACAATGCTTCTCATCTTACGTAAATGAAAACGCTAAGGCAAAAAGAAAAATATCATAATACTAAAAGACTAATGATAAAATTAATTTGTTCCCTTTTCAATATTACTTTTCTTCATTTTTGTAATAATCTTATAGAAAGATTATATATATATATATATATATATATATATATATATATTTATAGTAATATAAAATAAAAGTGAAGAAGTACTAGAACCTAAAGTGCTAAAGCAGGAGGAAATTGGAATTCACCAGACAACAAAAGTAGATAGAAAAAGGCTTTGGAATAAACTGGAGACCTATTATGATTTCTAAAGTGTTCGCTGAATTGGGCCAGCGAATTAGGGTTAGCAATGCTTTATGAATCCCACCTTCCCCGTACAGCAGAAATTTTCGACACAATAGGGGGAAAAAAAGAACAAGTTGAAAAGTTAAGCCTAACACAACACGTGGAAGAAAAACCTGATAATATATTAAAATGAAGTTGAGAAAATTGAACAATAATGAAGGTCTCAAGGAGAGGAAAAAAAAAAATTTATACAGAATAAAATACACTTACGTGTAAAATAATTACTGGCAATCGAAAATTCAACCTTCCACAATAAGCACCGATCACACAGTTACATAAAATGAAGATCCATTAGCAATACAAAAAGAAATACGACGATATTTTTTTGGGGGGGGGGGG
>BMAV01010305.1:111515-121937 GCA_019973955.1 Trichonephila inaurata madagascariensis
CCCTTCACTTTTCTAAATATTAGTACCAACTTCATTTAAACATCAGTTGTATTTGTTCACGAGCTTCCGAATTTCCATGTTATACTGTTTGTTGTTGCAATTGCCACCTGATCGAAGAATGTTAGATCGAGGCCTACAAAATTCATCGTTGTTAAGGGCTGGTTGTTACGCTTATTTTTAGCAGGAGTTTTTTCAGGTGACAAGTCAGACTCGATTAAACCCCAGGCTCTATTTCTCCCTAATTTTGATTAAGAAAACTTTGAGGGGGGAGAAACCTCTCTCTTTCGTTCCCCTCGTACCAACCACACGAGATGACTTGTGGCTCGACGAATATTTAAATTGTACCCATGCTCTATACAGTTAGTATACATTTATAAAAATCCATGCCTTCTCCGGGATTCGAACCCAGGCTGCACGGCGCAGCTGTCAGCCTCACTAAACATTACACTGGATGGATGGCTGATAAACTGTGTGATTGGCGATGAGTTTATTAAGACAAGTGTTCCCTGCAACGGTGGTCCTGCTATTGCTGTTAACGATTATCATCTTTCCTCTAGGTTGAAAATATTTCTGGATGGTAAGCGTTTTTGAGTAAATGGGTGAAATTATATTTATGTCATACTTTAAGGCTCCACGAGGGCTATTGACGATGGACTTTGTAATTTCGAGCTATGATCAAGTGAGGATGATGACACCTAATCTGACATCGTGAACGTTTTGGAAGTGATGAAGAGTTGTAGAATGCGGTGGACACCAGTCATGTATGGTCATGTTATATACTCTTGCATACTGGTGGTGAAAGTTTATAAATGCGAAGCTCGAGAACAAATACTACAAATGTTTAATTCAGTGTTTCTCAAAGTTTCAATATTTCGGGACCCAATATTTAATCATAATTTTCATCACCCCCCCCCTCATACAATAAAAAAATGTATTGAAATTAATAATACTATAATTTCATGCTAAAACAATGATACCACTTTAACCTCTTAAGTGCCACTAGTGTATATAAGCATCTCGCTCAGTCAAAACGTTATACTCCCCGGACGTATATATACGCATTACCGACGTACGATCTTTTCTGCGCAATGCTATTCATAAAATTATATCGATGGCTTTGGAATGCAATAAAAGTACCTGAACAATGTTTGCGAAGGCTTTACTTATTTAAGATTATTTGCTTCTCTAGTCCTCCCCGCCCCCCCCAATACATCCCACACTCGCGGTTACATGGAAAACGGCTGGCAATAGAAAGCGAATCACAAAACTTCTAATCGACAGTTAAGGGATTAATTATAAACAATACAAATTATCAAGATAAGTGTTAATTTTTGCATATAATTTTTTCTTTATGACTATTCCATGGGATCACTGGTAATTATTAAACTTGTTCTTATCCTAATATTGTTAAAATTATGATGTATGACATTGTGTAGCACTGGTACATTTATACATGTAATATATCAGTGTAAATATGCATTTCATTTTTTTATTATGTCAGAATATTTTGTTTGTTTTCTTTCAGTATAAATTAACAATTTTTTAGTTCTTTTGTTTTCGACTTTTCAATATGCTCGCGCCTCCCTCATAGAGTTATCTCGCCCCTCAAGGGGATGCGCCGCACAGTTTGAGAAACGCTGGTTTAATTATTAATAGTGATTACGTAGAAAAGTGACGGAAAATTTTAGTATTTAACAAAAGTGTTTTTTTAAATAAATATTGTGGATTTCATTGCTTATAACTGAACGATTGTGATTTTCTGTATGAGTCTTTTATATACGAGGCGCGTTCCGAAAGTCAATAAAAGTAAAGCAGTATACTAGATAAAACAGAGTCATCATAAAAATCAACATTCGATGTCATTCAAATGAATGACGCATGCTCAGAGTGTCGAAGAACAGAGAGTAATAGTAGATAGGCGTACCCGAGGTAAAATTTGAGTATAAATTACGATGACAGATAGACGGGGGCTAACGACGTGGTCGCCAATGGAAGAGCGTACTGTTATCCGGTATGAACGAGTGCGTAGGACATATGTATCACTCATCCATGAATGCCTACAGCATTGCTTCTCAAAGTTTCAATATTCACTACCCAATATTCAATCATAATTTCCAATGCGCCCCCCTCATACAATAACAATGTATGGAATTCAATAATACTATACTTTGACGTTAAAGCAACAATACGACTTTAAACTCTTAAGTGCCACAGGCGTATATCAACTTCTCGCTCAGCCAAAGCGTTAATTTCCCTGGAAGTATATATGCGTCTTTTCAAAGTAAGATCTTTTGTATGCGCTGCTGTACATAAAATTATTCCGAAGGCCTTAGAATGCAAATAAAGGACATTGACAGCGTTTGTGAAATATTTACTTATTTCAGATTATTTTCTTCTTTATTCCTTACCCCCCACCCCAAATACATCGCATACACGCGCCTACGTGGAAAATGGTTGGCATTGGGAAGCGAATCGCGTAACTTTTAATCGACAATTAAGTGATTAATTATAAACAGCACAAATCGTCAAGTTGAGTTAATCTTTGTATATAATTATATATATGACAAGCCCATTGGGTTACTCGTAATTATTAAATTTGTTCTTAACTTTGTACTGTTAAATTAATAATAAAATACATTGTGTATCACACTGATACATTTATAAGTGTAATATATCAGCGTAAATGTGTGTATTTTATTTTTCATCATGTCATAATGCATTTATTAATTTAATGAAAGTTTGTGATACGGTCGATCTTTGTCGATCATATCGTGGGGTTTCAGCGTAAGTTAGAGGTGTGGGATTCTTGAAATGAAGAGACATTTTAGAATTTTTAATATGACTTTTATTAAGAGTTTAACTTAAATTACTTATATATATTGAACAAACTTATATAAAGTGAGAATAAACCAAAACACGTAGCCGTAGTTAACACAGATCGCGCAATTGGATCACTTATCTATATAATTATATTATCCGCCTACTCTCAAGCCTAATAATATTTCGAATTCGGAAAGTAATCTTCCTACCTTGTGAATTCCAAGCAACGGTCCAATCAACTTCAGATATTCAGCTATGCTCGAGTGCCATGGTATGCACCTTGTAGTAAATGGCGAAATGTCCGTGATTCTTGGGTAGGCCGTCAAATTACACTTCTACCTTTTCTACCCAGAACTTTCTCTAAATTGCCATCACGCTTACTAAAACTTCTGTCCCTTTAAAGGCTATCTTATTTGCATCTACACCTTCGTTTCACTTCTTGGATTTGGGTTGGAAATGATTTGCCATTAATCTTGGCCGTCAAAGAACACAGAGGTTATGTTAGAGGAAGGACGCGTGAGATGTCACAAGTTAACAAATTTAATTAAATAAAATTTTGTCTTCGAGTTTTGAATATGCTCGCGCCCCCCTCGTAGAATTGTCACGGCCCCAAAGAGGGCGTGCCCCACAGTTTGAGGAACGCTGACCTACAAACCATGTATGGTAAAGAGATCATGACTCGTTAAATGGTTGGTCACTGGTTTTCATGTTAAATGAAGGAAAGAAGAATGTGAAAGGTGAAATATGTATCCTACCGAATCTGTTAATGACAGCCACATTGTTAGAGTGCAGAACATAGTGTACCTCAATGACGTGGAAGTATCCAAGTTTTCCAGTGTAGAAAAACCCATGCAAAACATAACTGCGACGAAGAAAATCTATCAACAATTCCTTGCATCGCAGGGCATCGAGCTTTACCAGAGTAGTTTCTTCAAGCTGTTTGCGTACAATGGTAAATGGATCAACGTCAGTGATGACTATGTCAAAAAATAGGGTAAGGTGTATAGTTAAGATGTTTTCAAACATTTTTTTTTCTGCAATAAAGTTTGCGCGTGCTAAAATTAACGAAAATTAATTTCGACACGTCTCTCGTCTTTCAATTTAGAAGGAATTTAAAATATTACATTAAATTACGGTAATTTGTCTAGTATACATATTTTTATTTATATAGTCAGGATTTCATAAGTTGATTTAACTTCTTTTTGGATTGCTGTTATTTAAAGATCTCGAAGTGTGTTTCACAACTTTTTTGAAATATTCATGAATATTTTCCTTCTTGAAGACAGGAATATGTTTAAATTAAAACTACTTTTGTACAAATTTAAAATTTAGAAAGAATAATAATATGAATAAAAATTACATAGCTGCTGAGTCTAGAGCTGCAGGCAATCACTGAGCGGAATTCCGGCAAAGTTTGATTTCAGTGGGTGTCATCCTGCTGTGATCTTTAGGGAAATAATATGGAGGACCTCTTGGCAAAAAGAAGCACGGATATTCTCCAAATATCTACGCGAGAGACCTACCTCTTCACTTTGCTAAACTTGAAATTAATATGATCTATAAAAAATTACTTCGCAATGCAGCTACAAGTACGACAAAAAAAATAAATCTTTGGGGGTGGGAGTATTAAAACTTGGCTGTGTCTTAGAGAAAACTCTTTCCTTGTGCTACTTCTGAGGCTGAATTTAGGCTATTGACTATAGAAGACTACTTTTTTTCGTTTTTCATCTTTATGTATTTTGTGGAATTCTGGACAAGTCATGGACACTGTTCATTTAGACGAGTGATCTGATCTTAAGAATTTGGGGTGTGTTGTAATGAAATATTGGAGAGCTCGTTGCCTAATGACCTGATAGTCAAGGCTAAGCATTTGATAAATAAAATATCACACAACTTAAATAAACTCCTTCAATGCGATGTGCAGAAAAAATTTTCAGCTTGCACAAGATTGTTTATTCTAACAAACATAATTTTATAGCAAGAAGTGTAAAAACTTTTCTTCTAGGAACACAATTTGCAATGCATATTTACTTGGACTAACAATAAGTATGATTTTCAATTTGCAGTAGGTGAAAAAATTTGGAAAGTTAAAAAAAAACACTTCATTTTTGAGGATATCAGCTACTGCCATCGTTATATATAACGTCTAATTTAATTCACGAAGAAATCTAAAAACTCTAAAACCTTCTTACTTTTATTTAATAAATTTTTTTTCAGTAATTTTATTACAAATTAAATTCGTTAGCATAGAAAATTAACATTAAAAACAGACTTATAGTAACATATTCATAAAACCGAAATAATTGTAACCAAAATAAATGTCAAAAATCATGAAATTTACCGCTCCGATACTAATAAAGTTACCAATATTTTATCCATCATATTTTTACTTCCATCTCGTAACTTACTGTGCAATATGAACAGTACCAAAATATACTTAATTTCCTTCCATATCAATCGAACTATGCTCCTTCCAGAAATGAAACATATTTAATAAGCGTAACCACTAGGTTTACGACCTATACACTGTAACCTCAACATTCGGGCAAAACGAACTCGAAGCAGTTACTATTATAGTGACGAAAAGAGAGGGGAGTAATACGTTTTATATGAGTAACATTATATGGTAGCCAGTATTTTCAGACCAAGATAGCACTTTCTTTTCGTAAATGATTATTACTTCTTGCCCGTGTGTGGGCGGAACAATTTCGAATTTCCCTTACCAATCCTCCTCTCATTGTTTTATGATAGAAAGTTCTTATTTTAGGTTAGTTTTTGGTGAGGTATGACTCCAGGATTAGAATCATCATATCGGGGGATATGTACATCGGTTTATTTTGATGGGAAATCTATATTATGAATGGATGGATTCATGGATGAAGTTATCGCTAAATTAGTTTGACTGATAAAACGTGTTCTGGAAGACTTAAGACCAAGGCTGATAACGTATGCCTTCATGCAATAATCAATTTTACCATTAGTTGTTTCATATCCAGTGCTGTTATCGATAGTCAGTTGTGAAGAAGGCTCATTTGATCCTGAATTGGTTATTAGTGTCAAGATCATTAGTGTTGTGTTAGAAATCATATATTTATGAAAAAGATGAGAATTGTATTCAATATATGTTTTATTAACTAACGCATTAGAAGAAATTTCTTTCTTAGGATTATTGTAATCACAACTCCTATGTGATAAATTGTAACTGATTGTTTTAAAGTGAAATTTTAAAATGGCACTTTTTTCATTAATTTTCTTAATTGCATAGAATATTTGGATAATGAGAAGATATTTGGATAAGTAATAAATTATTGTTTTGTAGATTTTGTGTTAAAAGATGCCGGAAAGAAAACTTAGTAAATCTTTCTTAATTAATTGTCGTTGTTGGTCTTAGTATGCAAATTATCGATTGTTTCTTTTGCATATACATTTATTGCTATTGCCATTAAATTTTATCCTCGTATAAAAGATTCATTCATTTCTAAAAAGAATAAAATTAAATTTAAAAAAAAAATATTTTTTTGGTTGCTTTTTACTGAGTTTCTAATTGTATATTTTATACATACGTAATTGAAGATTATCAATCGATAAATGTAAAATGGTAATTAATAAACAAGTATAATAGGCTATCTTTGAAGTCTATTCTCTCTAACTCGGCTTCTCTTCCATCACATTTGATTCTTGAATGCCAATGCATTATTCACCAACAAACCTTATGTGCAAAGATTGGCTTAACATCTCTTGATAATGCAGTAACGTTAATCACAAAAAATGTCAACCTCAGATCGTTGCAGGCTTTAAATAAGTGAAAGTTTGATGCTTTGTTGGATGAAGTCAATTCGGTGTATAGTGGTTTACTAATGTATAATAATGTACGCTAGTTGAGCGGCGGGAGCGTACTTCAAAGTTTTGTTGATTGCGTGGAAGAAATCAGACTATTTCTGCAAAATGAGAGCAAAATTGAACAATACTCACAGTTGCTGGACTTTATGTGGCTTTTAAAAATGATGCTTTTAACAGACATATGCCAACATTTCAATGAACTGAACGTAAAGCTTCAAGGCACGAATGAAAGAGTTATCGTCATGATGGATCTCATTCGCGCTTTTGATGCTAAATTGTATGTTTTCAGAAACGATATTATTACAAGAAACTACAAGTACTTCCCAAACTTGAAAAAAAAAATATCAAAGATTTAGATACACATGTGAGAAACAAAATAAAGAAATAGTTGTTGATGAATTTATTTCCTGAATTGATTCTTTAATCAAAGAATTTTCAGTGAGATTTTCTCATTTCAAGGAATTACCGGAAACGTTCAAATTTATTATCTACCCTGATGCGATTTTATTTGATAAACTGAACTTGTTCCAATTCGATTGGTTGGAAATTGAAGAATTTGAAATGCAACTGATTGATTTCCAGTCTAGTTCAATATGGATTCAAAAGTTTATTGAAACAAGGAAAAAGTTGAAATTGATTGAAGCAGAAAGATCACAACAAGCAATATAAGTAAAAAAGCCAGTAACGAAATTTTGAAAACATGGAATTCGATTCCAGACGCATTTAACTGTTTGAAAAAGCTGGCTCATGCTATTTTAATCATATTTTCATCTACCTATGTGTGCAAGTCATTATTTTAAAAGATGAATAACATCAAAGACTCGCTTAGAAAGCGTTTAGCAGACGACTCGAATTTAGCATGCATCCTGCCAAGAGTAATATCTTACAATCCTGATTTAAGTTTTTTGTCATCTAATCTACAACAACAGAAGTCACACTAATGTTACTTTAATTTAAATTACATGTATAAGCAAAACATTTAATACTATAAAATGCCAAATGTATTAAATGAAGAATTTTGATTTGTTCGTATTAGTTTTATTAGTTTTCCAATAATCACAAGTCAAAACTGTTTGATGGCAAGCCTATAACTCATTAAACATTTTTTTGGAAAAAATGCACGTTGATCCAAAAGGGTTTGCCACCCTAGCCTATAACATCCTCCATACAGTCTGATCTTGCACCAAGTGACTCTAATCTGTTTCCAGTTTTAAAGACGAATCTCGCCTGAAGGAGCTTTGAAATCAAATCTAATGTCAAATAAGCCGTTAAACGCTTCTGTATATAAAGCCCTGAGTTTTACATGGAGGTCTTTTTGAAGCTTATCAAGCGGTATGACAAAAGTCTCAATATACTTGGTACTTATGGGGGAAAATAAAGCTATGTCTTATATTTAATGTCTTGTTCTAGGTTTTGACATTCATACACAACTCTGACCACAGATGACAAGGGAAACATATTTTCCGACGCTTCCTCGTATATAATGCTACTCCTACCCACCCCTTTCGATAGGTAAACTCATGGACAAAAAAATTAGCACACCAAGAAATAACTGCGAGATCGTAACGAAACTTGGCATGAAGGTACATGTTGGGGAAATATGCAAATGATTAGAAATGCAGCTTGCTTGCGCATTACATATAGCCGGTAGAGGGAGTTTAACATCGTTCTCCGTGGAGTTTAAAACATGTAACCGAAGCTTGTTTGAGTGCGCTGAATCGTTTACAAAGGAAGAGATGATGTAGACATGCCATTACGCCATTTTCGAAGACAATATGAGCAGCTGTCGCAGTTTGAGAGGAAGAGAATCATCGAGCTGATGGAAGCTGAGTCGTCAGCCATGCGAGTAACTCGTCAGTTAGGCCGCCCTGATTGTGTTGTGAGGAAGTGTTGGGACCAGTGGATCCGGGAGATGTCATTTACACGAAGACCAGGCTCAGGATGCCCTCAACAGACCAGTCGTCGAGAAGACTGCCACATCATAAGAAATGCACGCTTACAGCCAAATGCACCATTGGCCGCCATCCAGGCACAGGTAGCAACTTCACTAGGGGCCCCTGTGTATTTTCGAACAATACGAAAGCGTCTGGGCTGAAGAACNTAATATGTGTCATGCTGGGTATGGTGAGCGGAGGGGTTACTCGATGACGATGGATGACTCAAGTTGGGATGACGGTGGTATTCAGTCACCCGATACCATGGTTTTCTCCAATAAGAATACAAATTATTATTAATGACAAAAGTTACTTTAAGCAAAAAGTTATATAAAAATTCCAAAATTTTTGGCGACCCCTAACTTAAGAAACACTAATCTAAACCAATGATCCTCAACCTTTTAATCGCTGCGGATAGGTCAACGTTTAATAATTTTACGGAGGCCCAGTGGGGAGTACGTTGATTTTTTTATACTTCAGATTGTTTTGATTTATTAATTTACTTTAATTGTATTAACACATGTCTTCAAAATAAAATACAGTTACACCAAAAAATGAATATGAAGTAATTTAACATTTTAACTCATGGAGCGCTAAATCAATGCAAACCCTGACCTTGTTCCAGGGATAACGGAAGACAATGACACCCAAAATGTGTTTACTTATGTCTAATTAGTTTATTCCGTTGTTTTGGTTGATGTCACTGCAGTAAACCTCACTTCATACAAATAGGTGGTCGGAAATTGCAATGAGGATATAAGCGTGAGTCAGTAGCGCACACAAAAATTTTTCAAGGGGGGTGTCCAGGGTCGAAAGTCCACCATTTTGGTATCAGGCTCCAATACGCCGCCGCCTAACATATTCCTTTGATTTTGTCGATTTTCGGGAACAAAAACAATACAAAATTAATTATTGAATAAACTATTAGCATTAATTAATTATTAATAACAAATACATAATTAAATTTTAAGTAATATATACATAGGATTATAACCAATCGAAACAAGTGAGTGAGTGAGTGAGTGAGTGAATATTAACGTCGCACTGTTCAGCTACACGAGGGCTTTTGGCGACGGACCACGTAATTTTTGAACTATGGTCAAGTGACGTGGACGACACCTGAGCTGGCACTTCCCTCTCCTAACTACTACACCAACGGGAGGACGTTTCAGCTCTCGACAGATTTAGCGTGCATCGCTGCCCTACACGGCGGGTCTTTAGTGGTATTGGGCTCGAACTCGTGACCTGGCACTAACCCAAAAGGATATAAGAACTGTGGTAACAATTTCAGGGTATTCCGCCATGACTTTTCCAGAATACCGGCAGAGCTGTTGTCTCGAACGTGGTTTTAAGGCTGCAGTCATTTGCAATCGGCAGCAGTTGTTCTTCTTGCGGCTAGTGCAGCGTTAGGTAATGTCTCTCAGTTCCCGGTTGATTTCTAGTCCATGGAATGTCGCACAAAACCGAGAGAAATACACCACAGTAAAATAAAATGGAAATAATTTAATGTTCCTAGGGAGGCCCGGTACTATTTGATCCACGGACCGGTACTGCTCCGCGGATTAGGAGTTTGGGACCACTAATCTAAATTATTAACCACCTTAAAAGAATCTAAAAGTATAAGGTATGTGTAAATTTATTGGGATTCTAAGGTTCTTTAACATTAAATATATATGAAATTTAAATCTGAGCGAAATCTTTATTAACGTACTTATTTTATAAAATATATTTACATATATATATAAAAATATATATATATATATATATATATATATATATATAAATTAAATTCTCAAACTGAAAAATTCAAATTTTAAAATAAAATAAG
>BMAV01010306.1:0-20028 GCA_019973955.1 Trichonephila inaurata madagascariensis
CTATTCTTTTCAGGCTTCATAAAAATATAGATAAAACTTTGAAATTTTACAAGCATGCTTATTCACGGTACCAGAAAATCCTTTTAAAACTATCGATATTTTGACACTTTTTTGGGTACCCTGTCGCTTTACAAACAACACTTCCGATCATTTGTTTCATATCAACATGGCTATTTCAAATTACAGCAGCCTTTATCAACTTGGATCTATATTTTTAGACAGGAATAACAATTATTTTTTTTTAAATAACATATTGAAAAGTTCAGAATTTATACTTCTGATTCTAGGGTCCTAGGAGATAAATTCTAAAAAAAAATGTGACTTGCATATTTGTGTGTGAATCACGGTATTAATTTAAATTTAAAAAAGTTTAGATTATATAAGAGCCTGATATAAATGAGCATTTGAGCAGAGAAGAAACTATACCCTATTTACGTTTTTGTTGTTCACCATGCAATCTGTCTGACGTTGTCAGATTGAGACCCTCTAAATCCATCGCGTCAAATGCTTGATGCATACATATCGTTAGACGTAGCTTTGAGCCCCATTTTGGAGAGAATATGTTTTGCCTCGGTTCCACCTCAATTTTGAGAGAGAACACCATTGAGCTAGTTAGGGGTCTCCCAACTCTTTTCTCCTTTCACCAACCTCACAAGAGGGCTTGCGGTTCGACGGCTATTTAGAGTACCTTTTTTTTACTAGTTTTTAGTATACAAACATCCTTGCCTTTTCCGGGATATGAACCCATGCCTGCGGTATAGCAGTCTGCGTCACAAACCACTATACCGGATGGGTGACAGACCCTATTTATTATTAAGTAAGGTATCCTAAGTGTAAATTTCTTAAAAGAGGAAAATGGGGGAAAAAGAGCTATTTACGGTGGTTGGAGATTGAGGAAGTTATTTTAAAGTGTTATTCATAATTCTCTCCAGGGATTCTGATCAATGTAGTAAGAAAACTAAGACGAATAAAGCAAAAAGGAGCATATGAAAGAATACAGTAAAAATTCCAGTTTTATTTACATATTTTACAGGTGTTCTACAAATGAACCCATGGTCACACAGTATCCATCAATGAAAGTCGTTCCCCAAAAACCACTGAACATGGTACTATAAACTTTTTATAGCTCGGTTTTCCCTTTTCCTTTTTTTTATCACAAAACTTTGGGCTTTACAAAATTTCCCCAAATTTCGTACCCCCTTTGCCGTATGATGTAGGAGGACTGCATGAAATAATAACACATGTTGTCAATAACGTCGATAGTATACCATATTGAGTAGAATGTGACAGGAACTATCGCTTTGATGTATGCCGTATGGTCAAGAATTCATATATAGCAGACTGGTTAAAGTTTGATAACTTTACCGCATACCCCTGAAGATGAGGATGGGACAGTGCTTCTATAACTTTCAATATTCGCGACTCAGTATTCAATCATATTTTTCATCGCACCCCCCTCCATACAATGACAATGTATTGAATTCTTTAATACTACACTTTGAGCATATAAACGTCTCTGCTAAAGCTTTAAATTTTTTTTCTGGACTACATATCGCCCTTCAAAGTATGTACTTTTCGAAAAAAATAAACCCATAAAATTATTCAGAAGGCTTGTGAATACAATTAAAGTACTTTGATAGTGTTTTTACGAAGGATATACTTATTTCAAAGAGGATTTTCTTCTCCCCCCCCCAAAAAAAATCAAATTCGGGGTCTCGTAAAAAAGGGGTGGCATTGGGGATCGAATAACGTAACTTATAATCTGCAGTTAAGGGATTATTTGTAAACCGTACAAAAACAATTAACAAGATAAGTATTATTACAAGTCTATGGGGCCTTTGTTAAGTATCCAACTTGTTCTTAACTTAGTATTGTTAAACTAATTACAAAATACATTGTACAATACTGATAAGTATATTATATGAAAATGTGTATTTAATTTTTTATTACCTCAGAATGTATTTTGTTTGTTTACTTTCAGTAAATTAATAATTTTTTAAAATCTTTTGTTTTCGACTTTTCAATATGCTCGCGCCACCCTCGTAGTTATCACGCCCCTCTAGGGGGGCGCCCTTACAGTTTGAGAAATGCTGGGATGGGATGTTGATTGTTCATGTTTTATATGGTTTTAATTTAATAGTTTTAATTTAGTTGTATTTAAACATGCATTCACAGAATCAAAAACAGTTGCAAAGAAATGGAAATAATTTAATGTTACCCGTGCGGTCTTGTACTATTTGATCCGGACTAATCCCGGGTTTCCCGGGCCGGGGTCGGAACTGATACATAGAACTCCTATTTATATGAAAATTAAATGAATTATTTATGAATTCTTTAATGCAGTGATTCTCAAACTTTCAGTATTTGCAACCCAATATTCAATCATAATTTTCATCGCACCCCCCTTCTATACATACAATGTATTGAATTCAATAAAACTATACTTTGACCGAGCCTCTGAAACTTCTTGGCCCCCGGCGTATATAAACGTCCCCCCAGCCAAAGCTTTAAAATTTTCCCCCGGACTTTTAACCGTCTTTCCAAAACGATTTTTTCTGTGCACGCCATTCATAAAATTTTTCCCGAATCTTTGGAATGCAGAAAAAAGGCATTGACAGTGTTTGGGAAGGTTTTACATTTCATAGGATTTGCTTATTTTTTCCCTTTTCTCCCAACCCCCAATACATCACATAAAATGCTTGCGGGGAAGACGTGGTGGCAGTGAATCACGTATTTTTTAATAAGTATAAAATGTTTAAATTTAAAAAACCGTTCAAATTATCAAGAAAGTTTTAAATTTTTTGTATAAAATTTTATTTATCCCAACCCATGAGGTCAATGGTAATTATTAAATTCACTCTTAACAGTTTTCCCAAAATTTAATTGTAAAATATAGTGTAAATACTGATTTTTTAAAGTGTATTATATCAGTGAAAACGTGTATTTATTTCTTATTATGTCAGAATACATTTTGTTTGTTTCCTTTCAGTAAATTAATAATTTTTTAAAATAATCTTGTGTTTTCGACTTTTCAATATGCTCGCGCCCCCCCTAATTATCACGCCCCCCAGGCGGGCGCCTTTTGGCGCGCTTTAATGTGTTCTTTTTGGTGTATCGCCTTAGTTTTTTTTTATAGCGCTCTGAAACTTTAGAGGGGGAATAATGAGTCACCCTATATAAAAATATAGAAATCAGTAACTTCATTGTAAAAAAAAATAATGAAGGAAACTTTTATAAAATAGAGATCTTGGTTAAAAAACTGTTTTTAAGGTTTGTGGGACAAGCATGATATATATTTTCGAAACTAGTGGCATTTTTAGATTTGTGCTTCTGATATACCCTTTTCCGGATTGCTAATTATTCTGAGTTTTTTGCTTTGTAGTAATTTAATATTGGTAATATAAAATGAAGTGTTGTGACTTCATATGAATAAAGCCTACAGTATTACATGTATGATAAACTTATTGTTAAGAATGTTGTTAAAGAAGATGTGAAATTGATGACTAATAAAGAGGATGCGATTGTGGAGCTCTGACTAGCATTTGGTAGGAATATACTTTATGCGATTTATGAATTTAAAATACCCTCACAAGTATGTATTTGCTTTCAAAGTTCAAAGAATTTTTCTGTACTATTTTCTGAACACCGTAGAGATAGTTAAATGTATAATCATTTCTTCTATAGCTGTACTCCCCAGGGAATCTCATTCAAATGAGAAATAATTTCTAGGTCACGAATTATTATTTTCATCAAAATATATTACTTGCTCACAAAATGTGACCATGTTAGTCAGGTGGTTATCGTCACAAACTCGGGGCTGGAGTTTCACGATTTCGAGTCCAGGTGTCAGTGAAGACCCGTCGTGCGGAGATCAATGCACGTTAAATCTGTCGAGACTCAATATTCTCGCTTTGGTTTGGAAAAAGGGAGAGGAAGGTGTCAACTGAGGTGTCGTCCTCCTCACTTGACCGAGGTTGAAAATTACGAGGCTTCGTCGCCAATAGCCTTCGTGGTGCTTTATAGTGTGTGACGTTAGTGTAATTCTCACTCACTCACTGTCCCCAAAATAATTTCCAGTAATGAATACTAGTCATCAATTTTTTATTTCTAATGTTATATAGGTAGAATCAGGATGTGATGTATAAAAGAGAGAGTACGTAGAATCAGGATGTGATGTACAAAAGAGTAAGTAGAATCATGATGTGGTGTACAAAAGAGTACGTAGAATCATGATGTGATGTACAAAAGAGTACGTAGAATCATGATATGATGGGTTGTTACTTATGCCACCTGTTCCACAATAGGATCAGATCAAAGCCCTAGAAATTCATCGTGGCGAAGGACTAGATTTTGACGCATGTCGTTAGCTTTAGCTTCGAGCACCATGCAGGTGACAGTGCGATTTTGCTCCGTTCCATCCCAATTTTGAAGGAGAACATCCTGGAGATGGTTAGAAGCTTCTAACCTCTCTTCCCCGTCCACCAATCTCATGAGAGGACTTGCGACTTGATGGTTATTTATAGTGCCCCCATTCCGCAAAGGTACTATACATTTACAAACATCCATGCCTTCTCCGGGATTGATTCGAACCCAGGCCCTACGGCACCGCTGTCAGCGTCACTAACCACTATACTGGATGGGCGGCAATGATATGATGTACGAAAGAGAACGTACAGTCAATGTTGATGTACAAAATACTATTTTAATGTATGGTTTAATAAAAACATGGATATCTTTAATAAATTTTATAAATTTCATCATTCATGAATATCAGTAATACCCCTTAAAGATAATTAAATTTCAATGTTAAATGATTAAATTAAAAAAAGAATGATTGTAATTTTACTGGGGCTGTTTTTCAAGCAACATATTCTTAATCAAAATGTAGGCATACATTTTAAATTTCGTAATTTTCTGCTAAAATTGCTTTCCGTCGTGAAAAGAAAAGATTTTACTGATTGATCGGAAATAAAGAAAACGTTCACTAGTATTATATGAGTGTTTCCCTCAATAAAATGTTCTGATTCAGCGCATTTTAAATTGCTTTCAATCAGTAAAGAAAGATATTCCAATTCAACAATATAAAATTGTCACGAGGTAAGTAATATAAAAAATGAATTAATGAACAATGTTATGAAAAGAATAAAATGCCAATTCAAAGCTCTAACTGCTTAGATTTTCCATGACTTATAACACTTAAATTTAAATTTTGTTATGTTTTTTTAATTCAAGATACAGTGGGACGGTAATTTATTGAACTCTATTTAACGAATTATGTGATTTAAGGAATTTTTCTTTTCCCCAAATTAAAACGAAGTTAAAAATCCCTAATTAACGAATACTATAAAGCATGAATTAACGAGTTATTTCATTTTTATTAGTTTGGATTCCAAAAAAATTAGTTTTTTTTCAAATAACTTATTTTTTCCCCTAGAACAGAAAAAGACTTTTCTTGTAATGCAGCAGATTTTGTCGGGAAGGGGTCTGGTCCCTTTTTACAATTTACAGGTGCAGATGAATCATAAGCGTAATCCTATCGTGTGAGTTTATAGGTAATGTAATTTTGTTTGTCATCCCAGACTCAGAGTTATTAATGTATCATTTGCTACTTTATACGTTTAATTAATGAACATTTGACTTGAACATTTTGCACTGTTTAAAAGCAGAAAGATATTTTTTTAAATATTCTTCTTGAAATAATCACATGAATAAAAAATAAAACATATAATAAAAGTGTTTGATATACAATCTGATGAAAACAATTAATATATATTTTTTTTTAAATTCAATTCCTACTTAGGACAACAAAGGAAGATTTTATTTTTGTTACTTTTTATTAGATAATTAAAATTAATATAAATATGAATATATATATGACAGAATCACAACATTAAGTGGCAAAATACCTTTTAAATTAACATTAAATTTTTTAACCACATTAAATTTGTAATTACATTTTTTAATAAAATTTGAAATATAACAGGTACGAATTTATTTTAAAACTAGTGTAAAATGAATGCTGTCGTCTAACTAGCATATGATTATTCAGGTTAAGTTAAACCCCTTCATCACATATTTAACAAAAGCTGTTTTGTCCGATAGTGTAGCCATCTGGAGGAATAATATCGACTGAAATATATTTCCCAAACTATAATTAATTAATTAAATTTAATTAATGAAATAATTTTTGAGAAAAATCTGCATTGACATCAAGTCTCATTTACTACAAATTTAAAAAAATTTGAACTTGAGTGGATGAAAAAAGTATTTTACTAAAGATTGAAAATTTGAACAAGATATATAAACAAATATTTATAGGGAGAGAGTATATACTATAATATTAAGAATTGGAAAAGAATTGTTTTGAGAAGAAAAAAAAATGTTTAAAATATTGCATTTTTTAATCGTTTGCTCGAATACATCTCCAACGATTTTTAAATGGAATTTTTAAAAATATAGTATCTGAAACTAAAAATGAAGTTCGAATGAAATTTGGAATTACCGAAGCTGTATTCAGACCAGTATTTACTTATTTAGAAAAAAAATATGTCGCAGAAAAATCTTTTTAAGAAACTAGTTAACTGATAAATTTATTAATATTGTATTACATTTAATAAATGTAGTAAACACATTTATTTTACTTTTTCGATGAGTGTACACGAACTAACATAGAATGCTGCTTACGAAGAAAGAAATCCGCTAAAAATATAACCCTAATGCTTCTTTTGGAGCAACGGCACATCCTGTTTTATTTATGAGGAAACACATCATGAATATATAATGTTTTCTATAGCTTTTACTGCAAAGAAAATTGCCTGCTAAGATTACCCATCGAATTGTTTTGCAGCACATATATTCATACAGACTCCAGACAATAATCATGATTAGAATTACCATGTCTATGTTTGTCATGAAATATTAGTAATCCTTCATGCATATATTATCACCTACAAATTATTAATATCTTGCATTCTAGCTTATTCAAGATAAATTATATTTTGCTCTTAGTTTGAAAAATTATATATGAAAAACATGTTTCAGTCTATTTTTGGCATTAGTTGGCGTTCTTTTCATATGTTGCCTTAAACAAATGATGCTGTTAGCTTCTTTTGTTTCCCATAAATCATTCACAATATATTGCTCTTTATGCTAGAAAACAGAATAGAGAGCAAAGATTTAGTATAAAAGTAGAATTACTTTTTAAAAAGTAAAACATAGAGATTATTCTGATAATTCTGGAAATGGAAAAGAGTTTTTATACGTCTCATAAATGATTCAATACATTGCTCATTTAAGGAGAACATTAACAAAAACAATAATTACGCGTGATATAATTTACTATACAAATGTTAAAATATTAATAAAAATAATTGTCATCCATTGTTTTAATTTATTAATATTTTTCAGCTACGATAACTATTAAAACATTAATGAAAATGTTTTATTCTGCCAAGAATATTTAAATAATAAAATTTTCCAAGTAAAACCTTCTAAGGTATCCGACTACGTTCGGGACCGTGATTTAAAAAAAAAGCATAAATGGATGATTTTCATGATATTTAGTGTCACTTTGGTTAGAATACATGTATAAATTTGTTTAAGAATATTATTACTATAAAAAATTATTTAAATGCAATATTTTGGCAAAAAATTAAATTAGAATGACCTATTTTCAAAACGTTCTCCTAGGGGTCTCTAAATTTTTCTAGAGGTTGGAAAATATAAACAATTTTCAAACAGGTATAATTCTTTTAAATTTAAGTTAAAGGATTCGAATCTTTTACACATTATTTATAAGAAAATGGGGCTTCAGAAAAATATAAAATGTTTAAAATATAATCATAATTTTAAAAATTATAAGCATATATATGAAAATTCTATATGATAAAGTATTAAGTATTTTTGCGTTGCGCGCATTATTTTCTAAAATAGAAGAAGCCTCTGACCTAAAACTGTATAGAATTATAAAATTCATCATACTCTTTAAGCCATACCTAATTTTAGTATTATATATCTTTTGTATTTCAAAATATTTGTAAAATATTACAATTTTTTAAATATTTTTTAAAAATGTATTTTTTTATTTATTAAAATATGGAAGTTATTATTCTATTTATATAAAAATAGCTACAGTGTAATGAGACTACATTTAACTTTATAAATCAACTTATAGCTAGTATATATATATATATAATTAAAGCTACTATTTTAGAAAATAGCATGCGCGACGTAAAACTTTATAAATATGTCTTATAGAAAAGTTTCTTATTTTTCATAATAACATGATTTTTAAAATTATGATTATATTTTAAACGTTTTATTCTTTTCTGAAGCCCCATTCTTTTATAAATAATGTGTAAGAGATTCGAATTATTTAATTTAAATTTAAAAGAATTATACCTGTTTGAAAATTGTTTATATTTTTAGACCTCTAGAGAAATTTAACACCCTTGAGACCCCTTGAAAAATGCTTCTGTAATTATGATACTGTTACGTTGATCGGGGTTCGAGGATTTTATGCAAATCAGTCTCAAAGAAGAAAAGCAGTTTTTTAAGAGCAATGAGAATTTATTATCGAAACTCCAGTCCTCGGAATACAGAATTCAACAGCAGTATTCGCAGAATAAATCTCAGAAGGTCTATACATCTTCAATAGCACTCAGACACAATTAACAATGTCTACAATATACGTAAGTAAAATATTATTCACAAGCACAGTCTATCTAATCGCTAGTCAAAACAATGCTCACTAATCGCTGGTTGAAACAAGACAGACTCTCGTTTCGGCGAGCATCTCTATTTATAGGCCCGGCGGAAACTTCGAGAAAAAAGTCCGCTTGCGTCATAGAGCGCGGAATTAGAGGATTTCTCCACAAGTTTTTAGAAGAATCCAGAGGGTCCCAAACTCGCCAAAATGGTCGCCAAAGTCGCCAACTTGGTCACCAAAAATGATGCCAACTTGGCTCTATCTTCAAGATTTCGCCAAGTTCTCATTGAATCTCCTCTACAGCGTAAGGGTCGGCATTGTTTGCTTTAGACCTAAATTTAACATAAATAAATATAACATAGAGTAGCTCTATGCACATCAAATACAAATTATTTATACTGTTTACACCAAATTTTCCTAACAGTATTTTATATATATACTTATATAAAGTAAAGACTTCTCCAGAGGGCCTGAACTAGGACTTCTGAAAAATTCACATTATTTTCAGACTTAATACCAATTGAAATATTTCTCGGCGTTTCTTTCTTAAAATCTCTACCCTCTGTTGTATTAAAATATATATAAACCCACTTCTAAGTTCTAGATTTCAAATACTTTAGTACAGAGATCTGAGCTATATATAAGAAAAATATTATTATTATATTGAAGCATTTTAGTCATATATGACTCTGATAAATATTTCCAGTACTTTTCCAAGATTTCCGGTGTACAAAACACACTTTTAACACAAACAAGTAATATAAAAAATTTTAATGTCAATTCCTACTTAGGGTCACAAATTTGTTTTTGTTTTAGTTAATTAAATTTAATTAATAAATTAATATTTGAAAAAATTGTATTAACATCACGTGTTATCCACTACAACTTTAAATGAATATATTTAAAGCCAAGAAAAAATTCGTTAGTAAAACTTCCTGGCACCATCTGTTGGTGCTAATTCTAACTTCATCAGAAATAACGCAGGATAAATTTAAAATCAAAAAATAAAGTTCAATTAATGAATTAATATTTAAAAAAAACTGTATTAACATCAATTGCCATCCAATACAACTTTGAAAAGATGCATTTGAAATTTAATGGATGAATAAAAAGTATTTTATTTACGATTGAAATTTTTAACAAGATATATCTGTGTATATAAATATACCAGGGAGAAAATACGTATGGCGGTGAAAAATAAAGATCCTTGAGAATTTACGGTGGAAGGTTAAATGCCGGGCATAAAAATGAAAGCTTTAGAAATAAAAAAAATGATTATTTAAAATATTAAGACTTCTACAGAAATGCGAAACTGTTTATTTAAAGGAAATGGCATACTTTATGAACTTTTATTATTGGATAAAATGAGAAGTCCGTCATATATTCCTCTTCAATTCTATTTTTAGGCTCATCTTCGAATTCTGTGTTCGACTTTAATCTGTGTGTGTGTGTGTGATCTAGTAATATATAATAATCTGTTAGATTTAGTTGTTAGAAATCCGTATAAGACTACAATTTATTTTCTCCTTTTGAAATATTTAATTCGCTGCGGACATTTAATATTATGTGAACCCCAAGAACACTCTCTGTGGGAAAAATGATAAAAAATTCCCGCTCACACCTGGAACGTAGACGGTACCCACACGTTCATGCGGGTTGGGCTTTATCTGTGAAACAGGTCACCTATGAAATTTTACGAAGTATACATTTTTTTTAGCTGTAAATTGATAGAAGAAACAATCTTAATTTAACTAAAATTGTTACAAATAAGGAAATTATTGATGTATAATTAACATTTTTATTAACTCATTATTTATTTACTCTGAAAATCTTTTGTTTTGTTTTTGACACAAGTATAAATAACCATTGCATTTTGCTTATGTTTTTCGAACTGCTTTCGTAGTTTCCAAATCTGCTCTTGCGAGGCCGTGAAATGTCATCAACACATCAAAAAGGACTATACATGTCAAGCCTTTTACCTTGGAAAGGCCAGGATAAAAGCCATAACATGTATAGCAGGTGGATTATAACACTTCGATCTTTTTGCGAGCGGAATGACAACACTGTTATCATCATCATCTGTTAAAATACTTTTGTTTTTAGATGGAGAGGCTGCTAACGCTTCAACTATCTCTAACTTAAATTTTAAGAGATCTCTTTTGATTTTTAGAGGAATTTTATTTGGTATTGCATCTTGTTTGCACTGAAACCAGGAATATGCAACAGCGAAATCAATGTAATGAATGTGTTCAAGAGACTTATAAGAGATAAAGAATGATCCGAAATTGTCCTGCCATTTTAAATATTTCTATATTTTTCTTCATCGCTCTCATCTGGATTTGATTTTTCTTCTAATATACGCGATTCATATGTTTTGTTCGCAGCATTGTCATCATTCGAGAGATCACTAAGTTCTGATTTAAGTTCAATTTGATCTATTCATCAACTGTAAAATTTCTTCTTGGGTGAGAATTTATCTCTTCTTAGACACCTTAAAAAGTTTTTGGCTGAAAGTTAGCACAGTTTTCTATGAAAAATAGTAAAATGTATCAGAAAATTTTATTTTTTTTAAAAAAAATAAAATATTTAAACCACACCATACTAACTCCCATCGGAAAACCCAGATTTTTTGGGGGAAGAGACATAGGAGATATCCTGTGGAGGATAAAATACCATACTCCTCAACAAATGTATGAAAAAGAAAATTAATTGAAAAAAGAGCGAGAGAAAGAAAAGAAGAGACTCCTCCATGACGACCTCCAAGAAAATTTGGCATTCATTATATATTTAATTTTTTTTGTAGGCTTCCATCAAAATTATTGAAACGGAAAAGAAAATACGCATGGCAAGTACTTATCTTCACAGCTGCAGTGACTCAAGTAACGCCCAACCCGCACGATCGTGCGAGTAACGAAATCCCGAGTCCTACAGGCAACGTTAGTAGAGTAAAAGTAATATTTTTTCTATTTTACAATTCTTTAAACATTAATACAAAAATTTGTATCCAAGCAATTAGAAGTTTATTCATAATTATCTTTTTATGACAGATAAAAAGAAGACGTATTTTCATCATATTTGAAAACAAAGCTAAACTTGTCAGCTGAAAGTAAAACATGGACTACAATCATCGTCTGTTGATAAAAAGTAACACTTTACACTTTCTGTAAACCGGCTCAATCGTTAGATTCGCATTTTCTTACATACGACTATTCCAGAAGCAAAAACATATAATAATAGTTCACTCTCTCCCTATATTTAAGTATTTTTATATATATATATATATATCTGGTTCAAATTTTTAATCGTTAATAAAATACTTTCTATTCATCCATTCATGTTCAAATATATTTTTTAAAACTTGTAGTGGATGACACTTGATCATTAGCCACAGTTTTTCAAATATTAATTCATTATTAATTAATTTTCTTTTTAATTTTAAATTCATTCTGCATTTTTTCGGACGAAGTTAGAGTCATCTGAAACAGATGGTTACAGTAAGTTTTTCTAACGAGGTAAGAATTGACTTTAAAATATTTCTTTTATATTACTTGTTTTTTGAATCAAGACATGTGTGTTTAATTTCATACCATGCTTCTGATGCCACTTACACACTATTTCTTGACTGGCATGACACATTTGGCCTACTTTTGTAAATGATTTTTCCCCTTCTAACACCTAGTCTTTTTGTGCTCTTCAGAGTAATAGTTCTAGAAGTATACCGATCAAAAGCTGGTATAATACTTCGAATAAATGATTTCAAAAGATAACTATATTTCAGGTGTCTTCGTAAAAAAGGAAGTAAGGTTCGCATCGAGAAATTAAAATTCTTTGTTTATAGAATTATATTGTAACGACCTCACTCCTGGGGACACTTCCTCGTCATCTAATCGACTTAAATCTGCAGGAGGTAAAGATGGATCACCCGGACTAACCATGATAATTCCAATTTATTATTACCGAAGATAATATTCCAAGACATGCAAACTATAAAGGGAACCTTTGGAGTGATATAAAGAGAGCTCAAACCCTATGTGAATAAGCGTACGAAATCCGAATAGCTTAACTTAAATCAATGCTATCTTAATAATCTTAACTTCCCTAATTTATTCTAATAGTTAAAGACCGTCCTTTAGTCACGCGGCGAAATTCTGATCCTTACCGTATCAGCACTGCTTTCAGCGATTCCGCTCCTTTTCCTTCTAATCTACGATTATTAAACTTTTTAACTATATATACACAAGATAATCCGCATATTATGGTTTCTTCTTGAGAGGGATGGCTACCGAAACGCGATTGCCATTAAAGATTTAAAGAGGATTATTAGTGAAGGTCTCATGTAAAAACCCCGTCACAATATGTGGTTATGAAATTTTTGTCATGAATGATTCTGATTAATATTTTTGTTACTTACTCTGACGACCAAAATCATCGATTTAAAAGACGTTGCCAAATGCCACCATGTGACGGTAGTAGCGGAAAACTATTCCTGTGCATGATCATAGTATTTATAAATGTGACAACATTTGGCAACGACTTTTTATTCGGTGAAATTGGTTAAAGGTATAATTTGAGCCATATTTTTCTTTAAAATATAATTTGTTTTTATTCATTCAATTACTTTTTTTGATGGCTTTATTTTTCTACATGAATTTTTTTCTATAATAAAACGTAAGTGATTAAGGCATATAAACAAATAATTTTCTTTATTTAAAAATATTGTTTTCTATCATAGAAAACATTCAAATTGCCTTTAACGTTACTTTAACACTAAGCATATTCGAAAGTTATGACATTTTATCCTTTTCTGAACCAAGCAGTTAGAGACATAAAAATAATAAGCATTTTAATTTATTTAAAAAACAGAAATAATATGTTTTTTTTTAAATTTTAAAGCATTTTTGTATTTAATTTATTTCCTTTTCACATTTGATTTCTCCTGTTTGTGATAAGTTTAACTAATATGTTTAGATAGTTGTTAATCATTCCATTCACACCGATATTGTCACAGAGGATGTCACAGAAATTTGCCACCACTGTTTATCATTTAAATGGTGGATGGTTTCTAATTCTATTACACATTCAGGTGATGACCACCAATCACACTCACTCCAAGATAGTTACAATAGGGATTGTTCTGGTGAGATTTCGATTGCTAATTTACATTTAAATGAAGTGAAGACCGAAGATTAGACCCAAATGGGATCTTTGATTAGATTATGGTTTTCAGCATTAATTTATTCATTTGCATGCCGCTGGTATGGATTCCTATTTACTATATAAATACTTTTAATCATCAAGAGGATTTTATGTTTAACCTTTTCTATAGAGATTAAATTAAAAATTAGAGCAATACAACTTGTGCTAAGGCTTCTGTAAGGATTTATTTATGCATGATCGGGTTATGGTATACCAATTAAACATCAATACTAATATAATGCCAATGCAATACCAAATCAATCTTAAAACAGTAATATAGTCCCGCAATAGCAAAGACAGATAATTGCAAAATATTCCGAAAATAATTTTTTTCTCTCATTTTATCTGTTTTATTTTGAATGTAGATTAAATAACTCTTTAACACAGTGCTTCTCAAACTTTCAATATTTCCGAACCAATTTTCAAGCATGATTTTCATTGCGTTTCCTCCCTCACCATACAGCAATTAATGAATTCAATAATAATACAGGTTGTACGGCTAAAAGTATTCGAAAATAATGGCTTATTTTTAAGGAACTATCCATTAGAATGTAATTGAATATTCATCCATGGATTTTGGAAAACTCTCCACGATTTTTTGGGTCGGTCCGATCGGCCGCAAGCGCGCGCATTATTTGGCAATCGCAGACGATAATTTTTTACACTGATTTCATTAGTAAAGAGGTTTACGCGATAGTAAAAGATGCAGGGCGTACTTTGGTTAACGGAATTTAAATCTGTCACGCGTGTACAGCGGCGTGTTCAACATAATGGAATGCCATTACTAGTTTGCCTAATAGACTTATCAGGACTCTTACAAAATGAATCATGCGCACACGATCAATATTGTCTACTATCACGAAAACTTAAGGATACTTGCCAGTTTGAGATACCAAAGCTCCTGTCTCCTTTAAAGTTCTTTTCCATTTGTGGATAGATTTTGATGTTGGAGAGTCGACATTCCATTTAGTTCGAACACTTCGCATTACAAGCGTAACGGATTTAAATTCTGTTAACGAAAGTACCGAGCCATCTTTTACTGTCGTGTCCACATCCTTACTAATGAAGTCAGTGTAAAACAATTATCGTCTGCGATTGCCGAATAATGTGCGCACTTGCAGCCGATTGGACTAGAAACAAAAATCTCGGAGAATTTTCCAATCCACGGATGAACAATTTATTTCATTCTGATGGGTAGTTCCATAATAATGAGCCATTACTTTTGGGTACTTTTAACTCATACACTCTGTACACTATAACGCTAAAACTACAATACGACGTTAATTATAAACTTGCAAATTATCAAAATAAGCACTAATTTTTGTATACAATAATATATATGACATTGCCACATGTAGTCACTGGAAATTATATTAAACGTGTTCTTAATTCATTATCAAATACATTGTGCAGTACTGACACGTTTATAAGTCAATTATATCAGTGTAAATGTATTTTATTTTGTCATAACGAATTTTGCTTTGCTTCCTTTCAGTAAATTAATAATTCTTTTTAAAAAAGTAATCTTTTGTTTTCGACTTTTTGACATACTTAAGATATGTGACTACCCAAAATTCGCCGTTTTGGTGTAAATTTTGAAACTTCTTTTATTCTTTTATCTAATAGCCCATACATTTAAGATTCCAAAAACAATATTTTTTTCTATGATATTTAAAAGCAAAGTTATAGCATAATTGGTAAAATGGAAATGGAGTTTACAAAATCGAAAGAGGATCCCTACATAAAATGTTTTAAAGATATTGAATTCAAATTTTCGAAACATGTTTTATTTAGTTCTATCTGTGTTATGAATCAAAATATAATCTCTGTGTTTATATTTATGTACTTTATTGTTTTTTTATGAAAAAACACTAATTTTTTAAGAAATCGTGTTTAAACATAAAATTTGGTATATTTAAAAAACTTTCAAAAGTATTACAAATCTTTTAATTTCTAGCACATATAAAGATGTTATTCACGTACTGTATAGATATTATTTGAATACATATATTTGAATTTTGTGAACTCAATTTTCATCAAGCACTAAAATAACAATTGTTATAGTCATAAAATTCTCCAGAAAACAGCAAAAGATTAAAAAAAATCAGAATTAGTTAACCATGAAGCTGAAGATATCTTGAACTATAAATATGGTGAGTTTAAAAAATGTACAGTTAGTAGAAATTTTTTTATACTGTATTAAAAAAATTCTTTAAATGCATTCTCTGAGAAACTATGTTTTCCATTTTTTGCATCACGGTAAAGCTCACTACAGGTTTTTTTTAAGATATTGAATTGAAATTTTCAGAAAATGTTTTATTTAGTTTTATTTGCAGTCTATACTATTATCTAATCTCTGTGCATATATTTACGTATTTTATTGCACTTTTGGTGAGAAAATAACATCAGTTTCTTGTAAAAAATTGAGTTCTTGTGTGAAAATTGACCTATTTCAAAAACTTTCAAAAGTATTAAAAATCTTATAATTCTACGCACAAATAATGATGTTATTTATGTACTGTATAAATATTATTCGAATATATTAATTACAATTTTCAATGCAAGCCTTACCGTAACTGCAATTTTTCACTAAAATTTCACTCAAAATTCTCAATACATCCAAAATTATTTTTAATTTTTTCAAAATTGTACTTAAATTTCTAGTTTTATGCCCCATTTCAAAGAAAAAAGTGTATATTTTGTTGAAAATTTATATATTTCAAAAAAAGTGCTCCGAAGGTAGTCACATACCTTAAGCCCCCACATATAGGATTATCACACCCCCTACAATTTTAGAAACGCTGTCTTAACATGAAGGATCGAGTGAATTCAATTGAGATAAACCAGCAAAATTGGGCCCTTATGAGATAATTCGTGCGGAGTCGTATTTTATGCTGCTGTAATTTTTCCACTCGAATCCAAGTAATCGCAACTCCGCTCTTGAGACTGACTGTAATTCGACGTCGTGATATATCATGAATTTAAATAAAATTAATTCTATATTTAGATAAATATTATTAAGGTATCCAACTACGTTCAGAACCGTGATTTCGCAAAAGCTTATAAATGGGTAATATGTATGATATTTAGTGTCACTTGGATTAGAAAACGTAAATAAAATTATTTACAAATTGTTTAAAATTGTATCCAAGCGACACTAAATATCATGAAAATTATCCATTTATGCGCTTTTTTAAAATCACAGTTCCGAACGTTGTGGGATACCTTAAGAAGGATTTTCTTTTGATACACATCAGCATTTGGAACATAATTTGAATAAAAAATTGAGGCGAAAAAAAAATTCGATTTCTGATGCAATTGAGTAGAAAGAATTATATAATGTTATCTAAGAGTTATATAAGAATGCAAAAGAAAACGGGTAGACCAAATTCTTCTAGTATTCAACGACTTGCGAAGTGCCATTTTCCCAGTTTTATTCCATCGCCATTAAAAAAGAAGCTCCCACAAGATACTGCACTGTATGTTGAGCTAAAAGAGATAGAAAAGGAAAAGGGTAAGGAAAAGAAAGATCTTACATGTGTAATAATTGCAATGTTGGACTTTTTGGGTTGCAACTTACTTCAAAAAATTTTAAAAAAAAAAATTAAAATAATTTTTTTGAACTAAATAATAGAATTATAGTTATTTATTTTGTAAAAGTGTAAATACATATTTTGAATGACAAAAATAGGGTTTCTCTTTTCGAAACAACTATTAGAAAAGAACAATAATTAAAGTTGATGCCAGGGCAAGTCCAATATTTGGCTCTTATCTGCACTGTGAATCAAAATCCGAAATTAAGATAAAAAAGTTCATTGACTTTGCATCTTATTTGGGCTCAAAACAAGTTTCTAAAATTTCTTTTCTTCAATAAAAATGAAAAATACTTTTTTTTGCCAATGGTTAAGGACAACGTAATGGTTAATCTATATCCCAACAAAAAGGTGGTTGATACATTTTTCTGTCGAGAGGTATGCCAAAAATATAAAGCAATACGAGAAGTAGATGATATTCGGGTAGTATGAAATACCATTTACATGTCTAAAAAGAACTTTATTGCTTTTCGATAAAAATCTCAAAATTCCTCATGGATAAAAATTTTAAGGAACTACCACTTGTAAAAAAAAATTTATTTTGTAGTTATAAAATTATTTTAAAAAAAATGATAAATGAAGGTATTACGGAATAGTAGGGTAATATGAAATAGGTGGTTTATATAATTGGAAAACTAACTAAGACAACGTAAAACGTTATTTTTAGCTATAAAAGCCATATTTTTTAAGAATACGTGAAAGTAATTTTTGTTTCTAATTTTGTTAACTGTTTAAGTCTAGTACAATGAAGGTGGGAAGAACACCCCAAAAAACACACACACACACACACACACACACACACACACACACACACACACACACACACACACACACACACACACACACACACACACACACACACACACACACACACACACACACACACACACACACACACACACACACACACACACACACACACACACACACACACACACACACACACACACACACACACACACACCTTTCTTTCCGGATTCCTTTGTTGATTGCATGAATAAGCGACACGCTTACTTGAAAAATAAACCTTTAAAAGGAAGTACAAAAAATTGTCAGCTGAAAAAATACCCTCAGTATTACACAAATTGATTCTCTTTTAGTGCACATTATGCTTAAATTAAGGTGAACAACTGTCCTCCTTGTATAGATTCTGTCCTTCCTTACAAAAGTGTCCTCCGACTTGTCCTCCTTTTCAATATTTTAAAACTGATCTGTTAATCTCTGCATTCAGAGATTCCAGGCCAAACTCTGTAACGCGTCATGTGCCGATACAGTAGGAATTTTTGGAGAAATTAATGTATTTCTTGAAAATTTTTCTGCTACAGAAGTTATTCCTATTTTAAATGATTTTGTTCTTCAATATAAATCACAATTTGAAGAACAATTTATTCTTTTAATAATAAAAAGGAAATTATCAAACAAAAGAATCCAATTCGGGCATAGCCGAAAAGTTTACCAAAGAAGTGCAGAATTTTTATCAAACATGTTTCCAATATGTCGAAGAATGGTCTGAAACAAATATTACAGGAAATAACAGTTTTCAATGTTGCGTTTTGGCTTAATCACAAGTAAATTAAACAGATATAGAAAATTGTGTTCAGTTTTTATCGAAAGAAATGCCGGATATTAAAATCGATAAGAATTGTCTGTTTGAAGAAATTACAAGGTTGAATGTATATATTTAAATTCTGATAAATTAGCAATGGTAAAATCAGTACGTTGAAATTGATAAGAAATGGGTGGAAATATTTAACCATTTCAAAACTGAACACATTCCATATGAAATTTTAGTTATTCTTGTTCAATGTACGTGGTTCTGCCCTGGAAGTAATGCAGCAGTTGAAAGAGTTCTTTCAATTGGTAATAAATTTTGGACCAGTGAGAAATCAAGGTTGAATGTTGATACTTTATTTGTAGAACTTACCGTAAAGCTCAGTATGAAGAATATTTCCTGCTTCGAAATTTCCGATACTTTAGAAAATGATATATTGACAAAAACATTTATTCAATGGAAAATACTCCTTTTAATAAATAATTGAAAGGGATGTCAGAGTAAATAGTGTATTTTTGATTTAATTAATAAAGTGTTTCATATATCTACGTTGTAATGTTTCCGTCCTCCTTTTCATTGTAAAAAAATTGGTAACCTTATTAACATTAATGTCCAAGCCCCATGAGTACTAGTAGGTTAAAATTTTTGAAAATCACAGAACACCCTTTGTTCTGTAGCTAGTAGTATGGCAACAATATCAAGGTATTTCCAAGCATTAGCAGCTACAAACAGAGCCAAAAGCTCGGTATTCCACATTACCCGACTATTCCATAATACCCGACTCTCATCTATACAAAAAACACCTGAAATTTTTACTTGAACACATTTTTTTATCATTTTTACCGTAATTTTTCAATTCCTACTATTAAACTCGTACTCTCCATTTTTTATTTATCTTGGTGGAATTTTCAATCGTTAATAAAAAAACATTTTGGTGGAATAAAAATGGTTCAAAAATTTCTTTACCTGACTTTTTTAAA
>BMAV01010307.1:0-10119 GCA_019973955.1 Trichonephila inaurata madagascariensis
TAAAGACTACAATGCTTTTACTCTTTAAACCACCATCGAAAAAAACCCTTTTATCTACGAAAATAAAAGCATTATCGTTTTTGACATATATACGTCATCCGAGGTACGAACTTTTGGTGCCCTGCTATCTAAAAAATTATACAAGGTTTTGGGGAATGCAAAAAAAGGTCCTTAATTTTTCGTGAAAGGTTTTTATTATTTCAGATTATTTGCTTTTTTCCTCCCCAAAAATACATACCCTGCATACGTAGAAAACGGTGGGGCATTGGAAGCGAATCCATAACTTTTAATCGGCACTTAGGGTTTCATTATAAACCGTACAAAAAAAATCAAGAAAAGTGTTCACTTTTTTTTTTAATTATGAAATAAAAAAACCCCAGGGGTACTGTTATTTAAAAATTTGTTTTAACTTAGTATTGTTAAATTAATTATAAAAAATTTGTAGTATGATAATTAAAGTGTAATATACCCTTGAAATGTGTATTTTATTATGTCAAAATTTTTTATTTATTTACATTCAGTAAACAAAATTTTTTTTAAATAGTCATTTGTTTTAATTTTTCATTATGCTCGCGCCCCTTGTAGTTTTTCATCCCCCGGGGGTCACGGTTTGAAAAACCCCGCTTTAAGTAAACCCTTTCGATCATCGCCCTTTGGGGAACCCCAAAAAAAAATAACATGCAATGTCTGAAGACTGGGAAAGTCTTGGGGAATAAAACCGAAGGCAAGGACCTTATTTATATCTTCAAAATCTTGCGTTATCAAAAAAGTTCAAATTTTTTTTTTGAGCGTTACAAAGACAAAGGAATATTGATATCCCCATAAACGACTATCTAAAAGTCACAGGAACCCAGACGACCATCGGTTAAAATCCATTATCGATATTACAAAAATAATTTGGTTTACCCGGAGTATGGATCTATTTATTGGAAAAAAGCAATGGGCCAATGTTTTTTTAAAGTGCTGGGGTTTAAACAATGATTTTTGAAAACAAATCTTTAGAACCCAGGAACTCGATGAGGAAGATTCCAATTCGCTAAAACCCCGGATACAGAAGCTACTGTTATGATATCAATCTCGGAGGGTGAACTGATTTTTTCTCTTTTTTCCGTTCGCGAAATAAATGTTACCCCGTTTAAAACCCCTCGGCCCCATGTTCGTTAAATCTGGCAGCCACTGGTACTATTGACATGTTTATGGATGATAACGCAAGACTACCGGGAACTGCTTTGTTAAACAGTAGGTAAAATTAGAATCTGCTTTGAGAATGGAATAACTATGCGTTAACAACCCCAATACTTTTTCCCCGGAAAGTTCTCGAAGCGTATTTTGGTTCGGACTTTGGGCTCTCTGAAATTTTAATGACAACATTTCCCTTTTAAGGGGATGGTGGATTCAAAATGTCAAATTTTTTTAGTCAAAATTTGGTTTTTTTTTTTACAATATATATTCCTTTAATTCATATAATAATTCTGTAAAGGTTTTTTATTTTAATTTGAAATTTACTAACTATTATTTTTTTTTTTTACTCAAATAAATTTTTAAAAAATCACTTTTCTTTGTTTATAAATCTTCCCTTTTCTTGGGGTTTACGTAAAATGCTCCTTGGTTTCAAATTATGTCATATCTCTTTGAAATTTCACAACTGTTTAAAGATGATAAAATTCAAATTTTTTCATTACTTTTCAAAAGAAAAAAACGGATCATATTTTGTGTTGTTTTGAATACTTAGAATGTGTGAAAATTTGAAATATTTCATATAATAAAAAAAAAAAGCATAAAATTTTTTATTTTGAATGTAGAATCCATACAAATATTTTTTTGTTGTACCCTATCTATGTATAAAACAAAATTATGAACGTATTTTAAAACAATGCGAAGGAACATTTTTAAAAAAATTTAAAAAAAATTTTTTAAAATATCATTTTATAATATTTTTTAAAAAAACAATATACTTAAATTATGAAATATAATAACTTTTTTATATTGTTTCCCTTTTCAGGAAAGATAAAATTTAAAGAAATTAGTTTTAAAGTCCATCGTCCTTAAAGAAGGGGATGAGATAAAAAAATTTTTTTAACGACATGCTTGCAGGTATGAATCGTCGTGCAAACCCGGCATCCCCGGGGTGGTGGCCACACGCCCTATTGAAAAAGTTTGCAACTGAACATATTTTAGCTCAAAATCGGGAGATTTTGTTCCTGCATTTTGAAAACAAATTTTTTGTCCTGTTTAATTTTAGTGGATTGATCTTCTATTCAACAAATTGAAACTTTTTTGAGTTTTAAATATTTTTTTCATTTTATCACCATTTTTTTTTTGATTTATTGCTTGTATTTTGGTACCCTGTGGATTCTAATCCCCCTTTTGCTTCAAAAAAGGGTCGATAGTCCATAAGTCTTTTCCAATAAAATATTGTTACGTATTTTGCGTAAAAATATGTAAAAATTTATGTTTTGGGTCTGTAATGCTTTTTTACTTTTAAAATTTAAAATTTAAAAGTTATTTAAACGCCGTCCTACGTTATAATTGTGATTCAAGAGAACTTAGCGAAATCTTAGGATGGGCCAGTTTGGGGTCATTTATGGTGACCAAGCTGGTGACTTTTTTGGTGAGTTCGGACCTATGGATTCTTCTAGAAATTAAAAGGGAAAACTACTAATTTCAAGACGCAAGCGGGTCTTTCTCGAATTTTCCAATATATATAAAAAGATGCTTCCCGGCTCGCAGTTTTGGGTAGCATTTTATTCTTTTTTACTGTTGGTATTAGGATTACTTCGGCTGTTGAACGACAGATTGCTTGTAAATAATCTTTTTTTTATACGTGTATTTTTTGACACCAATTGTGTCAAAGGAAAAAGGGGGGAAGGTGTGAAGGGTGAAGACCTTCTGAGGTTTTTACGAATATTTCTCATGAATCCTTTTTTCAAGGTTTGGTTTCGACAATATATTCTCATCGCTCTTAAAAATTTTTAGTCCTTTACGACTGATTTACATAAAACCTCGAACCCCGATCAACGTAACAATTTCCTCATTTTATATTACTCTAAGTTTTGACATAGGAAAAAACATTCTTTGTGCTCATTTATATGATTTGAATATGATTTTTAAATGTACAGTCTCTTTTTTTCAATATTATTTTGAAAACAACATCATACAACATTTTAAAAAATGAATCGTAAAATTTATTTTTTAAAAAATTTGAGTTTAATCAAAACTAAAAAAGAGATATGTCCCATGGTTTTGAAATTCAGTATTTTTTTATTTTTTTTATATTTCATGTATATAACGCCCTTTTTTTAATAAATATGTATAAAATCAGTGTCAGTTGTGGAAAAAAAAAATGTTAAAATAAAAATCCTCACCGGGACGAAACTATATCGTCCTCTGGAACATCTACACCACTCTCAACGTTTATCTCATTGAACAACGGGTGTTTTTGGGGGGAGGGCTTGGGGTTTGTAAGTCAAAATCGCCCAGCGTTTTTCAAAATGTGGGGGGCCCCCCCTTGAGGGTCGTGACAACTCTCGAGGAGGGCGCGAGCATATTGAAAAAATCAAAACAAAATTTTTATTTAATTTAAAATTTTTTTGTTTACCTTTGAAAATTAAACATAATTCGCATAATAAAAAAAAATACCAATTGAATTGACACATTACATTTTAAATGTATCAGTGCTACACAATGTATTTTTTAAATTTAAATTTAAAGACAAAGTTAAGAAAAAGTTTAAAAAATTGCCAGTGACTCCTGATCTTGGATATATAAAATTATATACAAAATTAACACTTTTTTTGATAATTTTTTTTACTGTTTTTAACTATACCCCCTTTAAATGCGGATTTAAAGTTAGGCGATTTTGTTTTTTTTAAAACCAACCGTTTTACACGTGGTAAACGTATGCGATATATTGGGGGGGAAGGACTAAAGAAGCAAATAATCGGAAATAAATTAATCCTTCCAAAAAAGGTTGAGGTCCTTTTTGCATTCGAAAATTTTGGAAAGAATTTTTTGGATAGCAGTGCACAGAAAAAAATTGCATTGGAAAAACGATATATACGTCCGAAAAAATTCGCTTTGGATAGTGAAGTTTTTATGCCGTGGGCCACGAGGTTAAATGTATTGAAGCTTTAGCGTCAAAGTATAGTATTATTGAATTCAATACATTGTTATTGTATGAGGGGCCGCGATGAAAATTATGATTGAATATTGGGGTTTACGAATTTAAAAATTTTAAAAGTAGCCGACCCAAAAACTTCACCACTGTATTACAGACATCGTCCGGGTCTCTATAATTTTACAGTTTTTGGTTCCACGGGGCCAAAAGACTAATTTTGTTTTTTAAAAAGGTCATTTAAGTAGAGATTATATCAGTGATTAACAAAAATATTATTAAAAAATGCAATTCTTAACCCCTTTTTGCATTTTGACAGCAAAATGTATTCCAAATTTTCCTTGCAGTGAACTATATATATTTTATACAGATTTATTTTCTAATTATTTAAATGAATATTTGTTAAACAAGGGGGGGAGGATAAAAGAATATTTGAATGGGAATTAGTTTTGGAAGGGAGTCTCAGGCAACCGAGTGGTATTGGTGACAGACCTCTTAATTATGACCCAAATGGCCCAAAAGTGACGTGAGGGACACATGAGTCTCCCCAGCACTTTTTTTTTTTTCGAACTAAAACATCATGCCAATGTGGGGGGTTTTAAGCCATCATTTTTAAAAGTGCATCATAAATTTCCCCAACACGATATGACTTCATTGGCATCAGGACCCCAAACCCACCTTGACCACCCCAAAGAACCCCCAAGCCCAAGTCATGGCTCTCACAACCATGGGTACATTGTTTTCTACGGTTTTTAAAAATATTTTTAATGAAAGCCCCCAAAAATGGGGATATTTTAAAAGTTAACTTCAAACTATTGAAGATTTACTGAAAAAAAAGAAAAAATCCATTTTTTTTACTGGAATTTCTTCATAGACTTATTGTCTAGTTTTTTTGTCCTTTTGGCCCCAAACCAACTCCTCTTTTTAAAAATCTCCTTTTAGTAAATTGGGGAGTTTTTGTTTTGTTTTGTTTTAAATAAAAATAGTAATTGGTTTTTTTCCCTTTTTAAAAAAAGATACTTTTTTTATCTGTGATTGACTTTACAAAATTCAAAAAAAATTAATAAAAAAATATTTTTTTTTATTTTTTAGGGAAAGTAAAATGGTTCTATATGGATTTCCCTTTTTCATAATTTTGCTTGAAATTGGCGAGTAAGGATGTCTTTTTTAATACTTTAAAAAGATTAATTTCCTTCCCCCTAGACAAAAAAAATTAAATAAAACAATTTTTATTTTCTCACATGAATTCTGTGTATGTGTGCGATTCTATGTACATTTTTTTTGTTCTATCCCCCCCCTGCAACCACCCCCCCCTTGAATACATTCCTGATGGTTTTGGGAAAATATTTGTCTTTGGGGGTGGAAAAAGGTATCGTTGGACGTCGGTGTAATGGTTTGTGGGGTGAGTTATAACGATGATTAAAAATTCTCTAAATTTCATTTTATTGGGAAAACTCATTTTTAGGGGGGGGGGTATATACACAGATACAAAAACTGATCAATTATTTTTTCAAAACCATTTGCTCTGCAAAAAAGCCCTTTTTTTATTTCTGTACTTTGGATTATCAAATTGTCTTGATGCAAATTGTCTTGTCATGTTCCCACAAAAAGGGAAAATCTATGATTGGGAAGATGTTAGACGGGAAAACGCGGTCACCAGGCGCGGTTCTGTGAACTCTCGAACCCCGACCTAAGTAAAAAAGGGGGTTTATATTAAATGGAATATTCTTGTTGGGCAGAGTGTATGTGTTGGAGAATCCTCTTTTGTAGAGATCCTTTGGGGAAATTTCCGAGCTTCCGATTTGGGTATAAAGCAATGGAAACAAGTAGTGTCCTCTGAATACGGGAAAAAACCTTTTTGTCCATCATTTGAGAATTGCCTTAACATTTTCCATTCTAGTACGTTGGGAGTTGGGGAAAATGAAAAATTTGATTGGATGTTTTTTTAAGCGAAACCCCTTAGCTGATTTTTTGGCACCCGGATCTAGCAATTAAGGGAAAATTTAAAAATTTTGAAAGATCTGGGAAAATACTAAAATAGATTTACATTTTCCAAATCATGAAAACAAAAAAGGGGATAAAAAAATTTAGAATTAAGCAATATTTTACTTCTCTTTTTAAATTTTAGGTAAAAATTATTTTTGAAATTTATAATTTTCTTATGGGAAAATTTTTCTTTGGTCTAAAGTTAATTTTTTTTTAAAATTTTTTAAAGGGTTTATTTTCCCAAAACTTTCGTTAATTGAAGCTTTATTTACGTTTGTCTTTTTAGCGAAATCAATAATTTCAGAGAGAGCACCAAGAGTACTTGGACTAGAAAGAAAGAAAATACTAATTAGTGGAGTTAGTAATAGTAGAAGCAGAAATGGGGGGGAGAAAGAGCGGTTAGTAATGTAATTATTAAGTTAAAAATATTCTTCGACGAATCTGCTGGAAGATATAATCTTTCATCGTTGGTGACTGAGATGCCATCCGACTGTCTGGAGGAAAAATATACAGTTTGTTTTCTTCAGAGTATAATATCATAACAAAGTAAGTCATCATTAGTGTTTAGAGTTAAACGTCGAGTACTCCATGTGTTTTGGATGAGCTCCTGCTCTCCTTTCTAACTTTTTTAAAGTTTTATTTTAATGACTGAGTGAAGTTGCTGTTGGAATTGTTTTCTGAGATTATTTTTCATTGCAACGAGAAGTTTAATTCTGTCTTTGATTAATGTTCAAAATAGGACCCGATGGGAAACACATTTTTTCAGATATAAAAGAAATTGAAAAATTACTATGATATTCTGGCTTCACTATTCTTTAGAAAGCAGCATTTTTTATCATACTTCCCATTTTAAACCGATTTGATTCATTTTTTTCTGGTACAAGACGCGCTTCGCGTTTTTTCTCCTAAACCATAATGTTAAATGGGCTATGCCTTCACCTATTAAAACGAAAAAAGGTATTCATGGAATATTTTGGAATTCTTAAAAACACTATTCTGTTACCAGAGGTATGGGTTATAATATTGCAACTTTCCATGGGAATTGAAGCATTTTTCTGTCTGAAAATGTGCTTCGCGTTTAGTTCAAGCTCTTGCACTTTTACCGAAGATATCCTTAATGAGCGGTGGTAAAAAATTGCTGTGTTATCGATGGGCTTATAGCTGTCTTCTATATCTGTACCGCGGGTTGAAAGTAAAGTCGCACACCGGGAACGTTTTAGTTACTGCTCTTAATTTTGGCATGTTCCGAGAGAACAATTCAAATAAGTTTAATTTTAAATTTATTTCAGAAGAGTTAGAAACTACTGCAGTGAAATAAATTAAAATGAATTAAAATCTCCAGACTGAGATCTGAAACCATGTAGAGACTCAATATTATAACAAAAGGGAACATATCTAATCATTGCAATTTCTTAACGTTTTCTGAATATATCTGAACCTGGAACGAGTAACTGGAAATGCAGTTATTAAATCTTATTGATCTGCAAAACGTCGTATTTGATTTCTTTCTCTTTTATTAACAGGGAAGTTCCCATATTGTGTGGAACTTTAAACGCCAAAAATCACGTAGTTAATATATTGGGACGAAGAAGATGTAAATGAAGATATTTTGATATTTTTAGCATGTTATTGCAGAGATATTTGTGATAAAATAAAATTTTGTAGATGTAGATGAAACCGTTGATTAAAAAATATTTCATAAAAATGCATTTGAAGGGACAGACAATTGTTCTTACCTTTTCTATTGCAAAGTAAATTTCTACATTAAGCAAAGCATCCAGTTATTCAATTTTAGATACTTGCTAAAATGAAAAGATTCAACCAAGCACAAAGAATGATATTCCTTTGTCAAAACTTAAAGTATTCTACAATGAGGAAATGGTATAAGAGTTGATTGTAAGGAAGACTTCTAGACCCTATCGACCCTATTTGGAAACAAAAAGTGGGCTTTGAATCTACACTCAGTTTCAAAATTTCAGCAATACATATAAAAAATGGTGATAAAATGAATAAAATTTATTGAAACGCAAAGAAAAATTCACAGGCTGTTGAATAGAAGATGCAATGCCACTAAAAATTAAAGAGGACAAAAAAATTAGTTTTAAAATATGCAGTAGAACAATAATCTCCCAAACTTATGCCAAAAAATGTTTAGTTGTAGATATTTAAAAATATGGTATGCGCCCAATTATACTGGGGAAGACGGTTCAACAGCGACGACTCATGACTGCAAGCATATCGTTAAACACCTTTTTTTTATCTCTTGCCATTCTTAAAAGGAAATGTTGTCATTAAACTTTCAGACAGTATACTGTAGAGAACCAAGAGATGTCTTCGGAGAACTTCCAATGTATTATGCAATGGGTTCAAGTCAGGTCAAAGTGCTGGTTATTCCATTCGAAGCAGTATTTCGCGTCCCACCTACAGGTTAACAATGCGGGCTACAGATTCTCTTGCGATATCATCCATAAACAGGGCATCAATACCTGTGGCTGACAGATGTGAACGAACATGTGGATCGAGGATTACATCCTGATAAATATTGCCACTGAACTGAAACGAGAGACGTGAAGATCAGATCGCCTTCCAACTAATATCTTTACTCTACAGCACAACAGTAGCTCATGTCCTTGAGTAAAATTAGAAGCTCTTGATCGAGTTCCTGGGAATCTCCAGATCACATATCCGTCAGGAATCGTTTTTTGCACACAACTGGGAATCATCAATTAACAATACATTGACCCATTACTCAAGTGTCCAATAAAAGTTATCCGTACTCAAGGTTAACCGAGTTCTCCTGTAATACGACGTCAATGGCATTAGAACTGATGGTCGTCTGGAAGAAGCTCTTGATCGAGTTCTCGAGATTCTCCAGATAAATGTCCTTCAGGAATCATTTTTTATACAGAAAAGAAAGTCATCAGGTAACAATGCTTTGACCAATTACTGCAGTGTTCAATTAATGGGATCCGTTCTCCAGGTTAAATGAACTCTCCTGTAACATGAAGTCGATGGCATTAAAACTGATGGCGTCTGGAAGAAGCTCTTGATCGAGTTTCTGGGATTCTCTACATAAATGTCGTTCAGGAATCATTGTTTGCACAGAATTGCGAATCATCTGTTACCGATACATTGACCCATTACTGAGGTGTCCAATAATATGATCTGTACTCCAGGTTAAATGAATTCTGTAATACGACGTCAATGGCATTAGAACTGATGATCGTCTGGATTAAAGATGACTTTTTGGTTGTTCTTTGCTGTTTGTGGAAATATCATTATTCTTTATGCCGTCGCACCACTCGAAGAAAGCTGAAGATTTGAACTTGTTCAATAACGCAAGAGGACTTTAAGACAAGGATAACCTCCAACGGTCTTTAACTGAATAGATCCATCCGATTGAATATCACAGCAATATTTTTATTCAAAGTACCGTCAACGATTCATTTAAGAGGAACTTGACATGAACAAATGAGTTCCAAACAATTGTAACATCCAACACAATGAAATAATTAGAAACTGCTGAAATGAACTTGTTTTATATGTATCATGTTACACAGCGCAGTGTGTGGTTACGCAAACCTTTTACTATGTAATTGCTTTTGCATTTCACTGCAAAATGTATATGTAAGTTTTGTTTATTGAAACTGTTCTTCTCGAGTTACGTTTATTTTACTCCGAGTTGCTCATTTTTTGTTACAAAGTGTATTTTGCAAAACTCAAAACTAGGCTGTCTTTGCAAAAGGGATTTTACATTTACATTTAAACTTTTCCTCGATTCTAACGCGCACCCGATTACAATTACTGTTAACTTTGGAGGGGGGCGAGTGTGGTTTAGATCCAAATAAACTCTGTAGTAACATTAACTTATTGATTAAAATAACTCATTGACCTTATAAATTGTTTAATTTTTATGTAGAAACGCAATGAGAATATGAAAGGTATGAAGATTGTAGTATCTTTTTAAGTACTACAAATTACATAATTTTTATCGTTAGTAGAGTTCATTTTTATCGAAG
>BMAV01010309.1:0-41381 GCA_019973955.1 Trichonephila inaurata madagascariensis
TAGGTTATACCTCTCTCTATCTTGAACTGCTGCTCCTTCCGTTCGGTTCCTCTTCCTACTTATATAAATATTAGTAGTATTATTTGACGATAATTTTCTCTTTTTATGGTCTACACGTTTCTGCAACTTTCTTTGTGGTCCACTTGACCAAGATCCATGCGATCGTTTATATCCTAATCTTTCCTGGCGTTTTCTTTTAATCTTTGTTTATTATTGAAAAAGAGCTAGGTAGTGATCTGATAAGTGGTCCGCTTATCGGCCCTACCTGTGTGTCTCTCACGTTGATTTGACTTTAAGATTTATCCTTTTTCCTCTAACTCACGCTTTACATCTGACCCCTTCTTCCTACCATATTGCGACTCATTTGATCTTCGTTGTACGCTTTCCCAACTACTCGTTTCCTGACGTGAACTAATGCTATCCGAGCTACCTGTTCCTATCTCAATCTCGTCACATTTCCTATGACGATATATTCTCACTTGATCAACATTGACGGTTAACCTTTTCCTGACCGCCATATTATAACATTATTATTATTTCTTACTTCTAACACCCTATACGGACCTTCAAATTTTTGTTTAAACTTGCACAAATTTTGTTGGCTGCTGAACTTAAAGGGTGTGTTTCTAACAAGACCCAGTCATTCACCTTAATTTGTACATCACGCCTGCGTCTATTATAATATTTCTCCCATTTTCATGTTTAGCTTTTGTGTTTCGTCTAGCTTCATCAAACAATTTTCAATATCTCCTACTGCAAACTCAGTTCCGTCCGATACCATGATTAATTTTTGAAATGGGGTAATCAACTTTCGACCCAAAAATAATTCCGCAGGGGTTTTCCCGTCGTTTCATTCACTGCTGTACGAATAGCATAAGCAAACTCACGTAAGAATTGGTCCCATGTATCATGTTGATCATTTACATAATTTGCAATCATTTGCACAGATCGCGATTCACGCGTTCGGTTCTATTTGCCTGAGGCCTATATACAACAGTCTTCACATGCCTTATGCCTAATCTTTCACTTAAATGTTCAAAAATTTCGGATATAAATTGGGGACCGTTATCACTTATTAATTTTATTGGAGCTCCAAAACGCGATATAAAATTATCAAAAAAGTATCCGCTATTACACGAGCCGAGGCCTTTTTAAGAGGTATAATTTCAGCCCATTTGCTGAAATGATCGGTAATTACTAATACATATCGATTACGTCTCACTCTCGATGTAGGGTACGGACCTAACAAATCTAACGTAACTATCTCATTTGGATAATTTGATACAATCGGATTTAATCGACCAGCTGGTAACGCGTTTTTATAATTATTAACTTGGCACATATGGCATGTAGAGACATATTGATCAATAAATTTTCTCATATACGGGGAAATAACAAACGTCATATTTTATGATAAGTCTTAAAGCGACCAAAATGACCTGCTATGGGCTTGTCGTGAAATTCTCTCATGATTTTATTCATAGAGCTTTGGAATGTATACACGCGCATTTCACCCTAACGACGTTGCGTATTTCGCATAAAACATCAAACTTTCAATTAGACGGAAGTCATGGGACCAATTCTCACATATCGTCACTTGCATTAGCAGGTTATCTTCCCGGTTTTCTAAATATGTATATGACCTAATTCTGGGTCATTCTTTTGCTCTGTTATTAACTGTTCTCGCGACGTAAGTACTAAATCTCTGATTATTGCACAAACAACTATCTCTCCCATTATACTTTCAACTGGGTTTCTGAATAAAACATGCGCCACCGCATTTTGAGTTCCAGGTCTATGTTCCCATTCTATATTAAATTCTGCTAATTTGAGTGCCCATCTGATCATCGTACTCGACAAATATTTCCCATAAGTTAAACGTGTTAAAGCAGCGTGATTAGTAATAACTTAAATTGGCAGTGATCCTAAATATGTTCTGAATTTATTCAGCGCCCTCACTACTGCTAAAAATTCTCTCTCGGTTATCGTATAATTCCTCTCAGCGTTGCTCAGAGTACTCGAAGCAAATACAACTGGTCTCTGTTCTTGATTTAGAACCACTCCCACACCTATTGAACTTGCATCTGTAAATAACTCGAAAGGCTTTTTGAAATCCGGTAATTTTAAAACTGACGCCATTGTTATGGCCGCCTTGACCGCGTCGAAAGCCTTCTGCGCATCAGTGGACCAGACGAATTTTTTAAATTTTCGTTTAAGATTATAAAGAGGCTCACAAAGATTAGCATAATTTTTAATAAATTTCGCGTACCACTGGGACATACCCCAAAACTTGGACACCTCCTTTGAGTTCCGTGGGGTTTCATCTCTGGATTATCTCATCCTTACCATTATCTCATCCGTTTTGATTCCTTCCTTACTAATAATTAATCCTAAATACTTCAATTCATCGCACCCAAATTTAGATTTATTCTTATTTAATGTCACACACACACACACACACAATCCTGCATCTTGCAACAACGAAAAAACCTCCCTTAAATGCTTAACATGGTGAGTGAACGATGGAGATGTAATAATTACATCGTCCATATAAACACACTCACAAAAACTTCTATCACCGGTTTCAAGTTAGGTCAATTGCCTTTTGAAAATTAGGGCACCCTGATAAGCCGAATGGCACCACGCCGGAATGCGTAGGGTGCCACTTTTAGTACGAATGCGGTCTTAACAATATCACTGGGGTTCCTGCCATTTGAAAGTACCCACTTCTTAAATCAGAGATGACATTATTGTCGTATAGGGATATTGGGTATTAAATCATCTAACAGTAGGGATGGCGTGGAGAGTACTTCGTGAGCCGAATTAAGTTTCCTATAGTCTACCGCAAATCTATATCTTCGGATTATCCGGTGGTAACCCATTATTTTCTTACATAACACAACCGGTGACGCGTACGGGGATTGAATTGGAATAATTGTTCTCTTAAAGATTTTTTTTGAATATGAAAACCTATTATCGCTTGCTTTTGCCGATCATATTTGTACGGCCTGGAAACTACTGAGTGGATTATCTCAAACCCACATCAATTTCATGGTATAAAAACATGTGATAAAGACCTGGTTTGTCTGAGAACAATCCCACGCCAAAACTACTAAACAAATTTTATGCAATTCCGGTTTTTGTTTATCCTCCAACTTTGTCTTAGACAAATCATCATAACATTTTCATCTTCAACTGTTTCAACCACCCTCTCTATCTGCGAATCCCGGGAATCTTCAACGATTTTCGATCAAAGTCTAAAAACATCTTTGATCTACTTATGAAATCAACTCAAGAATACATGGAATACATTCCAAATCAGGAAATCAGCTTACATGAAACAACCAAGGTTTTCGGTTTTCGATACGAATATTCAATTCTACAATTCCTCTATTTTTACGACATTTTCGCTCCACCTATTAACAGCGATCACCTGAGCTCGCGATTTTTTACTTGTTTTATAAAAAATTTTATATATTTCTTCCGATATAAATGATTTCTCTGCTCCGGTGTCCCATAGCGCTTTCAAAAATGTGTTATTTAATAAAATAGGAACGTAGGGAAGCTCCACGGGTGATATACACATTTCGGAGAAAGTTTAATTGGTATATCCACTGCCGATTTCTTTTGATTATTTTGAACTTCATTAACTTTCAAAACATTCAATCGTCCCCTTTGCATCCTATCGCCTCGACTGAAATTCTCACTCGAACCCCTATTTCTGCGGTCCCTTCTATTAAAATCATCTTTTCGACCTCCTTTTCTAATTTGGTATCCCCTTTCGTTGAATCTGTGGTCATCGTTTTGAAATCTATTCCTACTATCTGACCATTGTTTTCCTTGACGGCCATTCTCGTAGCTACCCCTATAATCATGTCTGCCATTATTTGGTCTACGCCCAACTTCTGAATTTCTCCAATTTCTGCGATTATCATCAACATTAGACCTTCTATGCTTATTTTGACCCCGTCTTTCCACATTATCACTATTCTGCGAACCCCGCGTTGATTTGCAAAAATACCTCTCTTCAAATTTAGCTAAGATTTCCAAAAGTTGTACGGTGTTTTGTGGATTTCGGACCTCCACGTAGTCCTGAACTTGTGGTTCGAGTCTAACAAGAATGTAATCTTTCATGTCGCTGGCGACATCCCTAGCTCCAGTTTTTGGTGTAATTTTAATAAATCGTAAGCAAAATCTGTTGGCTCCTGATTCTTTCCTGCGTAGCATAAACCTCTGTCTCTAAATCTTTCTTCTTATGGCGGGGAATTCTTTTGATAATTCTGCTTTTAGCTGCGCGAAATCCGTGGCGGTATCCTGCACTAACACTGATCCAAATATCTGATAGGAATCTCGGGCCCTTCCCCGGAGATGACCTTTCAAATAAGCACATGCTAAATCGCTAGGTATTTCTAGTAATTTTATTTGATTGTCTATGGCTTCCGAAAATTCGGTCACTTTTTCCGACCAGGAAAAGCACACTTTTGGTAAAATACCAAACCAATACCAATAATTTAACTATAATTAATAAAAATTAATTGATTAAAACTAATTAAATACAGCCACGTTGGTGACCCTTTTGGCAACTTGGGTCAAAACTTGAAAAGGTTTTTTTCTCACGTTTTAAAACATTCAGTTGAACTGAAATTTTATAGACACGATTGTTTTGGATGACAATACGATACTTTAATGATAATGAATAAAAATTAATTACCACTTAATGTTGTGATTCTGTCCTATGTATATACATATTTATATTAATTGTAACTATTAATAAAAAGTAGCTAAAATAAAATATTTCTTTGTTGATCTAAGTAGGAATTGACTTAATTTTCTATTTTTTATATTACTTGTTTAAAAAGAATACACTATAGAACAGGGGTGCCGAACCTTTATGGATCAACGTGCCATTTTTTATAAAGAAGTGTTTAGTGAGGTATAAACGTGTCGTCAAATAATTTTGACTTGTGATTAGTAGAAAAATAATGAAACACACACACACACACACACACACACACACACACACACACACACACACACACACACACACACACACACACACACACACACACACACACACACACACACACACACACACACACACACACACACACACACACACACACACACACACACACACACACACACACACACACACCTCTCTCTTAAAACTCGTTATTTACTACAAAAAAAAATACCTTTTGTACTGCATAATTGTAAATGTTTTAGTTATACGTGCAATTCAAATTAAAGTAGCATTAGACTTCTGTTGCAGATTGGATGATATAAATAACTTATATTAAGATTGTAAGATGTTGCTTTTAGTAAAATGCATGCTGATCTGCCAAATGGTTTATATAAGCAATTAATTATTTTTGCTGTGGTTCACTTTTTTGACAAGAGGATTAGTTTCAAAATGCCGTTTTACAGACGATGTTCTGCATACCACTGTTCTAGAACATAAAACGCACACCACGTCATCCTTACTAATAATGCCATATTTCTAGATTCAACAAATTTGAAGTTCTTTGTTACACTTACTATCTTGCAATTTTTGTTCTTTTGCTAAACTAGCCATGTTAAATAACAGCTCAAAATCGTAAATATTACACAAATAAACTTTAAACTACAGTAGTTTCAACGAAATTGTTAATGATATGCGTAGACAAATGAGTGAGTATGAGTATGTAGTATGAGTGCATCATGAGTAACTGTAGTCCACGACGTTACTAAGGCATGGCAATAAGAAACGAGTGTTGTTCGTAAGTACTTCATAGTGAACTTTGTTATTTTGAAATAAAATGCAAACCATTTTGATTGCTGGTGTGCCCAAAATATTGTGTCACGTGCCATTCATGGCACGCGTGCCACTTGTTCGCCATCCCAGTTATAGAAGAAAGTAAAATAATTATTAAAGACCGTTGAACATTTAGAAACAAAAATTATATTTTGTTTAAGCCATCGACGTATTATTTGTTTCATCCATGTCAAATTTTCAATGAACGCTGCTCCGTTTCCGTTTTTTTGTGCATATAAAATTGCCTCCCTTTTCATATTTGTGTCATAGTAAACTCATATGGATGCCATTATCAATATCTTTGATGTTTAGGCGATTAAAAGAAAGAGTATGCAAAAAAAAAGTTTCCAAAATAAGAGCAAACAACGATGTTCAGGATAGATTGAATATTGGAGACAAACTGCGGAATGGAATAAGTCATGGATGCAAATGGAATGGGTGAGTGAGTGAATGAATTTGAATTTTAATGGCGCAAGGGCCAACTTCGGCCACGCTGCGCCAAACACTCGTTAAAAAAGAAAAAGTATTAAAAAAAATGCTTAAAAGTACTTGCACACATGCATATGCAAATGGCAAGGAATGGACGGCTACATTTTTCTTTTGAATTGATTGATTGATTGTTGAATTTGTTTTGGTGCAAGAGCCAAATTTGGCTATACTGCGCCACACATTCGTAAGTATATTAAAATTTTAAAAATATAAACACAAAATAAATATATATAAATGTAAAAATTTTCCTTTTGAAAGGGATGGCAATTCTATTTCCCTCATCCAACAAATGTTTTGCCTTCGATTTTAAGTCGCACCTGATTTTCAGTAGCATTAACACTGGAAAGTGAGTGAGTGAGTGAATTTGGATTTTAATGGCGCAAGGGCCAACTTCGGCCAAACTGCCCCAAACACTCGTTAAAAAAGAAAAAAGTCTTTATTTTTTAAAACACATAAAAGTACATGCACACATGCATATGTATATATGCATGCATGCCTGCATGCACGCATATATATTATTAAAAGACTAATTAAAAGTACAATTCAAATAAAATATAAAAATCCAATTTTTAAAAGGAAGGCAAATAAATTTTGGTGGGATGTTTATCTCACCAAGTCAGATAAGGTTAAAATAGATGTGTGACAGAAGGTGATGTGATGATGGTTAAAAACTGGACAATAAATTAAAATGTGACGCACAGTGTAAGAGACTTTGTATGAAGGACATTCAGGAGCGTTTTCTCCAAACAACAAATGCCTGTGTGTGAAGCGAGTATGACCAATGCGAAGACGAGTCAGTTTGACATCAGTCCTTCGCATTGGTATCACAGGCCATGCTCCTATGACATGTTTCACAGAGTGAAGTTTGTTATCTAACTGCTTACTCCATGATTCCTGCCATGTTGTTAAAATATGATGTAGGATGACATGTCTCATGTCTGAAAGCGGTACTGCTAGCGGTAAATAGGCCGTTGCTGATCGAGCCGCGCTATCCGCTTGCTCGTTTCCAATAATACCTACGTGGCTTGGTAGCCAGCAAAATGCTATATCGCAACCCTTGCTGTATAATCGATTCGTTATGTCGAGTATATTACATACCACTGGATGACACCAATTGTTGTAGTTTTCAAGTGCTTCTAGGACACTCATGCTGTCAGTATAGATGCAGTATTTACGGGGCATATTGGAGTCGATTAACTGAAGTGCACGGTAAATGGCGAATGCCTCTGCAGTGAAAACACTGCAAGAAGTGTCGAGCCTATAACCGTGCGTTATATCTTCAATCACGACTCCACAGCCAACGTAATCTGCACGTTTCGGACCATCTGTAAAGATTGGCGAAAAATTTCTATACTGACTGCGATGGTAAGTAAAGATGCGTTGAAAAACCATAGGTGCTACCGTGGATTTACTGTATGAGGCAAAAGGGTTGATATAGTGCAAACGTGGCGTGTTCCAAGGTTGGAATTGCAAAACGTTTCTTTGCTGGATATCCACGTTAAGTAGGTCGAGTTCGGAAACAAGAAGATTCATCCTATCCTTAAACGGTCGTATGTTAGACGGCCGGGCATCAAAAAGTCTCTTCATGCTGGTACTCATATACGCATTTTGCAGAGGGTGTGATGGTACGGACAAGATCTTGTAATAATACGCAAGAGAAAGCTTCTTCCGTCTAAGATCTAGAGGAAGCTGATTACAGTTAACATAGAGACTCTGCACCGGCGATGTGCGAAACGCACCAGAGCAGATTCTCAAAGCCATATGGTGGACAGGGTCAAATTTTTTCAGAGTAGAGTTGCACGCTGATCCGTATACAACACATCCGTAGTCAATACGAGATAGTACGTTTGCCTGATACACTCTGAGTAATGATGTTCGATCCGCCCCCCAAGAGGTGTTAGACAACATCTTCAAGAGGTTTAAAGATTTTTCACACTTCTTCCGCAATTGTAAATAGCGAAGGAAAGTGAGCCGGCGGTCGAAAATTACCCAGGTTACGTTGGGAACTACAGGAATTTGTACATCACGGATGCGTATTTCGAGGTCGGGTGGTGGTGAGTGAATGGGGGGGGCGAAAAGGCCCAAATCTGGCAAAACTGCGAAACATTTGTTTATTAAAACTTTAGATAAAATTTAAAAAAGCATTTAGTACAGTTTTAAAAGATAAAATTTCAAATCACGTTTTAAACAGTTATCAAAAAAATTAAAAACAAACAAAATTTGGTGTGGGGTTCCCATCTAGTCAGACTGTATCTTTAAAAACATTTTTAAAAAAAAAAATTTTGCTTAATGAAAAAAAGGGTTTTTTTTAAACAACATGTGATTAATAAAAATTTTAAAAATTTCCCAAAACGTGTTGGGTTATCGCACGTACATAAAAGCAGGATTGTTCTTGTAACAACCTTCATGCGGAAATTTTTCTTTAGGGTAAAATTGAGTTCGTTTTTCAACGTCATACACAAACATGTCTTCTTCATCCGTTGTATATTCTATTTGGTTTCAGGATGTTGAGCCCTTTTAATATCTATTTCAGTTTTAGTAGTTCTTTTTTTCCCTTTTCTTAGTTTTCTTTGTTTTTTTAATTTTGTGATATTGTTGGTCAGAAGGAGGGTTTAATACCGGAACTGGATGAGGAAGGGACATGGTTGATGAAATTTAATAGGGGTAAAATATTATTTGTGGTGGAAAGGGGTACCAGATACAGGAATAGGGGGGAGGTTTAAGGTTTTCATTCTGTTGCAGAGGTGGATGGCAAAAAATTCTCTTGGGTAGAAGATGATGTGGATATAACAGGAGTGGTTTTTAAAAATATTTGTTTTTGGGGGTTGTTTTTAGTGGGTTGAAGTAACTTAAAAGGGGACATTTTTCTTTCGTTATATTTTCATCTGTTTGAGTGAAATTGTTTTTTAAAAGAGGTTTGGGGGGACGTAAATTTAGAAGGTTTGGGGGCTATTAATTTCGGGGTTCTGAATGAAATATTTCTTTTGTTTTAATTTTGGATTTCTTTTTTTGTTTTTTCCCTTTTGGGATAATTTTGAGTCTGATGAATGGGACTGGGAGAAATTAACGCATTTTGGTTCTAGAGTACAATCTGTGGAAGAATGTCCAACGGATGCACATCTAGAACATGTTAATTGACCGCGGCAGGAAGTTTGAGAGTGTCCGAACCTCTGTCATTTGAAACAGCGCAGAGGGTTCGGTATGTAGGGACGGATTTTACAATTTAAATAACCGGCCTTTATTGTGTTTGGTAGTTTAGGATTATTAAATGTTAAAATTAAATGTTTGGTGGGAATAATATTAGAGTCTTTTTTTATTGTGATTCTCCTGACCTGAGTTACACCCTGATCTGAAAATCCCTCAAGGATTTCTGATTCAGTAGTGCTCATCAAGTCAGGTTCTGAAATGACACCTCTGGAAGAGTTAAGAGATTTGTGCGGAGTTATACTTAACGACGAGTTTAAAAAGGTTTTAGCAAGAAGGAATGATTTTGTTTGAAGAGCAGAGTTTGTTTCAATAAGTAGATCCCCGGAGCGCAATCGTTTTACTGATTTCGGTTCTCCACCTATTCCAGTGGTGCTTTATGAATGGCAAATGGCGATTTTTATGCATATTATTGTTTGGCAAGGATAAAATTAAAAATCGTGAATTTTAACGTTTCATCGACGTTAGGTGTGTTGGGTAATACGAGGCCTTTTACCCGGGCACAGCAGTATTGGATCCCATAACAACGCGTATACCACTTCATCCTGGCGTGCCTCCACCCACCACGGAGTCCAACAAGGAGCAGTGTGCCGGTCAACTGGCCAAAAACCGAGGCACGGCGCTTACCTGGAGTACACCAGGGCATATAGTGATACAGTCAGAGGGGTGAGATCCAACAGGTAAGCCCGACACCCCTTATCTGCAGCACTAACCTACAGCAGTGTCTCTTCGGGGGATACCGAAGAGAGGTACTACTACCAGCCGATTGACAGGAGCGGGCTCACTCCTTGCCACCCGTCTACAGGCAGCGTGGGCCAAAGGGAACGCAGAGGTATCCTAGGCCACTAATCTCCTCACATACTGGAGAAGCGTGGGCAAAGGGAACGCAAGGATCCCAGAACACCATTTTCCCCTTGCGGGACGCACACGGCAAACATGGGTCGGAAAACCAGCGTTGTTGATCCGAAAACAAATAAAAGTAACATAGTAGAAGTAGTAAAAATAAATATACGAAAGAAACTAAATTAACGCAATATAAAATGTGAAACTTCATAATATGTTAGTAGTAAAACGTAAGTTTTTTCATCAGAAAAAAACAAAATTTGAACAAACGTTCATTTTTCACACTATAGGTCTGTGGTCACAGACGGGAAAGGAAGAAAAGAAGGGAAATTTGAATGTGTAAAGAAGAAGGGCCGAAAATAGAGAAAGATCACTAGGGTACCCTGGGTTCGTGAAGCCCATGTTTACCAGACAGTAAACCCCTTAGGAGGAGGAAAGAAAGATCACTGGGGCACCTCGGGAGCGTGAAACCCGTACTCACCTAAAGAGGTGAGCCTGAGGGGACGGCAGTTTGTAACTGTCGTTCAATCGTACGCATATCGAGCCTTCACAACTAATCTGCAGAGTCATCAGCATAAAAGAAGCCTGTAGGGCGATATTAAAATATTTAGATGGGTGAAATATGACCAAATAAAATGGGTGACACTCAGAATGCTTCCTGAGGAACTCCTCATCTTGCAAAAAAGAGGTGAGAGAGTGCCACCTAAATGAACTTTAAAAGTGCGTAAATTAAAAATTTTTGAATGAAAATTGGTAGAAATTTCCACGAAGACCAAAGTTAAAAAAGTGTGGAGTATTCCACTTAGCGCCAAGTACGGTCGTATGCCTTTTTCGATATCAAAGAAAATAGAAACAAAGATGATTCCTCCGGACAAACGCATTTTCTAATTTTATTTTCAAGAACGATAATGTTGTCGAGGTGGATCTTCCCCATACGAAGCCACTCTGAAACAGAAGGAATGTATCGATTCTTTTCAAGCTGATAAGCAAGCAATTGACCATACGTACTATTGTCTTACAAAGGCGGTTCGTGAGTGCTATCGGCCGATGCTCAGGAGTTTTTGGTTCCTTTCAGGTTTTAGAATAGGAATCCTATGGCTTCTTGTCATTGGTAGGATACACCTGCTCCTCCATATTCGGTTGAATAGATAAAGGAAGCTTACTAGTGAATCCTCGTTCAAGGCGAAGCTTAATTCATAGGATATTCCATCAGGACTGGACTAGTATTATGGGCTGATGACGAGGCCTCTTCAATTCCCACATGTCAAAGTCACGGTTGGCAGGGTGAGAGGTTGTCGGCACACATTGTGTGAAGTTCATAGGTGTCCGCTCCTAAACGATTCTTAGTCACCTGAAATGCAGGGGCGATCGGTGAGGTAAGTGAAGTGTGGTTTATGGCGCAGAACCAAATCTGGCTATACTGCGCCAAACATGACCAAATATTAAAACATTTGATAAAATGTGTAAAATATTGACGGCACAGTTTTTAAAAGTTAAATTTAAAATCACGCATAAAGACTCGTTTTTCAAGTAAAAAAGGCAAACAAGTCAGACGAATCTAAAAGTAAAGCATTAAGACTGAGTGAAAAAATTTTTAGTTTAAAAACTTAAGCGGTTCATTAAAATTAATTCCTACTTTTTTTCTGAAACGTGTCAGGTTAACTCGCGTAAAATTTGTCAGGATTGTTTTATAATATTCAGAAATGGAGGGAATTTATCCGTAGGATCTGGCTCAAGTTCTTCCTCCACGTCATACATAAGCATGTCTTCGTCATCAGTGGTATATTCAGGAGGTGCTGGCTTTCTGGGTTTATGTGTGGAGCCATTTTTATTTCAATTTCACCAGTTTCTGTACTTTTGGGCGCTTTCTTCTATTTCTTGAATTTCGTTTTTTACGCTTTTGGAATTTCTGATGCATTCGAATGTTCACTATTGGATGTAGTAGGGACGAACTCTGGTAAGGGAACTAATGGTTGAATTTCATAAAAGTGCAGTAAATTTATTAGATATTGTAGAAAGGCGGGTTTCAGTTTGTGACATATATGCATCTGTCGATAGCTTTATGTCTTGAAATTCTCCACTTGTAAGTTAGAGGTGTGGGATTATCGGATATGAGACATTCTATAATTCTTATATGACCTTTATTAAGAATTTGCTTAAATACTTATATAACGAACAAACTTATATTAAGTGAGGAATAAACCAAGTATGCAAATTTAATTAAAGTCAGATCGCGCAATTGAATCACTTATCAATATAACTAATTAGATCCTCCTAATCTCAATTCAATAATTTACTAGCGTTCAGAATATAATCCTCCTACCTTGGTTGAAGGCTCAACGATACTGATACGTTCAGGTAGACTTATATTGCTCGTGTGCAATAGTTGCTCCTTGTATATATATATTAGCGAGGGTGGGCGTCTCAAAGTGATTCCTGTGTAGGTCGTCTAAACACACTTCCAACTGTTTCACACTAAGTTTTTCTCTAAGATTGCCCATCCCTTCTCACTAAACTTTCTATCCTTTTAAAGGATATCTTATTTGCATTGTTGCTTCGTTTTTTTCCTCTTGGAATTGGGTTGGAAAAGTTTTGCCATTAATCGTGGCCGTCAAAGAACGTAGGAGTTATGTTAGAAGAAGAACGCGAGAGATGTCACAAGTTTCTAAAGATGTATTTGTAGTGGAAAGTGAGTTGGATGAGGAAGCGGATATTACGGATGAAGATGGTTCAATTGGGGTGATCATTTTATTGGTTGCAGTAACCATGGCATCAGACACAGGAGTTGGTGGCTGAGGCTGTGACACTGCTGCTGCAATTAAAGATGTGGAAGGCAGTAGTTGTGCTTGAGTTGAAGAGGAGGATTAAGAAATAGCAGTTGTGGATATTAATGTATTTGTTTTAGGGATGGATAAAAGTGGCTGGAAAAATTTTAATGGTGGACATTTTATTTTTGTGACATTTTCATCTGTTTGGGTGTAATTGTTTACAATTGAGGGTTTGCTTAGCCTAGGCATAGGTTTAGATAACTGTGGCACTATTAGTTTTCGGGCTTCTACATATGATATATTTTTATTAGTGTTGATTTCCTGAATTTGCTTTTCGTTTTTCCATTTTGGGCAGAGTTTTGAATCGGTGGAATGGGCTTGAGAGCAGTTAATACATTTCAGCTCTAGAATGCAATCTGTGGAAGCATGTCCAACAGATGCACATCAAGAGCAAGTAAGTTGACCGTGGCAGGATGTTTGTGAGTGTCCGAACCTCTGGCATTTGAAACAGCGCAGAGGGTTCGGTATGTAGGGACGAATCTTACAGTTTAAGTAACCTGCTTTTATTATTGTAGAAGGAAGTTTGGGGCTATTAAATGTTAGTATTATTAAAATGTTTTTGTAGGAATTATTGTATTATCTTTTTATAGTAATTGTTCTGACCTGAATCACACACCCTAGTCAGAGAACCCATCAAGTTTCCACTTCAGGAGTGTTCAACAAGTCGGGTTCAGAAATGACACCACAGGAAGTATTAAGTGATTTGTGAGGACTTATTGTTAATGGAGAATCAAGAAAAGATTTGGCTTAAAAATAACTTCGTTTGGAGAGCAGAGCTTGTTTCAATTAATAAATCACCGGATCTTAAACGTTTTACTGACTTGGGTTCGCCACCTGTTCAGTGGTACTTTGTGAATAGCAAATGGCGATTTTTTACTCATATCATTGTTTGGCAAGAATAAAATTAAAAATCGTGAATTTTTAGCAATTTCATCGACGTTAGGTTTGTTGGGTAAAATAAGTCCTTTACCCGGGCACAGCTGCATTGGATCCATAAATACGCGTATATAACTTCATCCTGGCGTGCCTCCACCCACCACGGGTGTAACAAAGGAAGGCAGTGTGCCCGGTCATCTGGCCAAAAACCAGGCACGGCGCTTGCAGAGTACCCAGAATATGTGTAATACAGTCAGGGTGAGGATCCAGCGAGTAAACCCGCCACTCCTTATCTGCAGCACTAACCCTATAGCAGTGTCTCTTCGGGGACACCGAAGAGAGGTACTACCAGCCGATTGACAGGAGCGGGCTCACTCCTGCCACCGTCTACAGTGTGAAGCGTGGGCCAAAGGGAACGCGGTATCCCTAGGCCACTAATCTCCTCCATACTGGAGAAGCTTGAGCATAGGAAACGCAAAGGATCTCCAGAACACCATTTTCCTCCTTACGGGACGCCGCACACGGCAGCCATGCGGGTTGAAAAACCAACGGTGTTAATCGAAAACAAATAAAGCAACATGATCAAAATATTTAATGAAATATACGAAAAAGGAACTAAACTAACACAATACAAAATGTAAACCAAAATATGTTAGTAATAAAAAGAAAGTTTTTTCAATAGAAAAAAACACAATTTGATTTAACATAGGTCTTGTGGTCTAGACGGGGAAAAGAAAAGGAAATTTGAATGGCAGAAAAGAAGGGCCGAAAATAAGAGAAGGATCACTAGGGTACCCTGGCTTCTGGTGACCCATGTTTACCAAAGACCAGTAAACTCCTTATTAAAAGGAAAGATCACTAGGGCACCTCGGGGGCGTTATACCCGTACTCACTAAAGAAGGTGAGCGCAGGGAGCTATATGAATCGAACTGTACACCAGCAAAAGTTTGGCCACATTGACGAGTGACGAATAAAAAAGCAGTCAATGTTTCCAATATCGGAATGGTAAACTCCCGATAAAGGCCATTCGCTGCTTTGACCCTTTCTCCATAACTGTTGGCTAGTAGTTGATGTGATTGAAGATACATACTTGATCCAAGATTCTCTCTAGCATTGACGATGTATTCTGCGAGCTAACGCTTTTGCACGTTTGAACACTATGAGATTATCAGTGGTGGGGTACCTCCTGAAAATACCCCATTTCTCCTCCTTTGTTCCTTTTTAGCTTGTTGGCAGGCTGAATTCCGCCATAGTTTGCACAGCTTTCGAAGGGAGTTTGAAGTCTTAGGAATTGTGCATCGGCAGCATTCTAATTGCTTCCAGTGACGTTTAAAACTTCACATCATTAACAGTCATGTGAACCATTATGCCAGTTTATTACTGCTAGCCGTGTGGTTATCCCGGTCTGCGCGCGATTAAAATGATATCTGAGAGGGGCTATTTCGTACCCCGCACCATTAACATGCGGGGCTTAGGAGGGAAGTGATCACTGTTGTATGTGAATCTTGATCTACCTCAAGTCAACAACGGTAGCGAACTTGGCGAACAAATAACAAAGGTCGGGGGTGAAATGTCTCGTGGGTGCATGGAAATAAGTTTTCTCGTCGTTGTTAAGAGACGAGACGGTGATCGAGAATCAACTGTTCGATCTGTCGCCTGCAGTTGTTATCATCATGCCCCATAGAGGACTGTGACCGTTAAGTGGTGAGTGAGGTGAGTGAATGTGGGGTTTTCTGGCGCAAGAGCCAATTCTGGCTATACTGCGCCAAACATTTATAGAAATTTAAAATATTTTTATAAAAATATTTAAATATAATGATAATACAGTTTTAAAAAGTTAAAATTCCAATCACATTAAACCGTTTTCAAATAAATAAAAGAAAATTTGAGGGTGAGAGTTGCCCCACCAAGTCGAGCTACATATATTAAATTAAAACAATTGAAAAATAAGAATGGAACATGTTAGTTTAAAACAAAGTCAGGCAATACATGTTAAAAATATATATATATATATTTAGCTTTTATTTGTCCTGAATCGGGTTGGTGTTAACTTGCGTATATATGCTTGAGGATCGTTTAAAACATTTTTTGACTTCTTGAATTTATCCAGAGGATCTGGCTCAAGTTTTTCCTCTACGTCATAGACAATCATGTCTTCGTCATCAGTAGTATATTCTTGAGGTGCTTTGGCTTTCTGGGTTTATGTGGAGTTATTTTTATTTCTAGCTTCTGGTTTTATTTTTGGGCGTTTTCTTCTATTTCATTTCGTTGGGATGTGTTAGATGTTCCTTATTGGATGTAGCTGTAGATTCTGATAGCGGAAACTGATGATTGAACATCAGTTGATACAGAGGTTACATGACGTCTCTCGCGTCCTTCTTAACATAACTCTATGTTCTTTGACGATACGATTAATGGCAAAAACACCTTTCAACCCAATACCAGAAGATAAACGAATGCAACATGTAAATGAGATATACTTTAAAGGATAGAAGCTTTTGATGATAAGATATAGCGCGGCAAGTTTAGAGATAACGAATTATTGGAATGCAGATCAAGAGTTAACTTGATCCCGATAGTTTTGGAAGGAATAGAAGTTTCTATATATATAAAGAAGTTGGAATCGTCGTATATAAAAAGTGAATTTATAGATATCTCTCTTTAGGTGAAGGAAAGGGGAATCTGCAAAAGGAAATATTTGATATAGGTAGTTAGTTGAATCGGATTATTTATCATAATTAAAGATAAAGGATCTGAATTGCGTGATCTGACTTAAATACAAGGTTTAATTGGGTGGTAACTCTCACTTTAATTAAAGTTGTCAAATTAAGAGATTAAGTAATATAAGTTATTCTTAATAAAAGTTGTATTAAGAACAACTATGTCTCATCATTTTGATAATCCCACACCTCTGGCTACACTTGGAACCCGGAACGGCATAGTCATCACAGGATGGCTATGTCACCAATAACACTGAACGTGTATAATTCTGGGTTAGGTAATGTAGGTGGAAGTACTGTTCTACCTGAAATGTGTACTTTTCAGGGTCAGAAGAAGAACGTGCAGGTTATCGAGTCTATTGAAATAACATACAGTTACTTGAAATCCCAAATGTCTGTCGTATTAACTTACTTAAGAATCATCTCAGGGAAGGGCTCAAGATTGGTATTCGATGTGTTTGGATCGTTGTTAGTGCAAAATACAGCCACGGATTTTGCTGGCTCAAGGCTGAATTAGCGAGGCTTTTCCCGCGGTCAAAATAAGAAAAAGAACTACGATCACCAATTCTACACGCATCCCAGCAGGAAAATCAGGATCCTACTGATTTAAACATAGATTACTAAATAGAAGAAGTTTAGAATTAGGAATGTCCCAAGCAGAGTTATTGGATCATATTTTAGTTCGACTCGAACCACAGATCCAAGATTATGTGGAAGTGAGAAATCCACAAAACACGATACAACTTTTGGAGTCTTAGCTAAATTCGAAGAGATTCTTGCAAATTAAAAAGGGGTTATCAGAACGATAATATAGAAAGAAGACGAGGTCAAAATGCGCATAGGATGCCTAATTTTTGATGCTAATGGTAGAAACTGGAGGAATTCTGGAAATAAGACGAAGACCAAATAACGGTAGAAATGATTTTTACACGAGAATAGCCGTCAAAGTAACAGGGGTTCGAGGAGGGAATAGATTTCAGAATAATGATCAAGATTCAACAACAGGGGTTACTCATTTCGAAATGAGCGAAATGATAATTTTAATAGAGGGAACCAATAATATTAATAAAAGAACGTTTGTCATCCGGTACTATTTCTAGAGATAGAAAAAAAAAAGCAGAAAGAGAATCAACTGAAGTTCCATATGAAAAGAACTACAACTTTAAAGGCCACGACGGAGAACAGAAAGAACCCCGACCAGCCAAGGAGACAACAGGGAAGTCAAGGAAGCAACGACAAAGGAGATTACAAACCCTACAACAAGCAAAACAAGAAATTCCAGTACAACCGAGGAAAGAAGAGTGGTAGCACCTCATCGTTGGATGTTATGGTTGGAGAACCCATATAAAAATCAGGTTGTATTGCATTTTTATGATCTTCAATGATGGTCGGAAGAATTATTGCAAGAAGGAAGTCTCGGGCGGTGCTTAAAAAGTTATAAGCCAAGTCAAACACTACAATGAGTGTTTATTTAATTTTGGAACTTTTGACTTGTTAAAATTTTTTCTGGCGAAACATTTGTAATCACATTTGTTTGCTTCCGTGTGTATGACTTCGTGAGATGCGAAAATTCCTTTGGTTATTTGTTATAATAGTTTATTGAAAAATGTTTGTATTGTATAACTAATAATATATATATATATGTTGTTGTGTTATTTACGTATTATGAGGCATCTGGTTCAGGGAAACGCGGCGTAGTCAGGGCACTAACAATAATAATAACGGCGCTGCGCGGCTCATTGGGAGTTTTTGGAACCAGATGTGGGGATGGAGATGAAAATTTATTGTGATATATAAATAATATATAATAATTGTGAAATTGATTGATATTATGGAAATAGAGACTCAAAGTTTTCTATTTCAGGAGACTTTTAACCCTGAAAATCCTGAAAATTATGAAAATTATAGCTTCAACAGAAAGGGAGTGGAAGTTCCAGCTCCATATGCAGTGTTAGATGCAAAAGGTGGTCTGCGCACCCAGAATATTTTTAGAAAATTTAAGTGTATAGATATTTTAAGTAATTGGATGTTAAAAGTGAGAGTGGGCATAAATTAAGCAGTAATTATTAATGTTGGCCTAGTTATTCGGAGTAAAATTTGTGTCATGAATATTAAATTTAATTCTAAGATTAATAAAAATTAAAGTCCAAGATAAATATTGGAAATTATAAAAGTTAAAATGAGATTTAAGATTAAAATTTAAATAAAACTCAGAAAGCGAAATTTAGAAATAGAGATTTAGACACGTAATTTATTAGGGGCATTGAGGAGAACCCTTAAGTAAATCGTTTTTCTTCTTGGAGGTTTGTGACGTCTCTCGCGTCCTTCTGCTAACACATAACCTATGTTCTTTGACGGCCACGATTAATGTAAAACACTTTCAACCCAATACCAAGAAGATAAACAGATGCAACATGTAAATGGGAATATACTTTAAAAAGGATAAGCTTTGATGATAAGATATGGCATGACAAGTTTAGAGATAGCTTAGTGTGGAATCTTGCAGATCAAGAGTTAACTTGATCCGATAGTTTTGGAAGGAATAGAAGTCCTATATAAAAGTTGGAATCGTCGTATATATAAAAGTGAATTTATAGATATCTCTCTTTTAGGTGAAGGAAGGAGAGATCTGCAAAAGGTAATATTTAGAAATATAGGTAGTTAGTTGAATCGGATTATTTATCATAATTAAGATAAAGGATCTAGTTGCGTGATCTGACTTAAATACAAGGTTTAATTGGGTGTTAACTCTCACTTTAATTAAAGTTGTCAAATTAGAATTAAGTAATATAAGTTATTCTTAGCAAAGTTGTATTAAGAACTTACTATATGCTCATCATTTTGATAATCCCACACCTCTAGCTTACACGCGGAACCGGAACGACAGTCATCACAGGATGGCTATGTCGCAGAGTCTTAGTACATTAGAAGTTGTAAGAACTGGGGGGTATTTCAGTTGGTAACGATGAAGCGGAAGTATTTAAGGTTATTGCTAGGGGAAGTAGTAGTAGGTTGAGGGTCTGAGGTTAGTAGCTGCTATTGAGGGTGGACGGCAAAGAGCCGCGCGGGTGAAGACGATGTTGTGGTAACAGCAGGGTAGATTGTGATATATCTGGTTTCGGGAGATGAAAGTGGATTGCAATAATTTTAAAGGTGGACATTCTATTTTAGTGATATTTTCATCCTGTCTGCGTAGCAAGATACCGGCGAAGATTGCTTAGCCTGAGCATATGTCTGGGAATATCTGAGGGTAGTAATTTTTCTAGCTTCTAAATAAGAAATATTTTGTTTGTTTGATTTCCTGTATTTGTTTTCTATTTTCCATTTGGGACATAATTTAGAATCTGCAGAGTGAGGCGATGAACAATTAATACATTTTGGTTCTAAGCGCTGCAATCCATTGGAAGAATGCCCAATGGATGCACATCTAGAACATGTTAATTGACCGCGCGACAGGAAGTTTGGGGAATTGTGACCGAACCTCTGGCATTTAAAACAGCGCAGAGGATTCGGAATATATGTGCGTATCTTACAATTCAGGTATCCATTTTAATTGTTGTGGGCAATTTAGGAGTATTAAAAGTTAATATTAAATGTTTTGTCGGAATAATTGTTGAATCCTTTTTTATTGTTATTCTTCTTACCTGAATAACACCCTGACCAGAAAAATCCATCAAGGATTTCCGCATCAGGGTTGTCAACAAATCAGGCTCGGAAATGACACCACGACAAGTGTTTGTAGTGATTTATGAGGAGATATGTTTACTGTTGAATCAAGAAAAAGTTTTCGCGAGAGAAAAAGACTTTGTTTGTAGGAGCGAATATAGTTTCGATAAAGAAGATCCCGGAACGTAAGCGTTTCACAGATTTCGGTTCACCTCCTATTCCAATCAAGAGCTTTTGAATGGCAAAATGGCGATTTCAAGAACATGGCATTGTTAGGTAAAAGATAAAACTAAAAATCATGCATGTGGCAGTTTCGTCTATGTTAATTTTGGGTAAATTAAGGCCTTTACCCGGGCTTTAACAGCTTCAGGATCCATAATAACGCGTACACCACTTCGTCTGGCGTGTCTCCACCCACCACGAAAGGTCCAATAAAGGGAGGCAGTGTTACTTACGGTCATCTGGCAAAAATCAGGCGCGGCGCTTGCAGAGTACGCAGAAGATGGTGATACGAGTCAGGGTGTGAGGATCCAGCGGGTAAACCCGACGCACTTATCTGCAGCACTAACCCTACAGCAGTGTCTCTTCGGGGATACCGAAGAGAGGTACTACCAGCCGATTGACGAGGAGCGGGCTCACTCCTGCCACTTACCGTCTACAGTGAAGCGTGGGCCAAAGGGAACGCAGAGGTATCCTAGGCCACTAACCTCCCCATACTGGAGAAGCGTGGGCAAAGGGAACGCAAAAGGATCCCAGAACACCATTTTTTCCCCTTACGGGACGCCGCACACGGCAAACATGTGCGGAGTCCGGAAGGCAACGTTGTTAGTTGAAAACAAATAAGAAACATATTCAAAGTATTTAAAGAAATATACGAAAAAGGAACTAAACTAACTCAATACAAAATGTAAACCATAATATGTTAGTAATAAAAGAAAAGTTTTTTCAATAGAAAAAACAAATTTTTGAACAAAAGTTCATTTTGTAAAAGATTGGTCTGTGAGATGCTTGACGGGAAAAGAAGAAAAGGGAAATTTGAATATGGCAGAAGAAGGGCCGAAAATAGAAAAGATCACTAGGGTACCCTGGGTTCGTGAAGCCATGTTTACCAAGACAGTAAACCCCTTAGGAGGAAAAGATCACTACCAAGGCCTAAAGGCGTGAAACCGTACTCACCTAAAGAGGTGGAGCCCCTGAGGGCTGTGACCGTTAAAGTCACCGGTAAAATAAAGGAGCTGGCAATTAATTGACTGACTAATTGATTCAAATATACTTGTGGCTGTATCACTGGGTGGTAAAATAAACAGAGCAGACTGTGGCTAAGAATGGATATGAATCCGTACAGCCACAGCCTGTAAAGATATTGTTACCCAGTGTGACATTTATTACTGGGATACACATTTGACGTGAGAAGAGGCATACACCTCCAGTTGGAGATACATCGCCATCTACATCCCGTCGTACCTGGTGCAACCACGCACTCGCATTGTCATGGTGCTCTTCAGAAAATCCTCTTAAGAGCAACACATGCGGGCTTGTACGTGGATATGATGGATTTAAGATCATCGAGTCTAGTCCTCAAACCACGGCAGTTCCAGGAAATGACGGAGGCCATTATTGCACCGCACTCGCTCCTCCTACGGGCCTAGAAGTCGAAAGGAGCCTGTTGGTAATCCATGAGAGAGCTTCGTCTTCCTCGGAGAAATCTCCGGTCGCATATCTTCTTCAATTTTCGGGTGGGGAATCTCGATGGTTTCTTCAGGATCATGATATCGTTGGTCTTTGATCCGTTGACGAGCCCTCCGGCTCTTTTGAGATTTTTGGAGGAAATCGGTCTCTGTCCTTTTAAGTACTATTTTTTGGCCAGAGGTGGTGATTTACTTGTTGGCTTAGCAATCACCTTTTTTAATTGGTGATTGCTTTTGTTTGTAATCACCTCCGGTTTAGTGGGTGTCACCGTATTCGTGTCGTTATCTTTTCCCCAATTATATTGTACTGCTTTATCTGAAGTACTCTTACGGGCAGCACTAGCATAGCTTTTACCGGAGACAAGCGTGTGTGACAAAACAACACGCCGTGCCTCTGGGTAGGAAATTTTTCTTTTATTTTTACAGCTGTAATTTCTTTTTCTTTAATCTATACTGGACAGGAGCGTGAATATGCCAGATGTTCACCTTTACAATTAAAACATTGCTCCTTCTTAGTGCAATCTGAACTTTCGTGGCCCGATTCCCCGCAACGAGGGCAGGTAGGTTGGCCCCGACAGACATTTTTCGAGTGGCCGTATCGTTGGCACTGAACTCAGTGCAGCGGATTTGGCATGTACGGTCGAACTGGGCATCTAATATAGGCCATTTTTACGGTCTGTGGGAGGTCAGGCGTAGAAAAGGTCAGGGTGAGGTGTTTGGTGTTCAGCACCTGTCTATCCTGCCTTATCGTTGTCCGTCTGACATCATAGACTTTTTGAGCCTTCATGTTTTCTTTGATTTCCTCAGTCGACACGTTTAAAAAATCTGCTGGCGAAATTACGCCACGCGAAAAATTCAAATTGCTATGAGGAGCCACGGTAATGTCTAAGTGAGCAAGCTTTTGTAGTTTAATAAGGGCTGTCGCCAGTTTCTCTGATGACACTTCGAGGAACAAATCCCCGGAGCGCATCTTACGAATAGACTTGACTTCCCCTATACTACCAGTTATAGCTTTCTCAATTAGGAAAGGTGAAACGTTAGTAAAGGTCTTAGGAGTCTTAATAATAAAAAAACGAAAAGAGTCTGAAAATTCGATTATTCGGTGCTCCACTGAAGGAGATTTTCTACTGGGTTCCATGAGTATTTTTTGCTGTTCACCCCAGTACGCCTCCACCCACCACACGGAGTCCAACAGGGAGGTAGCCCGCCCGGTCATCTGACATGCGTCGAGGCACGGCACTTACCTCAGGTGCTTTGTTAGTATTACAGGTTCGGGATGTGATCCGCCAGTTCATCCAGGGCACCTAACTGTAATACTAACCCTAAAGCAACCGTCTTTGGTATTCCAAAAGAACCCGTATTGGAATCCTCAGAACTAATCACCAGCCGATTGACAGGAGCGGGCTCACTCCTGCCTCCCGTCTATGGAGAAGCATGGGCCGAAGGGCACGCACCAGGAACCCCAGACTCCACTTTCCCCCAGTACGGGTCGCCGCACACAGCAAACATGCGGGTCAGACTCAAAATCCAGTCTGGACAATTATAAAATAGAAAGTAAATTACTTTTTGTTTAAATACCCCAAATAAATAAACCTAAATTAAAATAGTAGAAAATAATTAAACTTAAAAATACCCAAATAAAATTAACCACAAAACAACCCCTAACTGAACTAAATATAACATTAAATATTGACCTGTATCTTAAACACTAACCAAGCAAAATATTTTTTTGGTTTTTCTTTCTTTTCAAAAGTCACTCGGGTACCTCGGGGATGTGGCCCCTCGTACTCACCCGAAGGTGAGCCCCTGAGAGAAAAAAGGAAAAATTAGGTGACAAGAAGTAGGGTCGAAAATAGAGAAGGATCACTAGGGCACCCCGGGTTCGTGAAGCCCGTGTTTACCAAATAGAGTAAACCCCTTGGGAAAAGGAAAAGATCACTAGGGTACCTCGGGATTGTGGCACCCGTACTCACCTAAAGAAGGTGAGCCCCCTGAGGGGATTAACACTGGAAAAATAGTGCGGCTTATATCAGGTATTTTATGACATGTTTATATATAGAAGATAATATAAAAAGAGTGTTTGAATGCCTTTTATATGCAAAAATAACCATTCCATTTTAATTATTAGCATAAATAAGAAATTTCAGAAAATAGCACTTGCTGTATTATTGGTATAGAAAAATTTTCATTAAGTTTGAAAGATTAATTCTTAATTTTTTTACGTGAAACTGTAACCGTGATCGTTCTTGTACTGAGGCAAAGAAATAAGAATATCTTCGATAGCTCTTAATTGTGAAAGGAATGAAAAATTTTACTTTATGTAAAACTTTATTGAAATATAAAAGAATATTGTTACGAATTTTGTGTAAATAATTCGTATTTGGATGTATAATGCATGTTTCGTCAATATTTGAGTGGACTGTAAACTGGTAAGAATAAAAAATCACCAAACTTTCGCAACGCTAAGCCTACTTTATTTGTGCACCCGCTTTCGTCGGGGTACAGCCTGATTAAATCTACTTTTACAAATTTTTGACAGATGGCGCTACAGTGCGCTGATGACGTAACTTTATTCCGCCCGGCACGTTGAAATATACAATATTTCCAAAAATATACTTAAAAATACAAGTTTATAAGTTTACAAATGTATAAATGAATTAGTACAAATAAATACAATATTCTAAAATAAGAAAAATACAATATTCAAAAAATAGAAAAATGCAATATTCTACCAAGATATAATATACATCATATTACAATTTAATTTACATGATTATCTTCTATTGGTAAGAGACATATTTTTGAGATAGGAACGTGGTAGAGAATCCCAGTGGCAGTTTTCAGTTTAACGACTCTGTTACAAGTAGTTCATTAATAACCTCAAGATTCTTGCCATTGCCCATTTGCAGGGGCAAATCGTTTTCCTTTAATAGCACTAAGCGGCCTATGGCAACATTATTTTCTCAAACTGCCACTTGTTTCTCTGCTGTAAATGAATTAAGATAATCATTTTTTCCAGCGTTTCAAATAGTTTGCACATCTATTTCTGGTTTTGTATTTTTGGGCGTTTTCTTCTATTTCTTGAATTTCGTTGGAATGTGTTAAGATATTCATATTGGATGCGCTGTAGATTCTGATATGAAGGCTTGGTAGATTGAACATCAGTTGATAAATTAACAAATTTATTATAAGTTGTAGAACTACAGGGGTATTTCAGTTGGTAACGATGAAGTGGAAGTATTTAGGTTATTGCTAGGGGGAAGTAGTAGTAGGTTGAGGGTCTGAGTTAGTAGCTGCTATTGAAGAGGTGGACGGCAAGAGCTGGGCTTGTGTTGAGGATGATGATCTGGAAATATTAGGAGTGGATTCTAATACTGTTGGTCTTGGCTTGGATGAAAGTGGTTCAAGTAATTTTAGGGTGGACATTTTATTTTGTTATATTTTCATCTGTTTGTACAATTATTTGAAGTAGAAGATTTGAGTAGCTTGAGCGTAAGTTTGAAGATAACTGTGGGGCTATTAATTTACGTGCTTCTGGGTAAATATTTTTATTTGTTTTATTTCCTGTATCTGCTTTTTCTATTTTCCACTTCGGGCATAATTTTGAATCGGATGGATGGGACTGGGTACAATTAATACATTTGGCTCCGAGTACAATCCGTGGAAGAATGCCCAACGGATGCACATCTAGAGCATGTTAACTTGACCGCGGCAAGAGGTTTGGGAGTGACCGTACCTCTGGCATAAAACAGCACCAGAGGGTTCGGTACATGTATGGGCGTATTTTACACAGTTGAGGTAGCCAGCGCTTTTATTGTTGTCAGTAAGTTTGGGCTATTGAAAGTTAAAATTAAGTGTTTAGTTGGAATAAGTGTTGAGTCTTTTTTAGTGTGATTCTTCTGACCTGAATAACACACCCTGATTGGAGAATCCTCAAGATTTCCGTATCAGGAGTGGTCAACAGGTCGGAGTTCGAAATAACACCACGACAGGAATTCAGGGTTTATGCGGACTTATTGTTACTGGATTTCATTAGAAATGATTTCGCGAGAAGAAATGACTTTGTTTGTAACGCGGACGTAGTTTCTATTAGGAGATCTCCGGATCGTAAACGTTTTACTGACTTAGGTTCGCCACCTATCCCAGTGGTGCTTTATGAATGGCAAATGGCGATTTTTATGCATATTATTGTTTGGCAAGGATAAAATTAAAAATCGTGAATTTTAACGTTTCATCGACGTTAGGTGTGTTGGGTAATACGAGGCCTTTTACCCGGGCACAGCAGTATTGGATCCCATAACAACGCGTATACCACTTCATCCTGGCGTGCCTCCACCCACCACGGAGTCCAACAAGGAGCAGTGTGCCGGTCAACTGGCCAAAAACCGAGGCACGGCGCTTACCTGGAGTACACCAGGGCATATAGTGATACAGTCAGAGGGGTGAGATCCAACAGGTAAGCCCGACACCCCTTATCTGCAGCACTAACCTACAGCAGTGTCTCTTCGGGGGATACCGAAGAGAGGTACTACTACCAGCCGATTGACAGGAGCGGGCTCACTCCTTGCCACCCGTCTACAGGCAGCGTGGGCCAAAGGGAACGCAGAGGTATCCTAGGCCACTAATCTCCTCACATACTGGAGAAGCGTGGGCAAAGGGAACGCAAGGATCCCAGAACACCATTTTCCCCTTGCGGGACGCACACGGCAAACATGGGTCGGAAAACCAGCGTTGTTGATCCGAAAACAAATAAAAGTAACATAGTAGAAGTAGTAAAAATAAATATACGAAAGAAACTAAATTAACGCAATATAAAATGTGAAACTTCATAATATGTTAGTAGTAAAACGTAAGTTTTTTCATCAGAAAAAAACAAAATTTGAACAAACGTTCATTTTTCACACTATAGGTCTGTGGTCACAGACGGGAAAGGAAGAAAAGAAGGGAAATTTGAATGTGTAAAGAAGAAGGGCCGAAAATAGAGAAAGATCACTAGGGTACCCTGGGTTCGTGAAGCCCATGTTTACCAGACAGTAAACCCCTTAGGAGGAGGAAAGAAAGATCACTGGGGCACCTCGGGAGCGTGAAACCCGTACTCACCTAAAGAGGTGAGCCTGAGGGGACGGCAGTTTGTAACTGTCGTTCAATCGTACGCATATCGAGCCTTCACAACTAATCTGCAGAGTCATCAGCATAAAAGAAGCCTGTAGGGCGATATTAAAATATTTAGATGGGTGAAATATGACCAAATAAAATGGGTGACACTCAGAATGCTTCCTGAGGAACTCCTCATCTTGCAAAAAAGAGGTGAGAGAGTGCCACCTAAATGAACTTTAAAAGTGCGTAAATTAAAAATTTTTGAATGAAAATTGGTAGAAATTTCCACGAAGACCAAAGTTAAAAAAGTGTGGAGTATTCCACTTAGCGCCAAGTACGGTCGTATGCCTTTTTCGATATCAAAGAAAATAGAAACAAAGATGATTCCTCCGGACAAACGCATTTTCTAATTTTATTTTCAAGAACGATAATGTTGTCGAGGTGGATCTTCCCCATACGAAGCCACTCTGAAACAGAAGGAATGTATCGATTCTTTTCAAGCTGATAAGCAAGCAATTGACCATACGTACTATTGTCTTACAAAGGCGGTTCGTGAGTGCTATCGGCCGATGCTCAGGAGTTTTTGGTTCCTTTCAGGTTTTAGAATAGGAATCCTATGGCTTCTTGTCATTGGTAGGATACACCTGCTCCTCCATATTCGGTTGAATAGATAAAGGAAGCTTACTAGTGAATCCTCGTTCAAGGCGAAGCTTAATTCATAGGATATTCCATCAGGACTGGACTAGTATTATGGGCTGATGACGAGGCCTCTTCAATTCCCACATGTCAAAGTCACGGTTGGCAGGGTGAGAGGTTGTCGGCACACATTGTGTGAAGTTCATAGGTGTCCGCTCCTAAACGATTCTTAGTCACCTGAAATGCAGGGGCGATCGGTGAGGTAAGTGAAGTGTGGTTTATGGCGCAGAACCAAATCTGGCTATACTGCGCCAAACATGACCAAATATTAAAACATTTGATAAAATGTGTAAAATATTGACGGCACAGTTTTTAAAAGTTAAATTTAAAATCACGCATAAAGACTCGTTTTTCAAGTAAAAAAGGCAAACAAGTCAGACGAATCTAAAAGTAAAGCATTAAGACTGAGTGAAAAAATTTTTAGTTTAAAAACTTAAGCGGTTCATTAAAATTAATTCCTACTTTTTTTCTGAAACGTGTCAGGTTAACTCGCGTAAAATTTGTCAGGATTGTTTTATAATATTCAGAAATGGAGGGAATTTATCCGTAGGATCTGGCTCAAGTTCTTCCTCCACGTCATACATAAGCATGTCTTCGTCATCAGTGGTATATTCAGGAGGTGCTGGCTTTCTGGGTTTATGTGTGGAGCCATTTTTATTTCAATTTCACCAGTTTCTGTACTTTTGGGCGCTTTCTTCTATTTCTTGAATTTCGTTTTTTACGCTTTTGGAATTTCTGATGCATTCGAATGTTCACTATTGGATGTAGTAGGGACGAACTCTGGTAAGGGAACTAATGGTTGAATTTCATAAAAGTGCAGTAAATTTATTAGATATTGTAGAAAGGCGGGTTTCAGTTTGTGACATATATGCATCTGTCGATAGCTTTATGTCTTGAAATTCTCCACTTGTAAGTTAGAGGTGTGGGATTATCGGATATGAGACATTCTATAATTCTTATATGACCTTTATTAAGAATTTGCTTAAATACTTATATAACGAACAAACTTATATTAAGTGAGGAATAAACCAAGTATGCAAATTTAATTAAAGTCAGATCGCGCAATTGAATCACTTATCAATATAACTAATTAGATCCTCCTAATCTCAATTCAATAATTTACTAGCGTTCAGAATATAATCCTCCTACCTTGGTTGAAGGCTCAACGATACTGATACGTTCAGGTAGACTTATATTGCTCGTGTGCAATAGTTGCTCCTTGTATATATATATTAGCGAGGGTGGGCGTCTCAAAGTGATTCCTGTGTAGGTCGTCTAAACACACTTCCAACTGTTTCACACTAAGTTTTTCTCTAAGATTGCCCATCCCTTCTCACTAAACTTTCTATCCTTTTAAAGGATATCTTATTTGCATTGTTGCTTCGTTTTTTTCCTCTTGGAATTGGGTTGGAAAAGTTTTGCCATTAATCGTGGCCGTCAAAGAACGTAGGAGTTATGTTAGAAAGAACGCGAGAGATGTCACAAGTTTCTAAAGATGTATTTGTAGTGGAAAGTGAGTTGGATGAGGAAAGCGGATATTATTACGGATGAAGATGGTTCATGGGGTGATCATTTTGTGGTTTGCAGTAACCATGGCATCAGACACAGGAGTTGGTGGCTGAGGCTGTGACACTGCTGCTGCAATTAAAGATGTGGAAGGTAGTTGTGCTTGAGTTGAAGAAGGAGGATTAGAAATAGCAGTTGTGGATATTAATGTATTTGTTTTGAGGATGGATAAAAAGTGGCTGGAAAAATTTTTAATGGTGGACATTTTATTTTTTGTGACATTTTCATCTGTTTGGGTGTAATTGTTTACAATTGAGGGTTTGCTTAGCCTAGGCATAGGTTTAGATAACTGTGGCACTAATAGTTTCGGGCTTCTACATATATGATATATTTTAGTAGTGTTGATTTCCTGAATTTGCTTTTCGTTTTCCGTGGGCAGAGTTTTGAATCGGTGGAATGGGCGAGAGCAGTTAATACATTTCAGCTCTAGGGAATGCAATCTGTGGAAGCATGTCAACAGATGCACATCAAGAGCAGAAATAAGTTGACCGTGGCAGGATGTTTGTGAGTGTCCGAACCTCTGGCATTTGAAACAGCGCAGAGGGGTTCGGTATGTGGGACGAAGATCTTACAGTTTAAGTAACCTGCTTTTATTATTGTAGAAGGAAGTTTGGGGCTATTAAATGTTAGTATTATTAAAATGTTTTTGTAGGAATTATTGTATTATCTTTTTATAGTAATTGTTCTGACCTGAATCACACACCCTAGTCAGAGAACCCATCAAGTTTCCACTTCAGGAGTGTTCAACAAGTCGGGTTCAGAAATGACACCACAGGAAGTATTAAGTGATTTGTGAGGACTTATTGTTAATGGAGAATCAAGAAAAGATTTGGCTTAATAACTTCGTTTTGGAGAGCAGAGCTTGTTTCAATTAATAAATCACCGGATCTTAAACGTTTACTGACTTGGGTTCGCCACCTGTTCAGTGGTACTTTGTGAATAGCAAATGGCGATTTTTTACTCATATCATTGTTTGGCAAGATAAAATTAAAAATCGTGAATTTTTAGCAATTTCATCGACGTTAGGTTTGTTGGGTAAAATAAGTCCTTTACCCGGGCACAGCTGCATTGGATCCATAAATACGCGTATATAACTTCATCCTGGCGTGCCTCCACCCACCACGGGTGTAACAAAGGAAGGCAGTGTGCCCGGTCATCTGGCCAAAAACCAGGCACGGCGCTTGCAGAGTACCCAGAATATGTGTAATACAGTCAGGGTGAGGATCCAGCGAGTAAACCCGCCACTCCTTATCTGCAGCACTAACCCTATAGCAGTGTCTCTTCGGGGACACCGAAGAGAATTACTACCAGCCGATTGACAGGAGCGGGCTCACTCCTGCCACCGTCTACAGTGTGAAGCGTGGGCCAAAGGGAACGCGGTATCCCTGGGCCACTAATCTCCTCCCATATACTGGGCTTGAGCATAGGAAACGCAAAGGATCTCCCAGAACACCATTTCACTCCTTACGGGACACGCCGCACACGGCAGCCATGCGGGTTAGAAAACTAACGGTGTTAATCGAAAACAAATAAAGCAACATGATCAAAATATTTTAATGAAATATACGAAAAAGGAACTAAGCTAACACAATACAAAATGTAAACCAAAATATGTTAGTAATAAAAGAAAGTTTTTCAATAGAAAAAAACACAATTTGATTTAACATAGGTCTTGTGGTCTAGACGGGGAAAAGAAAAGGAAATTTGAATGGCAGAAAAGAAGGGCCGAAAATAAGAGAAGGATCACTAGGGTACCCTGGCTTCTGGTGACCCATGTTTACCAAAGACCAGTAAACTCCTTATTAAAAGGAAAGATCACTAGGGCACCTCGGGGGCGTTATACCCGTACTCACTAAAGAAGGTGAGCGCAGGGAGCTATATGAATCGAACTGTACACCAGCAAAAGTTTGGCCACATTGACAGGTGACGAATAAAAAGCAGTCAATGTTTCCAATATCGGAATGGTAAACTCCCGATAAAGGCCATTCGCTGCTTTGACCTTTCTCCATAACTGTTGGCTGGTAGTTGATGTGATTGAAGATACATACTTGATCCAAGATTCTCTCTGGCATTGACGATGTATTCTGCGAGCTAACGCTTTTGCACGTTTGAACACTATGAGATTATCAGTGGTGGGGTACCTCCTGAAAATACCCCATTTCTCCTCCTTTGTTCCTTTTTAGCTTGTTGGCAGGCTGAATTCCGCCATGGTTTGCACAGCTTTCGAAGGGAGTTTGAAGTCTTAGGAATTGTTGCATCGGCAGCATTCCTAATTGCTTCCAGTGACGTTTAAAACTTCACATCATTAACAGTCATGTGAACCATTATGCCAGTTTATTACTGCTAGCCGTGTGGTTATCCCGGTCTGCGCGCGATTAAAATGATATCTGAGAGGGGCTATTTCGTACCCCGCACCATTAACATGCGGGGCTTAGGAGGGAAGTGATCACTGTTGTATGTGAATCTTGATCTACCTCAAGTCAACAACGGTAGCGAACTTGGCGAACAAATAACAAAGGTCGGGGGTGAAATGTCTCGTGGGTGCATGGAAATAAGTTTTCTCGTCGTTGTTAAGAGACGAGACGGTGATCGAGAATCAACTGTTCGATCTGTCGCCTGCAGTTGTTATCATCATGCCCCATAGAGGACTGTGACCGTTAAGTGGTGAGTGAGGTGAGTGAATGTGGGGTTTTCTGGCGCAAGAGCCAATTCTGGCTATACTGCGCCAAACATTTATAGAAATTTAAAATATTTTTATAAAAATATTTAAATATAATGATAATACAGTTTTAAAAAGTTAAAATTCCAATCACATTAAACCGTTTTCAAATAAATAAAAGAAAATTTGAGGGTGAGAGTTGCCCCACCAAGTCGAGCTACATATATTAAATTAAAACAATTGAAAAATAAGAATGGAACATGTTAGTTTAAAACAAAGTCAGGCAATACATGTTAAAAATATATATATATATATTTGCTTTTATTTGTCCTGAATCGGGTTGGTGTTAACTTGCGTATATATGCTTGAGGATCGTTTAAAACATTTTTTGACTTCTTGAATTTATCCAGAGGATCTGGCTCAAGTTTTTCCTCTACGTCATAGACAATCATGTCTTCGTCATCAGTAGTATATTCTTGAGGTGCTTTGGCTTTCTGGGTTTATGTGGAGTTATTTTTATTTCTAGCTTCTGGTTTTATTTTTGGGCGTTTTCTTCTATTTCATTTCGTTGGGATGTGTTAGATGTTCCTTATTGGATGTAGCTGTAGATTCTGATAGCGGAAACTGATGATTGAACATCAGTTGATACAGAGGTTACATGACGTCTCTCGCGTCCTTCTTAACATAACTCTATGTTCTTTGACGATACGATTAATGGCAAAAACACCTTTCAACCCAATACCAGAAGATAAACGAATGCAACATGTAAATGAGATATACTTTAAAGGATAGAAGCTTTTGATGATAAGATATAGCGCGGCAAGTTTAGAGATAACGAATTATTGGAATGCAGATCAAGAGTTAACTTGATCCCGATAGTTTTGGAAGGAATAGAAGTTTCTATATATATAAAGAAGTTGGAATCGTCGTATATAAAAAGTGAATTTATAGATATCTCTCTTTAGGTGAAGGAAAGGGGAATCTGCAAAAGGAAATATTTGATATAGGTAGTTAGTTGAATCGGATTATTTATCATAATTAAAGATAAAGGATCTGAATTGCGTGATCTGACTTAAATACAAGGTTTAATTGGGTGGTAACTCTCACTTTAATTAAAGTTGTCAAATTAAGAGATTAAGTAATATAAGTTATTCTTAATAAAAGTTGTATTAAGAACAACTATGTCTCATCATTTTGATAATCCCACACCTCTGGCTACACTTGGAACCCGGAACGGCATAGTCATCACAGGATGGCTATGTCACCAATAACACTGAACGTGTATAATTCTGGGTTAGGTAATGTAGGTGGAAGTACTGTTCTACCTGAAATGTGTACTTTTCAGGGTCAGAAGAAGAACGTGCAGGTTATCGAGTCTATTGAAATAACATACAGTTACTTGAAATCCCAAATGTCTGTCGTATTAACTTACTTAAGAATCATCTCAGGGAAGGGCTCAAGATTGGTATTCGATGTGTTTGGATCGTTGTTAGTGCAAAATACAGCCACGGATTTTGCTGGCTCAAGGCTGAATTAGCGAGGCTTTTCCCGCGGTCAAAATAAGAAAAAGAACTACGATCACCAATTCTACACGCATCCCAGCAGGAAAATCAGGATCCTACTGATTTAAACATAGATTACTAAATAGAAGAAGTTTAGAATTAGGAATGTCCCAAGCAGAGTTATTGGATCATATTTTAGTTCGACTCGAACCACAGATCCAAGATTATGTGGAAGTGAGAAATCCACAAAACACGATACAACTTTTGGAGTCTTAGCTAAATTCGAAGAGATTCTTGCAAATTAAAAAGGGGTTATCAGAACGATAATATAGAAAGAAGACGAGGTCAAAATGCGCATAGGATGCCTAATTTTTGATGCTAATGGTAGAAACTGGAGGAATTCTGGAAATAAGACGAAGACCAAATAACGGTAGAAATGATTTTTACACGAGAATAGCCGTCAAAGTAACAGGGGTTCGAGGAGGGAATAGATTTCAGAATAATGATCAAGATTCAACAACAGGGGTTACTCATTTCGAAATGAGCGAAATGATAATTTTAATAGAGGGAACCAATAATATTAATAAAAGAACGTTTGTCATCCGGTACTATTTCTAGAGATAGAAAAAAAAAAGCAGAAAGAGAATCAACTGAAGTTCCATATGAAAAGAACTACAACTTTAAAGGCCACGACGGAGAACAGAAAGAACCCCGACCAGCCAAGGAGACAACAGGGAAGTCAAGGAAGCAACGACAAAGGAGATTACAAACCCTACAACAAGCAAAACAAGAAATTCCAGTACAACCGAGGAAAGAAGAGTGGTAGCACCTCATCGTTGGATGTTATGGTTGGAGAACCCATATAAAAATCAGGTTGTATTGCATTTTTATGATCTTCAATGATGGTCGGAAGAATTATTGCAAGAAGGAAGTCTCGGGCGGTGCTTAAAAAGTTATAAGCCAAGTCAAACACTACAATGAGTGTTTTGGGGACCCCCCGTACTCAAAAGAAGGTGAGCCCCTGAGGGAATTTGATCGTGTGAGGAAAGATCTACTCTTTTTCATATTATTATTTTTAGAAATATTTATAGAAGATATAAGTTTATTATCCACTAAAACCCAAAATCTCATTTAAATGAGAAGGGAAAAGAATACGATATCGGCTTTTCCAGTCAAAACTTTTGTAAATGCTACAATGAATTATTCTCATAAGGTAAAAATTAAAATCCCGTTTTATTGAGGGGGGGTGGTGAGGTGAGTGTGGGGTTTTTTATGGCGCAAAGAATTTTGGCTTCTGCCCAAACACTTTTTTAATTTTCATAAAATTTTAAAACACAAAAAAACTTTAAAATGTCATATGAGTTTAAAGAACACATCTAAATTTTAAAAAATACAATAAAATCGTACTAAATTCAATTTATAATTTAAAACAAAAATCTTGAAAGTTAAGATAAAACATTAAAAAGCAAACATAAAAATCAAAACCCGTTATTTATAAAAATTTAAATTTTTCCTTGACTTATTTTTCCGATTTCTTTCGGTGTCGTGTATTTTTGAAACCTGATCAAAATTGAAAATTAAAAGTTCACCCAAATCATAAATAATCATCTGACTTTAATTAATGTTACTTTTTGGCTTATGTGGTGTCATTTGAATTTCAATGTCGGGTTTTGGTGTTGGAGTTTTTTCTTTTTCTATTTTGTTTTATATTTTTTTTCAGCCTTAGAATTGCGGAAGTTCAGTACGGGATGTGGTGGGGTTAAGTAATGGTACAGTTTATATTTTCAGCTGATAAAGATGAACAAAATTTTAGCTATTGCCATTGGTAATTTATTAGTGGAAATGGGTATGGGTATGAGTTTTACTTGATTTGTCTAGAGTTACTGCAGATTTAAAAGGGAAGTAGATTTTTAGGTGAATGTGGATGATTGGAACCAAAGAAATTGTAGACGTTTTTGGGCATCGATTGGCAGAAGTTTTTTGGATTTAGATATCTAAAAGTTGAAAAAAAAGATATTTGTGATGGTTGGATCTCTTGAGTTCAGTTATATATCTGAGGGGTTTCTTGACCATATTTTGGGAGTTAACTGGGGAACTATTAATTTTCGCGCTTCTAAATGGGATATTTTTTTTACGGGTTTTTAATTTCCTGGATCTTTTTTTCTAACCATTTTGGGCATAGTTTTGAATTTGATGGATGGGTTTCTGCAATTGATACATTTCGGCTCTAGTGTACAATCCTGGGAAAAATGCCCCGGGGTGCAATCTAGAGCAAGTTTAAATGCCGCGGCAGGAAATTTGAAAGTTCGAACCTCCGGCACAGCGCAAGGTTTGGAAAATAAGGCGGGTCTTACAGTTTAAATAACCTGTTTTTTTTTGAAGGATGGAAGTTTAAGGCTTTAATGTTAAAATTAAATGTTTCGGTGGGAAAAAACGTATCTTTTTTTAAAGTAACTTTACCGGGAACCCCTGGTCAGAAAAATTTAATTTCTGCTTTGAAACGGACAATAAATCGGGTCAGAAAGACACCTCACAAAAAAATTAAGTGAATTATGAGGGGCATACCATTAGAGGACAGTCTAGAAATGTTTTGTCATTAAGAAAGATTTTGTCGTAAAGCTGATGTAGTTTCGATGAGCAAGTCTCCCCGGGTCTGCCCTTTCCTTTCGGGTCTCCGCCTATTCCCTTTCGGGGCTTTCTGAATAGCAAATGGAACTTGAGACATTTCATTGTTTGGTAAAGAAAAAACAAAAAACGTCTATAGTTTGAAAACTCAATGGTGTTTAAAACGGCCCTTTTCCCGGGCCAGCTCTTTGGGATCCATAAAAACGCGTACACAACTTCGCCCGGGGTCTCCACCCACCAGGGAGCCCAACAAGGGAGGCAGTGTGCCGGTCATCGGGCCCAAAAAACCAGGTACGGCGTTTCAGGTCCCCCAGAATATATGATACAGCCCGGGGGAACCCACGGTCCCGACACCTCTTATCTGCAGCATAACCCTAGCAGTGTTTTGGGGGACACCAAAGAATTACCAGCCGATTGACGGGCGGCCACCCCTGCGACCTGTCTATAGTGTGGGTGGGCCAAAGGGAACGCAGAGGTTTAGACATCTCTCTCCCACGGGAGAAAGCGGGGCAAAGGGAACGAAAAAAGGGATCCCCAGAATACCATTTTCCTCCTTACGGACGCCGCCCCGGAAACAGGGGGTTGGGAAAACCAAACAGTGTTAGTCGAAAACAAATAAACTACATAATCAAAAATGCTTAAAGAAATATACGAAAAAGAAACTAAATAAACTCAATACAAAAAGGGAAAAAAAAATATGTTAATTTAACAACGATTTAGTCATGTACATTTTAAGAACGGTCGTTATCGACGTGAAAAAAAGAAAAAAGGGGAAAATTTTAATGGAAGAAAGGGGGGCCGAAAATAGAGAAAAGGGTCACTAGGGTACCCCCGGGTTTTGGGCACCCGTGTTTAAAAAAAAGTAAACCCCCGGAAAAAGGAAAAATTCACTAGGGACCCCCGGTTGACACCCGTGCTCACCTAAGATTGAGCCCCCGAGGGTTTTTTGAGGGAGGACAGTTTGAGCCTTGTGTATCCCAATTATGCTATATTTTCAACGTGTTTTTAATGGAATTTGGTGTTTTTTTAATAATATTAAAAGGGGTTCACCCATGAACGGGTTGTTTTAAAGCATTTTTTTGGGAAATTTTTTTTATGACTAGTAAAAAAAGATAAAACTTTACCTTTATATCGTTTATTTTATGTATCTTTAAAAGTATGTATATAAATATTTGAAAAATATCCCTGAACGTGAGTTAAAAACGCTCTTAAACACCCGCCTCGAAAAATGGGCTACTTCCCCAGATAGGCTATTTGGTTTTCTAAATAAATAAATAAAAAAATCAACGGGGTTTTAATCTATAAGCTTAGCTAACTATATTCATTCGAAAATATCAAAAATTGGATTTTTGGTAGACTTCTCAAGAAAAAGTTTCGAATTTCCTAGGGGTTTTTTTGTTATAAAAAATAGAAGTATTTTGAAATTTGGAATGATCATAGTTCATTTAATGCGTATATTTGTGCTGAAGTCTACCCTATAAATTTGAAGCTTCACAAACCGTTCTTAATGGGATGGAGGAAAGTTTGAAAAATATAGTTTTGAAAAAAACGCGTTTATAAAGTTTCTAGTCCGATTAAAACATTGAAAATTTTAGCTCGCCGAGCAGCTGCTCTTTTAACACCTGCTTCTTTACAACGACTTCAAATTTTAGAAAATCACTTTACTATAGTATTCTAGACATGTTAAGAAAGCAATTTATGAAAAAAAAATTTTATTTTTTTTAAACCCATCATATAGGGGCCCCTTAAGGTAGGGGGGAAAAATTTAATTTTTGTTTTAAAAAAAAAAAAAAATAACGTGAGGGGTGAGGAGTGCTGGGGTTTTTGGTGAAGGCCCAAAAGCTAAACTGCGTCAAACGTTTGTTAAAATTTGAAACTAATTATGATATTAAAAAAAAGATAATGCCCCTCTAAAATTTAAAATATCAGGTATGTGTAAACTTATTCAAGATAAAAAAAACATTGTGGTGGGGGTTACCTCCACCATGTTGAAAAGACTAAAAAAAACGGATAAATTTAAAATAAAAAAGGGATGGTAAAAAACAAATTGATACAGCAGAAATGAACGCACTCAAACCAAATGTCAATACAAAAATTTTCAAGATGTTTGAAACAGTTTTTTTTTTCAACTGACTTTTTTTTGTTACGGGTTGAGTCAACAAACGATTGTATTCTTCACGTTTCCAAACTTCATTTGCCAATTTTTTTCCCCAAAATTTTTTATTTCCCTAAGGGAAATTTTTTTTCTTTAGTAATTCCACCCCTTCCTCAACTTTGTATATAAGCATGTCCTCGTCCGATGTATCCTGTAAAGGTGTGCTTTTTTAGGTTTGTGGGCGTCAATGGCTTTTTGGGGTAATACTTCTTTTTGACGTTTTTCCTGCGGCTTTTGAAGTTTTTTTTGCATCCTGGCATTTAGAAGGTTTTTTGGGATATAGGGTTTCAGTTTCAACACGGACAGTTTCAGCTGGTGGGTGTAAACATTAATACATCGGATAGGAGGGAGGGGGTTGGGGTTTTGGCGAAAAAGGAATTTTGGCTAAACTCGCCAAACATTGAAAAATATTAAAAAAGTTAAAAAAATTTCTGTTAAGAAAATTTAAAATTTTAAAAATATGTAAAAAAAGTCATTCTCATATTTTTAAAAAAAAAACAGATTTCTTTAGAATTCCGCAAAGTTTGACTGGTATTCAAAAAATTTTTCTCTTTCTTGTAGGAGTTAAAAGAAAAAGACCCCCTAAAATAAGTCTTTCCATTTTTTCACATAATAAAGGATTAGATTCAATTTCATCCCCGTCGTAGATAATCATATCTTCCTCCTCCGTTCTATACCATCAAAGCGGTTTCGGGTCTATGGGAGTCTTTTTTATATCTACATTTTTTTAAGTATTTCTTTTTTTTTTGTTACCCCGAATTTTTTTTTTTTTTTCGAATTCAAATTTTCTATTGTTGTAGAGCCGGAAGGGGTTGAGTATTGGAGTTTGATGAGGAAGGGGACATGGATGATGAAGCTTTAATAGGGGTGAAAATTTTTTTGTGGTGGAAATACATTACTGGGTACAGGAACAGGTGGTTGGGTTCAGAGACGGCAACCGTGGTGGATGGCAAAATTGGGCTTGTGTTAAAGATATATCAAACATTGGGGGGGATTCAATATATTTGGCTTGGGCATAAAAGTGTTCAAGTAATTTTGGGGGGACATTTTTTTTTTGTTATTTTTTTCATCTGTTTGTGTAGAATTATTTGAAGTAGAAGATTTAGTAGCTTGAGCATAAGTTTGAGATAACTGTGGGGCTATTAATTTACGTGCTTCTGGGTAAGAAATATTTTTATTTGTTTTTATTTCCTAAATTTTTGTTTTCTAACTTCCATTTTGGGCATAATTTTGAATCTGATGAATGGGATTCTGAGCAATTGACACATTTGGGCTCTAGAGTACAATCCGTGGAAGGATGTCCAACGGTTGCACATCTAGAGCATGTTAATTGACCGCGGATGGAAGTTTAGAGTGACGAACCTCTGGCACTTAAAACAGCGCAGAGGGTTCGGAATATAGGGACGGATTTTCAATTCAGATATCCAGCTTTATTGTGTTTGGTAGTTTTGGGCTATTAAATGTTAAAATTAAATGCTTTGTGGGAATAATTGTAGAGTCTTTTTATTAATTCTCCTGACTTGAGTAACACCTGATCAGAGAAGCCTTGAAGTATTTCTAATTCAGGAGTGCCTATCAAGTCAGGGTTCACAATAACACCTCTGCAAGAGTTTAGAGATTTGTGCGGTGTTACATTTAATGACGATTTTAAAAAAGGTTTTAGCGAGAAGAAAAGACTTTGTTTGGACAGCGGAATTCGTTTCAATAAGTAGATCCCCGGAACGCAATCGTTTAACCGATTTCGGTTCACCACCTATTCCGATTAAGGCTTTATGGATAGCAAATGGCAGATTTTTGACATTTCATTGTTCGGTAGAGAAACAAGTAAAAATCTGGTATATTGTGAAATTTTATCGACGTTGAGAGTGGGTAATACGAGGCCTTTACCCGGGCACAGCAGCATTGGATCCATAACAACGCGTATACCACTTCATCCTGGCGTGCCTCCACCCACCACGGAGTCCAACAAGGGAGGCAGTGTGCCGGTCAACAGCCAAAACCAGGCACGGCGCTTTACCTGGAGTACACCAGAAGATAGTGATACAGTCCAGGGTGAGGATCCAACGGGTAAACCCGACACCCCTTATCTGCAGCACTAACCCTACAGCAGTGTCTCTTCGGGGACACCGAAGAGAGGTACTACCAGCCGATTGACAGGAGCGGGCTCACTCCTGCCACCCGTCTACAGTGAAGCGTGGGCCAAAGGGAACGCAGAGGTATCCCCAGGCCACTAACCTCCTCCATATTGGAGAAGCGTGGGCAAAGGGAACGCAAAGGATCCCCAGAACACCATTTTCCCCCTTACGGGACGCCGCACACGGCAAACATGCGGGTCGGAAAACCAACGTTGTTAATCAAAACAAATAAAGTAACATAATCAAAGTATTTAAAGAAATATACGAAAAAGAAACTAAATTAACGCAATAGAAAATCTAAATCATAATATGTTAGTAGCAAAACGTAAGTTTTTCCATCAGAAAAAACAAAATTTGAACATAGTTCATTTTGTTAGATTGGTCTGTGGTCTAGACGGGAAAGGAAGAAAAGGGAAATTTGAATGGCAAGGAGAAGGGCCGAAAATAGAGAAAGATCACTAGGGTACCCTGGGTTCGTGAAGCCCATGTTTACCAAAGACAGTAAACCCCTTAGGAGGAGGAAAAGATCACTAGGGCACCTCGGGAGCGTGAAACCCGTACTCACCTAAAGAAGGTGAGCCCCCTGAGGGGGATACATCGGATGAAGAAAGTGCCTTATTAGATGAAGAAAATGCAGCAGATGTAGATAAACTATTAGATGTGCTGGGAGTAGTATCTATTAAAGGAACAGATAGTTGAGCTTCTGATGACGAGGTAACTGTTACAGAATATGTGGGTGGTAAGAGGTTTGCTTGAGTTGTGGTTGATGATTTGTTAACTACAGGTATTTTGGAAGACATTATTGGCTTTGGGGAGAATAGGGGGGAACGAAGAGCAA